>OY735254.1:447425-489023 GCA_963457715.1 Argyresthia albistria | reverse complement strand
TCTTCGATTTCGAACGAAACGCAGACTGTCAGACAGACGTCAAACCTCCTTCAGAAGAATGGGCAAAGCAATAACTAAACGTAAAGGGTCGTTTTGACATTGTGAAGTGTTAAGTGTAAAGTAGTGTCCAATTCTGTGTAGCGTCGAGGTAGCGTCTCTGATTAGTAGAAACCAGTTTTTGAACCGGAGGAACGCGGAGTAAAAACTATTTTTGACTCGAGTGATGTACTTTGAATCCCTCGCTTCCTGAGGATTCTACTTTTGAGTCCCTCGTTGCACTCGGGATTCTTGATTCCCTCGGTCGCTCAGGATTCAAAAAACACTCTCGCCCTAAAAATAGTTCTTTACTCCCTTGGTATCTTTAACACGTGATATTGGCGGAATTACTGTAGGGATCCACAGTAGAAGCCATTAATCCAAAAATTGAATTGAAACAATCTACTAGTATAGTCCGCTCATTGACCTCTAAATATTTATTATCTCAATGAGTCCGCTGGACTTTACACTAATAAAAATAAAAAACCGGCCAAGTGCGAGTCAGACTCGCACACGAAGGGTTCCGTACCATTATCTACTAGTGGCTCTGTGAGCTGTAGACCTCGCGAGTATGTCGGTGGGAAAGCTGAACTGCTAACACACATAAAAAAAATAACCCAAATAATTTTCTTTCAATAACACATACAAACTTATGAATGTACCTGGTTACGTACATGCAGTATGAAAGTAGCCGCACCAATAACTTTGTAAACTACATTTCGCGATCTTAATACAACCTATTGACTTTTTACTAAAATTATATAGTCTGTTTCACTCTCATGGTCTTTACGAATCCAACGACACCTCATTTATTAATATCCATCGAGCCGTTTGGGTTGTAGCGATTTTTTTACATTTTAAAACCCCATATCTCCGCCATTTTGAAAAAAATCGAAAAACTGGCTCGAGTAAAAAATTCTATTTATTTTTTCAACCTGCTCACAAAATTTCACGAGAATCGGTTCATAAATGCGACCTGTAGAGGAGAACAACCGGACATACGAAAGCATTTTTGCCCAAACCTGAAACAGAGACGCTTCGCTCGCTTCGCTCGCTCGGTCAATAAAAAACCGCAAAAAAACACGTTAATTGAATGGGAGCCCCCTTTATACTAAATTTATTTTGTTTTTAGTATTTGTTGTTTTAGCGGGAACAGAAATACGTCATCTGTGAAAATATCAACTGTCTAGCTACCACGGTTCATGAGATACGGCCTGGTGACAGACAGACGGACGGACGGATATCTTGAGATTTTAAGGTACTTTCCCTCCAGGGCCCATTCGTTTGTTCCACCCTGTATATGTCTGAACTGTAACTGTATTTTTCATGAAATACCCAAAAAGTTTTGTTCAAATTATCATCTTATGTCAGAATAACTTTGTAGCTAGTTGAAAAATAAAAATCGGTTAAGTGCGGGTCGGTATCGCACACGAAGGGTACCGTACCATCGTACAACAAATCAAAAGCACTCAAAACAATAAAAAAATAAACAAAAAGAAAATTTAAAAAGTTTATGCCTTCACGAGATTTGAACCGACGACCTCCGGATTAAGAGTCTACATCATACCGGCTGAGCTACCACAACCATGTGGGTTGACGCGAAATATGCTATTATATTTAAATGTGTAGTATATGTGTCTATGACATGGTTGCTATGACAATAAATAAACAGTTTCAGTCAAGATCTCCATTTTGAAATGCGTAAGTGTATCTAAACACGTATCTTCTATCGGGGCCCCCTTTAATTTGCAATATCTCTCGTATTTCAGTATTTGTGGTTGGTGCGGCAACAGATATACACATTCTGTGAAAATTTCAGCTTTCTAGCTATTACGGTTCGTGCAGACGGACCCGGTGACAGACAGGACGGACGGACGGACGGACGGACAGACGGACAGCGAAGTCTCAGTAATAGGGTCCCGTTTGGCACCCTTCGGGTACGGTACCCTAATAACATTTGAATTTATTCAAAGCTTGCCGCGCTTTTAGGGCCTTTAGTACCTACTAAACGCCGCCGTAAGCAGCACTGTCTACAACCTACTGGAAAACGTGAGACACCCATCTACAATTTCCGTACAATGAGGTTCACTCACTCATTATGTCAATGTCATGCAGACTGCAAAACATCATTTCAACGCTCCAAAGAGTATTTAATTAAAACATCACTGGCAGCCAAACTTGAAGTGGCCAAAAGGAAAAAAGGAATTTCTGAGTTCTGAGATTTGTATGAAAACAAAAGTAATTAAAAACTATTAATTTTATAGGTAATTATTTTCTAAAAGTTCTACAGAATAAATAGAGACGTCGTAATTCATCAATGACTATTTAAAGTCTTTGTAGAATTCCGGGGACGACATTGCCATATCATTTAAATTTAGTTTCATTAAAAGAAGGCTTACCTACCAAAACAAAATGGCCTTGGTAAAAACTTTTCAAGCGTGTTGTGAAGACGTATCTTGTACCGAGACCACTTTCAATTTGTAATATCTTCGTATTTCAGTATTTGTGGTTGGTGCGGCAACAGATATACACATTCTGTGAAAATTTCAGCTTTCTAGCTATTACGGTTCGTGCAGGCGGACCCGGTGACAGACAGGACGGACGGACGGACGGACGGACAGACGGACAGCGAAGTCTTAGTAATAGGGTCCCGTTTTTACCCTTTGGGTACGGAACCCTAAAAACGGGCCTAACCGTAACTACACACGCACGCCTACACACGATCCGATCTTGAATTTTGGACCGCAGCAGTTTGTAAAGATTCTGTTCTGTGATCGTCTTGCCAACACCCAAGTCTGGACTTCATCTGTGGACCGAGCAAGCAAATGCCAAATGTTGAAATGACTTCATGGCTTCATGCGATTATTTACTTTATTGCTTTCTGTTCAAGTGCGGTGGTATCTAATTGGTACATATTTATGTTTACGTCGCTATGACTCCATGATTTTGTCATGTTATTTGTACCTCAGTGCATCCAGTGGAACGCAGTAGAGTCAGTGAAACTAAGGAGGAAGTGAGGGTATACTGGTACAGACAGTTGTAGGTAGGTAGATTTACATTGATACCAGGTCAACCAGTGTAGTAATATGGACTCGGAGCGTCAGCCCAAACTCAGCCCCATTAGAGCTTTCCAAGGTAATATTTATTAGAGAATGTTTACGTTGGTGGCAGTCAGTGGACAAGTGTTTACAAGTGCGTTGTTTGCAGAGTGTTTACAAGTGCGTTGTTTGCAGTTCTGCACGGTGGCAATTCTGAAGACGAAACCTACAGAAGCCTGTCTGAGTACCACGATTACGAGCCCAGCCTCGAGTTTGATGATTCAGAACTGATCCACAGCAGTGGCCTTGGTAATATTACAGTTTGTAAAATCTGCTTCATATTTTTTTATTGCTTAAGTAGGTAGGTACCATGGGTCATTTAGTTCCATAAATATCCTCTAGACACCTCGGTCAGAGTGTCGATAAGGAGGCGGAAGGGAAGGACTTTAGTTCCTGACCTACTGAAATTGACCTTGGGAGGGGGGAAGGGGGGAGGGGGGAGGTGGGGGGATGCCCCCCCTACTACTCCCCCCGAACGGAACTGTATAGTTTCTGAGTTATGATTTTTTTAATTTTTGGAGGTTACATAATATAAGGACTTTAGATCCTGACCTACTGAACTTGACCTTGAGGGGGAGAGGGGGGGAAGAGGGGGAGGGGGGCAGATGCCTCCCCTACTTCTCCCCCCCGCGGAAGTGCCTAATTGCTGAATTATGATTTTTTAAAGTTTTGAGTTTTGAAGTTTTTTTGCATTGTTGGGCGGGGGAGTTGGAGGGGATGAGGGGTTGGAGGGGGGGTTGCCAGAAGTAGGGGGTCGCCTCGCTCCGCTCCGCTTCGCTCCGGCTCCCGGTTCTGCTTATAAGTGTGTACCTAACAAACCTATCTTTAGTTTTCAAACAGGAAGTAACCTATAATTGATCCAATCGGATTCAAAATGGCCGCCCAACCAACAAAAACTCGGACAGACAACACCCCAAATGCACTCCGTTTCAGAAAAATTACAACTTTTAATTTATCAAAAGTGATATTTTACGTTTAAAATAGATTCATCTTTTCAAATATGCATACAACGAAACGTAACTAATGTATTTTGACCACAGACCATAGATTTTGACATATTTTTTGCGTTTTGTTACATAATTTTACAATATATTCAGATTTTCAAAAAATCATATCTTAAAAACTACTAATTTCCGTTACCTGAAACTTTCAGGAAGATGATTAAATGACCCCAACTATACGCTAAAAAAGTTTTGACAGCCTAGTCAATAGGTCAGGAACTAAAGTTGAGCCGGCGGAAGCCTTGGCGCCCCCTTATGTACACTCCAACCAATCTTTTACAAAGCATCAATTCTCATGTACCTATTAGTTTTTTCCCGCTAATGCGGTGCTGGACATAATCCTGTACACAACAAAAAACAGTCAAAATGAGTAGTGACACACATGACCCAAGTGCCCCCTCAAAAAATACTACCAACAAACCTTTGATAGAAGCTTCTTCAACACACAAACAAAAACAAATAATGGTCAAATACCGTTTGAAACCCAAGATAGTTCAAATAAGACTAATCCGGAATGGCAGAAAGTTCCACCACTGCGTATGCTAAAAGATGGTGCATCAACCTCACCATGTGCCCGTAACAAGCACCCACAACCATCCAATTCCCCGCCCGCCACTGTGATACAACAGTTTCTCACTGCTCACCGTTGACGAGGGAAACAGAAAAGAAAGTAGACCCCCACCATTAATCCTGTATGGAATAGAAGATGAACTGTTAGAATTGATACAAACTGTACTAACCAAGAGTGAATTTAATATCAAAATTGTTAACCGCTAATGAATTTAATGAGAGAAAAGCAACTGATTGGCCATACATTTACAAGTAAGGAAAAAAAATGTCACCGCATTGTGATAAGGCATCTACACCATACCACTCCACATGAAGCCATTTTATTGAAGAAATAGAGAAAACAGGCAATAAGGTCAGAGGAGAAATAATCAATGATGCGAGAATTGGACCGTCAACAAAATCATCTTCCACTTTCCTTGTGAACCTGGAATCAAGTTGCAACAATGCTGAAACAAAAATGTGACGAGCTTAACCACAAATTCAGATCCTTGGAGTGGTTACTGGGAAGAAAGTCTAGACTCACAGTTGACAACAAAGTACTAATCTACAAAGCCATACTAAAACCCGTTCTGACATATGGAATACAGCTCTGGGGAACAGCAAAAACCTCAAACACAGAAATACTGCAATGGCTTCAAAATGGGTTACTCAAAGCGATAGTTAACGCCCCATGGTTTACCAAAATGGATGAAATCCACAAATACCTCAACCTTCCTACCATAAAAGAGGAAATTAGCAACATGACCAAAGCCTATAAGGACAGAGTTGAACATCATGATAACAGACTGGCCCACATGTTGAGGGAGCCCCTAAAAACAAGACGCCTGAAAAGGCTACATACCTGGGATAATCTACCCCAAAGTGACTAATGAAGGCAACCCGACAATGGGAGGGCATGCCTAACACGCAATTAGCTCCATCACAACAACTGCTTATGGTCCAAGGACTGATCGCATGTTTTAAAAAAAAAATACACTGTCGGCTTTAATGCTGAAAGTACTGTTGTACTAATTTCAGCATAACAAGACTAAATAATGCAACATGCACCTAGGTGTGACACCAAATTGCAGTTGTTTTGTAGGCTTCCAAAGTTTTATAGAACTTTTTGATTGTTACCTCTATTTGCCAATTTTTTGACATACCTACCTAGTATCTTATTACTTATTTTTGGAAATTAAGATTTAATTAAAGTGATATTTAAGGAAAAATGTTACAAGGCATGTGGTACATTGTGTACTGTGTAGTCTTGTGACTATTTTGGACATAATTTATTTATTTAGTTGTATGGCTTAATTATAAGTAAGTCGTTTCATATTATTTAATTACAAGTTTATGTCAAGGCTTTTAACCTTAAATATTATTGTTTTCTACCCCTTTTTGTGGTTTTACATTCAATTATACATATAGTACATGAATATTTCAAATATATTCTTTAATTTATACCAAACCTTGTTATGCCTTAAATGCCTGATGTCCTTTATAAAAGTAAAAAAATACCTAGAGAACTAAAACTACCGCTAACATTAAGGACAAATAACAATATATATATATATGGCAGAAGATTTCAAAATCTTTCGTGATGCCTATTGCACCAGTGTGACAATCTAGTGTAACCACGAATCCGCAGTCATAGTCATTTCAACAAGAATTATTGTTTTTTACTATAAAGTGTGATATGATATCTCAGCCCCGAAATGATTTAGTTATATATGTACTCCATAGTAAGATTATTAGCTTCATTTGAATTGCTCTTTCAAATTTTTTTACTTTCATGATTGGCTGCCAAAACTTAAAAAGTCACCAACTTTATCCAAACTGTTTGGGTTGAAACGGTTTTGGCCAAACCCCTTTGTTGTTGAATGTTTAATAGTGTTCCAACCTGAGGTTCCAACCATATTAACATTTCCTTTTCTTTTCAACCAGTCATGACTAGTACATCAGGTAATCCATTGTTGATATTACTCATTATATTTATACAACACTAAAGTATTTTTAGTTTATTCATTAATCTTGCATTTATCTGCTTTGTCCAATACACAGGTTTATACCTAACATTTTCTATTGTCTAACAAAAGTGGAATTTTTGAAACTTAATATGAGATACAGCCCGGGAGCCCAAATATCACCCATGCAAATTGAAAGCGTACACGTAAAATATTGCCATTTTAGTAGGACACTAGCTGCCAGTTGCGTGACTTCGCAGCGCGTTTTTGGTATTCTCAGTTCCCAGCCACAAGATAGATAGATAGATAGATAGATAGATAGATAGATAGATAGATAATCCATTTATTCACAGTAAGAATACACACAAATACAATAAAGATCCTTACAAAACTTTAAAAAAAATATAGAAAGAAACTATACATGTGCATATTCCACAGTGAATAGGCCCTGGCTCAGCATGTGTCGCAGATAACTGCAACGCTGGTAATTCTGCCAGGACCCATTTTACAGTGCGAGTGGAAGCTTCAGCTCAACTTCAGTAATTTTAAATTATCCTATCTTACACATCGCCTCTTGAGATAAGCTTGCATATTGTAAGACGATTCCTTCATCATTTTGAAAATCCATATCGACCCGTGTTCATAGGCCGGGGACACTCCGCAAATTACCCACAAAGCTACAAGTACATAGGCCTCTCCAACGCTCCCCTTGCAAGGCACTAGATTCAGTGGGTCGCCCTCCGCCGCCCCGCGCGCCGCACCGCCCGCTGCCCGCGTGTAATTTAAAAATAATGTCTAATAAATATAGCAACTCATTTGCATACATAATTATAAGAATAAAATCACTCACTGCACAGATGAATAAAGGTCACTGTCCTACTGACTGTCGATAGGTTTTCCTACCTGACAGCGAAGTCTCAGTATTTTATTTATTTATTTATTTATTTATTTATTAAGGTTTACCAACAGATCTTACACAATACACACAAATGGAAAAAACAGTACATCTAGCTATGTGTAGACCCAATTATAGGTGAACACAACATACCTACATTAAAAAAATAAAACAGTTCAAACTACCTGAACCTACCGTTACTAACTATTATTTGCAAAAATAAAATAAAAAATATATTTTAAAACTAAATTACTTGGCAAAAGCCGCTACAATGTTATTTTTAAATTTACTTAGACTAAGATTAAAAATGTCAAGATCGTTGGAGCGACATAACTTATTGTGAGATCGAGAAAGTCTATTAGTTATACAATTATACCCAACATTGGTTCTGGACAAGTTTACGTAGAATGGACGATAATTAACAATTCGAGCATGTTAATAGGTAGCTCAGTAATAGGGTCCCGTTTGGCACCCTTCGGGTACGGAACTCTGAAAAAGAGACTGGGTCGCATCCTGTATATACGCGTGGAAGCCTCGTAGCGTAGCGCTTCTGCCTTATCTTGCTCTACAATAATGAATAAAGAGTCTCTAATTACTAATAACCTCTAACAACTATACAATTACCTACTTAATCGCTTTGAAAGAAATGATTACGTTAACATAACGTCACGTCCTTTCCCATACGCGGTCGCGGAGGTGCAATGGTGCCCGCTTTTACCCGTAATTTATTCAATACCTACTCAATTTTTACGTGACAGGGAGCTAGCCCATCGCTGTAGCTATGGAGTAATGAAGGTTTCCCCGCTGTTTTCCATCACCGTTAGAATGGAATTTTCAAAATTATCGGAACCCTAAAAATAGTAAATGTAAATATTTTCATATATGCTTTTTTGGGGTTAGATACGAGGATAATACGTACGTATTTGAGGTATATTTAAAAAAATATATTCAGCAGTACCGGGTCTGAAGGAGCCCAAACTTGGTATGTTTTGAAAATGATTTTGACTTTAATTTGAAACAAGTGACTGAAATGTAATGAATATAATATGTCACATTTTTAGAACCGGCTCAAAAATCCCTTTCATTTGACACCACACACGATAGTTTTCAGACAACTTTTTTTTAAATTCCATACAAAAAACAGATGACGTCATAACTCACCTCCTTTTTTCCGTGCTACGGGTCAAATTAATTGATTTGGCCTAAAGATGAATCGTGCCAATTTTCATAGCTTTAACACCATTTGCAGCTTTTTTAACCGACTTCCGAAAGGAGGAGGTTTACAATTCGTCCGGATATTTGTTTTTTTTTTTTTTTTGTTATGTCTGCACCCCGATAGCGCCAAAACGGATGGACCGATTTGGAAAATTATTTTTTTGTTTGAAAGGGTTTTCCTTCCCATTGGTCCCATTGACACCAGGTCAGGATCTGATGATGGGATCCTGGAGAAATCGAGGGAACTCTTCAAATATTATAGGCAGACCTATAGTGATTTTTGTGTTTTTCATAATAACTCGTGCAAATGCACATGGTAAGCATAATATTGTTATGCGTAACTGCTGATGAAGACCACATATGGCCACCAGATCTGCTCAATACTAGGTACAAATACAATGCGTGGCTGACGGGCAGGCAACGCGTAGCCTAAACCGGTGGACCTAGAGCCATGAAACTTTGTACAGGGGTTCCTTAGTAGCGTGGGTTAGCACTGATATGGGATTTGACAAAATTAATTCCCCAAGGGGGGGGGGGAATAAGGGGTTACAGTTTGTATTAAACTCAAACTAATCAAATAGGGTTTGTGGAAGTCGGTTTTTTCTAAAGTTTACTTTTTGTTTCAATTATCATAAATTCGGGTTGTACCGCTAGGCTATTACGCGACAGAAAGAGAGTCGTTTTTTTAAAGTTTTTAGCTTGGTGAATTATTATAAGTTTAGATGTCGTAACAAGTTGCATCTACGCTTTCAACACATGGGTGAGAATTGGGCCCCTGGATCTTGAAAAGTGGAATACGGAGAAAGTAGCATTTGCCCAACACAATACCTATACAATAATTATCATCATCATCATCATCAAGTTTGTCACTCCTCAGCGGCAATAAAGGGCGGCTATTAATAATTAATAATTAAAACTTGGTTTAGCGCCCCTGCCTCCTGAGCTACTGGACATCACATCCGATGAGTTCATCGACATGTCGGCCAGCGATGGAACCATCGAGGAAAACTTTGAAGAAGAACTGGCAGCAGCACCAGAGGTATATTCTGAGGTATGGCACATAGGTTATCTCGCGTAAGGACACGCGCAGGCCAAATTAACAATAGCAAACAATAGATATGCGAGCGAGAGGGTTTCCATGTTAATAAAATATGTTTCCTTTCTTAGAGCGATTTTTACCAACGAAAGGGTTTGTTTGAAAGGGTTTACCTTCCCATTGGTCCCATTGACACCAGGTCAGGATCTTATCATGGGAACCTGGGGAAATCTAGGGAACTCTTCAAATATTATAGGCAGACCTATAGTGATTTTTGTGTTTTTCATAACTCGTGCAAATGCACATGGTAAGCATAATATTGTGATGCGGAACTGATGATGAAGACCATACATGTATTTTTAACCGACTTCCCAAAGGAGGAGGTTTGCAATTCGTCCGGATGTTTTTATTTTTATGTATGTGCCCCGATAGCGCCTAGACGGATGGACCGATGTGGATTTTATTTTTTTTGTTTGAAAGGGTATACCTTCCCATTGGTCCCATTGACACCTGGAGAAATCGAGGGAACTCTTCAAATATTATAGGCAGACCTTTAGTGATTTTTGTGTTTTTCATAATAACTCGTGCAAATGCACATGGTAAGCATAATATTGTGATGCGGAGCTGCTAATGAAGACCACATATGACCACCAGAACTGCTCAATACTAGGTACAAATACAATGCGTGGCTGACGGGCAACGCTTAGCCTAAACCGGTGGACCTAGAGCCATGAAACTTTGTACAGGGGTTCCTTAGTAGCGTGGGGTAGCACTGAGATGGGCTTTGACAAAAGGGGGATAATGGGTTACAGTTTGTATTAAACTCAATCTAATCAAATAGGGTTTGTGGAAGTCGGTTTTTTCTAAAGTTTACTTTTTGTTTCAATTATTATACATGTCATTTTCAACCCTAGTCGTAAAGCCACCCCTCATGCATCTTTATCACTGCAGTTAATTACTATAGCCATCTATAGTATGTTTGTATATTGGTCGCCCGCCATGACGTCATAGATTGTGTACCGTCAAAGATAATATAATAATGGTGTGTAATATCGCCCTTAGCTTAGCGGCTAATCCATGTAGCACCATGCTGTCGATATCCACAACTACATTACTATAAGCTCGACGTACAGTCAGCCTTCATGTTGACAAGGCCCCCTTATATCATAGACAGTGATCGGATATTCGGATGCATATTTACCTAAAGTTGAGGTGTTGGCTAATATGGAATGCACTTTGCTATCGAAAAATCCCGATTTAAGTGACCACATCATAGTGATAGATAGTGATTAAAATGGTAGTGCTAGTAATTGTATAAATACATGGAAACATAATTTAATCAAACTTTTTTCAAGCTCTGTTTGTTTTTATATCAAACAAGATATTGATTCGAATACTTACAGTCTGCTCTGCATACATAAGGCAGCACGATTTCAGGCAAAAAGTCTTACTTACATTACAAATTACAATTGGTAATTTTCAATTTCTATTAATAAGCAAGACTTTTTACGAGTTTTTTTCGAAAAATACATGTATTTTACAGGAAAGATAGAAAGTTCCGAAATAAACAAAATGTTTATTTGGCAATTTTCAACCCTATTTACGACATTATTTCGAAATTAATCGCAAATTTGGGGGCAATTCTCGCGCTATGGAGATGATCTCGATGGTCGAAATATCGATTCGAAATACCGTATATCTCTATCGAAAACGAAAAACAGCTATACTCACCGCCTTACGACCTACCGAGATATCTCGACCCGTTTTCGGTCGTAATGAATATGACATTAGATAGTTTTTGACGGAGATATGCGGCATCGATCCCGATATATCGATTAAGGAGATGATCGCGATAGCGCGAGTACTGGGAGCCTGAACCCTGATACCACGCGCAGATAGCGGCCACGTCGCAGGAAGAGGAATGCTTCGCGGAATTCTCCCGCGCAGGCGTGGTGGAGGTGGTGGGCGACGACGAGGTCGGGCGGCGCATCATCGTGGTGTCGGCCTGCCGGCTGCCGCACACCAAGGACCACAGCCCCGATAAGTTGCTGAGGTGAGTACCGGCCGCCATCTTGTCCGCCATTTTGGAAGACCCGACGCCGACAAAATGGCGGCGTAGTGACGGGGTCTCTACGTTTTCTTTGGGTGCCATCTCCTATCAGAGGTCGAGAGGCGATCATTACTGTCTGGTCGGATCTAGTTCCACAGTAAGGCTATTTCTTGTTTTTATGTTTGTGTTGTTATATTTAATGTAAAATATGTTACTCTAGTTACTGCGGTCTGGAATAGGAATGTTGTGGTCATCCCGAACCTTTCTCTTATATTTTGGAGCCAGGATGTACGTGGGCGGCGAGGTCTTCTGCGCCCCTGTATCTTGCCTTGCATGATCAGTTTGAGCAGGTTATGCCGCATCGCAAGCGCCTTATGTGTCCGGGGACTCTACCACGGCGTCTATTTAAACCAAGCAACTGTGGCCTCGCAGGTGTTGAGGTGAATAAATTGGGCCCCACACTAGGATACATCGGTCATAGGAACCAGGAACAGCGTCGTCACAAATATAGCTATCCAAAAACCGAGGATTATAATCACACGACAATTACAAAAGTAAATAATTGATAATGGCGACCTTTTCTATAAATGGCGATCAAGCAACGTAAATTATTTTCCCCAGGTATCTAATGTTCACTCTGGACAAATACGTGGAGCAGGACTACAGCGTAGTTTACTTCCACTTCGGCCTCACCAGCAAGAACAAACCACCCGCCTCCTGGCTCTGGAAGGCGTATAAGGCCTTCGACAGGAAATACAAGAAGAACCTCAAAGCCCTGTACCTCGTGCACCCTACGAACTTCATACGGATAATATGGCAGATGCTGCGGCCGGCCATCAGCGTGAAGTTTGGCCGGAAGATGATGTACGTGAACTATCTGCACGAATTGCAGCAGTACTTGGACCTGGATAAGCTGTGTATACCGGAGCAGGTGTTACAGTAAGTGCGCTTTCATCGTCATTATCCACTCATCTGTAGCTATTCAACCGTCCAAAGTACACGGCATGGAATGTTCAATCTACCCACTTCTTAATTTCAAAACCTATGAAAAATCTAAACAAAATGTTTGGGTCTTTTGTGGACGTTAGACGAGCTAGGAGATATGTAATTTAAAACAATTAATGGCCGATTCGGCAAGCGGTTATTAGTAAAAGTCTAGCTCTAGCGGGATCAAGCTGAACCGACTGCGGACTGGCTCGGGCCAGGTAACCCCCAGAGACAATCCTTTCTACTCCAGCGGAGTGTGCAGAGTCATTTAGTTAGAGCATGGTTCGCCTCACGAACCATTTGAATCAAAATTTCTTTATTCCTGTAATATCAATCATCAAACATACATAGAACAGATGACATACACGGTCCGGGCTGCAATAGGACTAAAGCTGCCGTATGTGTGACGTAGACGCTAGAACAAACGCTAAATAAATAATCAAGAGCAATGTGTATAAGGCCTCCTTGTCTCTATCATCGCCGTCTCCGACCTTCTCCTTCACGTCCTTCTCTAGACATATAGGCCATCCTACTTACACGGCTATCCTTGGGCACTGTTCCGACAGTCTCCGCAGACTGTTCCGACAGTCTCCGCAGACTGTTCCGTCCGACAGTCTCCGCAGACTGTTCCGACAGTCTCCGCAGACAAATTCGCTTCAGTATAGAGATAGACACATCGCTTGTTCGGCGTCAAATTCATAATGAACAGACATAACAACAGCCGGGCGCCGACAGTCAGTCGCAATGGAAATAACACCATTATGTCGTCTATACATCAGACGGCGCCTTTTCGGATGCACTTTTAATGAGTCGATCGACAAGTTAATACTACGGCATCGGTTAGTCCACTCTACAACTCTACATATTTGATGACAATCGGGTCTAGGCTGCTAAATTGACCTTGTTGGGTTTACAGACGTCAGAATTCCGTCTACCCTACGAGCGTCCTTGTTTGGAGTACAAATCAAATTGTTAGGATTAATTCAGCTGCACAAAAATATTGGTATTCTTCTCGTATTCTGTCTGACTCTTTGCTTTCTGTAAAGTTTATCTTTGTGGAAAAAGTTTGGCTACAACATTGAGAAATAAAACAAACTAATCGAGAAGTCCAGTGGCCTTTATGTTTGGCAAAAGCCGATGCGATAGGTCAGTGTGACTCGACTAGCTTACTCTCGTTCGCGCAATATTCGTTTCACCCCTGAATGTAAATACACACGCCGGCGGGCGACGTAAGTAACAGAAAATGAGAATATAAAAAAACGGTCACGTCACATGCGAGTAGGACTCGGGCACCAAAGGTTCCGATCACACTTGGAAAGCGTTCCACATAAAAAAACTGAAGTATGATGTCTGTCATCCTTGAAAACCAAATTAAATATTTTTGTAGAAAGACAGAAATTTGCTGTTTTCAGATTTTTTCCCTTACCTTGCTTTGTGCCAAATTTCAGCCTACGCAAATTTAGGCCTACGGGAAGTACCCTCTAGGTTTTTTTGGCTCCATTGCGATTACTATGAAAATCCAACAATTTTACAGCATATACGGTCGTATCGTTCGATCACGTTGACCTAGAAGGTTGATTTTTTCACAGCTTTATGCGACCACAGACCTTAACAACTGATATGAATTTCAGCTTGATACGTTCACGCGTTCTTAGTTTAAAAGGTTATGACACACGGACAGAACAGATAGACAGACAGGCGGACAGACGGACGGACGGAAAACAAAGTGATCCTATAAGGGAAAAGGTTACGCTATGTTTGTTTCCTTGATACCCTTATTCTTTCGGGGTGTGTGTTTCGGGGTAGGTTGAAATGCGTAAGAACAAATCAAACTTAAATGGACACCTTTCATTAGCCGGCTAAACTTAGGTTTAGCAGCTCACCTGACTAGCCGTAACATGTACTGTACACTGTGCATGAGGAGGCCTATTCATCAGTGGGTTCCCTGGCTGACCATGATGACGATTGTAAAATCGCCGACAATTGAAATTGTGGTCTATGTAAACAAAGCGCCATGTTGTCTTCGTCCATGACTTTGATGGTTTGCTTACATCGTCCACAAATTTCTACTGACGGCGACTTTCGACACAACAAGCTCCTCCTGACGATGAACCCTCCTGCGAGCTCCGTGGCCTAAAGTCTTCCCAAAATAAAAGGCCCGTTTTGACAGTTCACGCCCATGAAGTTTTAACCCCTAATGCGTAGGTAATAAAAGCCAACTGTTGCGTACAAGCAAAGCGTACAAGTTGCACCTGGGAAAACCGCTTCTATTACCTACGCGTTAGGGGTTAAAACTTCATGGGCGTGAACTGTCAAAACGGGCCTTTTATTTTGTGAAGACTTTAGTGGAATTTCATACTTGCTTCTCACGCAGGAGATGCAGGTTTGAATCCCGGTGTTGACCATGTACCAATGAGATAATTAATGTATCTTGTGTACATTAAACGTATATTCTAACGGTGACGGAGAGCATTGTGAGGAATCCGTGATAGCTGCGGCGATGGGCTAGCCCCCTTTCACGCAAAATGGAGTGTTGAATAACAGGCTAAAAGCGGGCCCATTGTGTCTCTGCCACCCCGTATGGGAAAAGGCGTGACGCTATCTTGTTGGGTTCCCTGTCTGACGAAGTTGATGATTGTAGATACGACAAGCTCCTCCTAATGAAGAGTCCCCGCGCGGCCGAGCTGGCGCGAGCTGCATGCGCCGGCGCCGTGGAGGCGGACGCGGCCCCCGCCCCCCCCAGCCTGCAGCCCCCGCGGACGCAGCAGTTCGGAGTATCCCTGCAGTTCATCAAGGACAACCATCCGGGGGCGGTGGACTCGATCCCGCCGGTGGTGCGGCAGTGCGTCGAGTTCCTGTCGCAGCCTGATGGTGAGTTCGGAGAGCGGCATGCATCATCATCATGCAGCTGGTACGTCAGATGGTTCAAGCCGCGGTTGATTGATGGACATCCAAGACCTGGGGATTTTTTTCTTTAGCCGGCATACCAACCCAGGGCCTCTCGCATGGTAGGCAGAGCCGTAACCGCTTGTGCCATAAAGGTCGTCACTATGCATACAATAAAGGCGTCTAAACGCTTGAACCGACAGTTCTTGTCCGGTCGTATTTTAAAAGTAATTTGTCTAATTAGTTCATTTACTTGTGGCATCTCTGGAATTTGTCACATTGCGTGCTCAAGCAACGAACACATAGTCTCGTTCACGGACGAAACCCCTGACACTTCAGATCAAACTATCGCCCGCTATCATGTCTCTGTATGCGTGTGATATGAATGAACTAAACATAAGCATACTTATGTATCTCTGGGATGTGTATTGATTATTTGGTGCGCTGTTTCTGTACGGGATATCATGGAGCGGAAGCTTTTGAATTCGCTGATAACGATTGCGTGGGTGGCCCAGACAAATCTGATTGTGCTACTGACGCGATTTTGTCCGATGATAGTTGTAATGCTTGGCTAGCTTGCGAATGTCTTGTAATGCTCTGCTCTCAACTGCGTGTAACAGTATTGACACGAGTTACAATACAAATATGGCCTATGTAAAATTTACTTACATTTCGTTCGACTAGTTAGACGGCGAAAAACTTTGACAATTCTTTTATAAAATTGTATGGAGTTGTCAAAACTCGTGTTTAGTCTTAACTCGCAGTCTACCAAGTCGACCTACAGGATTGTTATCGTGTTAAAGTTCTGGTAAAACCATTCAACTCCCATTAGACTTAGGAGCAGAAGTATATTTGCACTATTGGCATGACCTTTGATGCAGGTAGCTTGCTTCCTGAACCGTGACTCCCTTCCTTTATAGCATCAAATGTCGTCGTTGGTCGATTTGCAAGTCAAACGCGCGCACAGTCGCTTTGCAGGTCGCCGATGTATGAAATAATATTCCAGAAGTAATACTACTACTAGTAGCTCTGTGAGCTGTAACACTACAAGTAGCTCTGTGAGCTGTAATACTACAGTAGCTCTGTGAGCTGTAATACTACTAGTAGCTCTGTGAGCTGTAATACTACTAGTAGCTCTGTGAGATGTAATACTACTAGTAGCTCTGTGAGCTGTAATACTACTAGTAGCTCTGTGAGCTGTAGATCTCGCAAGCAAATGAAATAGTGAAATGAAATGAAATAGTTTATTTGCGTTGATGTGGTACAGTTACAGGTCTTATTAGTAAGTATTATTATAGAGCGGCACATTCAGCCAATTTGTGGCGTGCAAATTGTATTTATATGCATTTATAAAATGAAATTTAAATAAAATTTATATATGTATTTATAAAACCACCTTCTGACATCCCCGACCCCCTAAGGTTTGTTGGAAAAAGTATCATAGAATCAAAGAACCGGACTGCATTCCATTTCTCCTAGTAATAATATTTGGACGGCCCAAAAGGCCTTCTACATTAAATTAAACCTAATGCAGAGACTAGAGGTTGCTACAAGAAATTCCCGAGAAATCGGGTGTGGTCCTGGTAAAGTTCGCTCAGTTTTTTTTTCTGTGGTTTTTTATTAGGGTTCCGTACCCGAAGGGTGCCAGACGGGACACTTTTACTGAGACTTCGCTGTCTGTCCGTCCGTCCGTCCGTCCGTCTGTCTGTCACCAGGCTATATCTCATGAACCGTGGTAGCTAGACAGTTGAAATTTTCACAGATGATGTATTTCTGTTGCCGCTATAACAACAAATACTAAAAATCAAAAGAAATTTAATATTAAGGGGGCTTCCATACAACAAACGTGATTTTTTTGCTCATTTTTGCTCGATATTGATAATGGTAGCAGGTAGACGCTTAAAATGTTCACAATATATTGAGTATATTATTTACTTAAAAAATAAATAATTAAATTAAAATTAAATTAATATTTAGGGGGGGCTTCCATACAATTTTATTTTTTTTGCGGTTTTTTATAGATAATGGTAGGGTTCCGTACCGAGTCCGACTCGCGCTTGGCCGGTTATTACATTTTTAGAGTTTGGATTTTGAAGGAAGGTCCTATTCGAAATATTCTTATTGTAATGTCAGGCTCTATCTGAGTATCAAAGTTTCACGCCACCCCCAGGCGACTTTGGCCGTGGCCGCCCATTTTTAACCGACTTCCCAAAGGAGTAGGTTTGCAATTCGTCCGGATGTTTTTATTTTTTATGTATGTGCCCCGATTACGCCTAGACGGATGGACAGATTTGGAAAATTATTTTTTTGTTTGTAAGGTTTACCTTCCCATTGGTACCACCAGGTCAGGTTATGATCATGGGATCCTGGAGAAATCGAGGGAACTCTTCAAATATTATAGGCAGATCTATAGTAATTTTTGTGTTTTTAGTAATAACTCGTGCATTTACTCACGGTAAGCATAATATTGTGATGCGTAACTGCTGATGAAGACCACAATATGGCCACCAGAACTGCTCAATACTAGGTGCAAATACAATGCGTGGCTGACGGGCAGGCAACGCATAGCCTAAACCGGTGGACCTAGAGCCATGAAACTTTGTACAGGTTCCTTAGTAGCGTGGGGTAGCACTGAGATGGGATTTGACAAAATTAAGCCTAGTTAATTAAGTATAATTCATAATTTTCATAATTCATAATTCTTTATTGCACGGAAAACAATGTGATATAAGGATAAGGGGTTACAGTTTCTATTAAACTCAATCTAATCAAATAGGGTTTGTGGAAGTCGGTTTTCTCTAAAGTTTACTTTTCACCAATGTAGTTTAGCTAGTTTAATTATTAAATTAACCCAGCACTAATGCTTTGTGCGGCCAATGTCATGGGACAACGACAGTCGGTGCCATTACATCAAGGAGCTGTCCGTCACACTAGGTCTCTGTGAAACTGGCTCTTACTGACAGACCACTCCGAATTTCAAATCAGGCAATTGTGCCTAAGTTTTTGTAAGTGGCCGCTTGTAAATGTAATGGCAGGAGATCTAACTCGGCAGTTTACAATAGGTGCACTTATTGGTATCTGGATGCAGAACTGACGACTTAAATATTGACTGATACTCCATTATAATGCTTGGAGGATCTATAAGTTATGGCCGCTCTACACGATCGGCGGTGATCGTTGATCGTGTGATCGTGTAATCGGCGATTATGAAGAGGGGGGCCAATCGTGCAAGCATACACACAATCGTCCGTAGCAGTTTGTCAACGGCAAGAGATCAAGATGGACGTGGAGTGTGTTGCTGCTGCAACAATTTATTTAATAGCTGTATACAACCACTATGTCAATGTGGTTCAACGAAAAGTTCTGAAAAAATCTGGAAAGGTCTGACAAAGTTCTATGAACTTGAATGTCTCTTCATTTGACCATCCACGACCCATTTTAAGTACGTACTGAGTATATTTAAGTAGAATACACGCACGTGTGCCAAGCTTCACTGTCCGACGGCGAATGAATGATCGGCGATCGTGTGTACACCTCAACGCAACCACTCGCCGATTCCCTTTGATGCGTGCCTGAAAAACCGACAATTCACGGATCGTGGCGATCATAGGGCGATCATGGACGATGGCTCCTCTACACGATCGGCGATTACAGACGATTACGCGCGATCACGATCATGTAGAGGGCATACTCGGCTCTACTCGCCGATCATCGTCCATGATCGCCCTATGATCGCCGCGATCCGTGAATTGTCGGTTTTTCGGGCACGCATCAAAGGGAATCGCCGAGTGGTTGCGTTGAGGTGTGAGCAAACAGCTACGGACGATTGTGTGTATGCTTGCACGATTGGCCCCCCTCTTCATAATCGCCGATCGTGTAGAGGAGCCTTGAGGGTTACAGCTATGCGAATTCTATCTTTCTTTCTATACTTGAGTAGCAAAATTGCGAAGTTTATGACAACCACGAGTGTGTGAGCTTCTACTTATTGTTTGTCCATCACCCTATCGCCACGTTACATATTCACCACCATTCCATTACATAATTGTAATCATAATCGCAAACCCTTTCATAGGTATCATGAACGATTAGAGGATAGAGAATACTTCCCTATACTCTATCCATGCTTGGATGCAACTTGACAGCTAACCTAAAACTTCATAAAATCCACTTTTTAATCACTAGGGATGCTACCAAAACAATCGGAAAAATCAAAATTGTTTATTCAGTTAAACTAACAGAAGAGTGGTCATCATCACTGCTATCCGCACTTAGGGATATAATTAGTTCATTTCCAACTATATTGTCTATTCTAATGTCTCTTTGCGAATCTTGTAAAATTATTCCCGATTCACAAATGTTTAAAGGGTGTATCGATTCTTTTGATTGATTAATTTTTATGAGCATATCCCCTCATAAACAGGCTAAGATTGACATCTGTCAAGTTACCTGTTATATTAGATACACTATAATGGTTAGCTCAAAACCCGCCATATGCCATAAACTTTTAGTGTAGACGCAATTACAAACTAACCCACCCCCTCCCCAGCCCTGGAAGTGGAAGGCATCTTCCGCCGCTCCGCCAACATCCTGGTCATCAAGGAGCTGCAGCACTGCTGCAACAGGGGCGAGCCCATCTCCTTCCGGGACGACCCCCACAATGCTGCGGTGCTGCTGAAGAGCTTCCTGCGAGACCTGGAAGAGCCACTCATGACCTTCGACCTGTATGACGAGATCTTGAAGTTTCAGTGTGAGTTTGAGTCAAGCGCTGGTGATGGCGCTATTTTAATATCCTTTTGGCACGTCATCATGTCAGATCGTTATCGGATCGGAACCATAATATTGGCGTAGACTATTCCAAAATATACACGATTGCGGCGTAATGTTGATGTATAGTTCGGAATATGTCAATGAAATCATTGCGTTCCAAAGTATACGCGATAACTTACAGACCCCTGTGTAATGGCCTTGTATATTACGGAAACACGCTCATATCACTATCCTTTACAAAGTGTTTTGGCGCTAGATGTTTTAAAAATCGTACGATTTGTTACTCTTAATTTTTGTTGAAAATAAACACTATTTAATTTTATTTAGCCTGTTGCGGTGTCCCATGCTGGGCAAAAGCCTCACCGGAAATCTTTTTTATTTGCAAATGGTAGCCTGTAATATTTATAGGACTCAAAATACGTGGATAAATTAATATTTTAACTTTGCTCCCGCTTGTATGTCTGCAGCGTGGTCACACCGGGACCGGCCGCGGGAAGTGAAGATATTGATCCTGGAGCGTCTGCCGCTCGACAACTATAGGCTGCTCAAGTACATTGTGCAGTTTCTGTGGAAGGTCAGTCGGGGGTCTTCTCACGCACCCCTTCTGGGGCGTGGGGAGGCAGGGTAGATAGATAGATAGAATCAAAACCTATAGGGTACTTCCGGTTGGCCTAGGGTCATGAAATTTGGAATGAAGGAAGGTCTTATAGCACAAGTAAAGGGAAAATTCCGAAAACTGTAGATTTCTGTCTGTCTGTATGTTTGCCTGTCTGTCTCACCGTCTGTTAAGACTTTTTCTCAGAAACGCATGGAGGTATAAAGTTGAAATTAATATCGATTACTCAAGTCTGTGATCTCTTAAAGTTGTGAAAAAATTAAACTTATAGGTCAACGCAATCAAAAGATACCGCATATGTCTCAATTTTGCTGAAATTGCTTGATATTCGCAAAGGAATCAAAACCTAGCGGGTACTTCCCGTTGACCCAGAAACATGAAATTTGGCACGAAGCTAGGTCTTATAGCACAAGTAAAGGGAAAAATCTTAAAACTGCAAATTTCTGTCTTTCTAAAAAAAAATCTATTTGGTTTACATGGATGACATCACACTTTAGTTTTTTATGTGGAAACCTAATTACACGTGTTACACTCTTCAAGTGTGATCGTAACCCTTGGTGCGCGAGTCCTACTCGCACTTGGCCGGTTATTATTAACTCAGTACTAGTACATTTCTGGCCTAGCACTCAGCTGATCTGTATGGTGGAGTGAAAAATAAAGTTGCTCTGATCGAGTCGGTCCCATAGTGAAAGTTGTTCAGAATGATGTCCCGAACAACCCTCTTTCGGATTGTACATGTACACCCCTTTCTGTTACACCTTGTATAAACCCGCACTGATCCAGCGTGGTGGAGAGTGGCTCAAACTTGCCCGTATTCGAGTGAAGGTCCGTGCCCCTCGGTGCGGACAGAAATTTGTTACATAATATTTTTCGCGTTTTCCAGGTGCAAGACCGCAGCTGCCTCAACAAGATGACCGTCAACAACTTGGCGGTAGTGTTCGGCCCAAACCTGGCGTGGCCGCCCAACGGACAGATGTCGCTGCAGGCGATCGCACCCATCAACTCCTTCACAGACTTCCTGCTCGAGAACCAGGAGTCCATCTTCATCATATAAGCTGATTGGGTACAGGTGGGTTACCACCAACTCTTAAAGAAGGTCCTAAACAGTACAGCTCTGCTTTTTCATACTAAAATGTATATGAATAATTCTCCAAGTTAAAAACTTAAAAAAACGACTTCATGACTTATCACTTAAACCTTTGTAACATATTTTTCGTATATCGAGCGCCCACGCTTTTCTCACAATAATACTAGTATTTTTTGTTCATTATTATTTTAAGCTTATTTAAAAAAATATTTTTAACTTTTTAGTTCGATGTTCTTTAAAAGCGTGGTTTTTAGTTTTTCTAAACTCTATTTATTTTAAATGGGACCAGCCTGAAGGTTTTAACTTTTTTGTGCAATAAAGAATATGAATGATTATGACCCTTTCATACAAAACAGACGTTTTAAAATCGGTTCATAAATAACACCATTTTTGAGGTAACACACATAAAACAATACAACATACAACCGAATTGATAACCCCCTCCTTTTTTGAAGTCGGTGAAAAAGCAGAACTGTACTGTTTAGGTCTTGCTTTAAGAGATGCTTGTAACCCTACAGGGCCGTAATTCTACAAGCAAATTGATATTGGCTATAACTAGGCTTCGGAATCCCGGTATTCGCTTGTCATGCCGCGCCGCCCCGGCTCCGTACAAGCCGGTATTTCGCACTGTCGCTGGCTATTGGCATGCGTTTGTCTTGTAAGTCCGGCCCCGGCGAGTATGAAGGCCCTATGCACATTGAGCTACTGATGAGAAACTGGCGATGATGCGAATTACTACAGTCTTCACAAAATAAAAGACCCGGTGACAGCGTCCGTGTCACTGACGTAATAAGGTTGAATTTAGTTTCGCCCACCGGGCCTTTTATTTTGTGAAGACTTTACGTTGTTCATCAGCTTTCCAACGATTTTTGGCTTGAGGTGATTGCCTATGAGTACCTAAAAAGTAAATCAATTATCCATCAGATGAATTTTCATCAGATTCATCTAAATTAATGACAAAACTGTCGGACAAACTATTTAACTAAGGCTTTTATGCAGTTACACGACACATTCAAATTATTAAATATTTTTAATTTCTATTTTCTGTTGAGTTTGATGTCGCTACAAAATAGAACATAGATTTCAAAATTCTGCTGTCATCTTCGTCTAGTTTTCGTTCTTATTTACATCAACAAATCCTGGACACATAATCAAGTGTGACACCGCACAGCACACGTCTGGTTGAGAACTCGTCAGTAATTCAGTCAGAGCGAACTTGTCAGTAACCTGCGTTACCAATCGGTTGTGTTTCTTCCCAGTAGCTCTGTGTACAAAGGGCCTACCTGAAACCTCTATGTAAGGTGTTGCCGGCGTCTGGAAGTATATAGGAATGATGAGAATGTTACATACAGGAAGGCACGAATGAGCATAGCTGATATCTGGCAGGCGGTGAGAAAAAAGTGTAGAATCGTGGTTACAACTACACGGGATTTTTTTACATGATTGCATCTAATGACTTTTTTGGAAACTTATAAATGTTAACTGGGTATTTCAGTACTGTTATTTTGAATGTTAGTATACTGTATTGTATAGTGGTTGTAGAATAGAATGTCAACTCTTCCACGGATAAAGACACCCAATCAGGAATCTGTCAAGTCATTATAAAATAAATCCTGAGTATTCTCACAAAAATACATAATACCATGAAACTAATAAAATCTTATCAATATTTTTGGATGAACTAGGTAAAAGGACTGATAGGAATGTATAATTAAATATGTAAAATGTTATGTAAATTGTCGATATCATCATTACATTTAAATGAATTATTATTGATTTAACTTAATCGGAGCATAATAGCGAAAGCACTTTCTGAATTTATTATATTTAATCATAGAAATACTAGTTGTAAACTTTGTTATAAAATAATGTAGCTGAATGTATACCAAAAATAACATAGAAGTAAGAATAGATTATTTGTTATTGGCATTATACTTTGGTGGAAGTTAACTCTGAGCGATTCTCTCCTAACTACTAGATTAGATATATTTTTCAAAAGTTGCTCGTAAAGTGACCCTTATGAAGTTGGTTTTAGAATCATAATGCTGCCTATTATACACGCATGCGTTAATAATATTACCATTTTCATCCAGTTTCCAACAAATAAAACTTTTCATTCATTGTTTTTATTGTGAAAATGTCGAGTACCGATGAAGATTTAGATTTTTCCTCACAAGTTTGTTGAAAAACGTCGTATGAAACTCGTGCGCAATTGGTAATAACATACTCGAGAAACCGGGCCTGAGTTTAGTATATTGACAATTAACCGCAAATAGCTCTTTCAGTATAGTTACGAATTAATTAAAAAAAACTTGCTGAGCAAACAATCGTCAAACTGGCCATCATAGCACGCCGTCACTGTACATGTACCGGGCGTTTGGCGTATGGAGCGACCAAACATTTTGGGGAGTTAGGGGCATCATTCTGAACAACTTTCACTATCAAACCGATTTGATCAGAGTAACTTAATTTTTCACTTCTCTATACAAAACATCTGATAACCGCTCGGCCCAAAATGTATTGAGATGTAAAAAAAAGTATTCTTTTCGTCGCTCCATACTCCATACACCCTGTATAATGTTCTAAATGTACAGTTAGTAACTTTAAAAGAAGAACTATACTTTATAAGTACCTGTATATACATTTTATACTGTCGTTGCGCATATACATGATGTACAGCCGATATATGGCTATTTCTACTTTTGTATGTTCTCTATATGTATAGTATTTAGTATATGTATGTGTATTTAGATTCGATTGAAAATTATGTCGTCACTCGCAATCATTCGGAAAACGTTTCAGTACGAATATAATGTTGTGTGTGTTACATAGCTGCACTAATAACACCATCATCATTTTCTTAACTAATGCTGTGGGTTCTTTGTAGGTTATACCAGGACATGAGCAACTATTACCCCTTGTTTATCCAAACTTAACACAATATTCCAAATATGAGGGTAAAAGTTCAAATTAGATTATAAGTTATTTTATATCATTATTTTATGAATCTCTTTCGGGTTTTTCGGCATTCCATTCTTTTAGTTTTTATTCATGTTACTTGTATTAAGTATTTATTTTATTTATTAACCTCATCTTTTGTAACAATAGGCTTGCGTCCAAGGTAATCCAATAAATCTAGGAACAAGTCATAAGTTGAAGCATTATGTACAAAATGGCTTGACATTCTCAGAATTGCATATTTCCAGCAGATATATTTTTAAAAGTCAATTTTGTGCAAAAAAGACAGCATTTGATGGCACTTTTACATAACGTCACTCTGTGGTTATTTCATAGAACTCAGGAACAAAAGTTCCGTTTTGACAGCTCATAAAAAGTATCTATTTTGACTTGACAGGCCCCAAGCCCATTGTTTTTTAAATTATAATTATTTTATTTTGTAAAGGATTTTGTAAAGGATATGTCTACAAGCAACAACGAAATGCTAGTCCATCCATAAAAATGTTTTTTCAAATTAAATAAAAACACGTACAGTACTCGGCGTGTGTTTTTATACAGGCTGTTCTGTTACACAAATATCTATTTATATTTATGTAAATAATAAGTACCTACACTATTTAAAGCTTTTTAAAAGCATATTCTGTGTCCAATTAATAATTTAATAATAGCATAGCTTAGTTGGTGTATTGTGTAATTTGTGTAAGAATGTGAAGTAGGTAATACTTACCCTCGAAATAACTAAAAGAGTACATTACATACAATCCTATGTTTAGCGTTAAATTTTAAATCATTGTAGAGATATACTATATCTGGCTGGAATGAGCGGCGTTGATAAGAGGTACAGTATATTCGTGATAAGAATGCAGTGAGTTTTAAATTTAATTCTGTTAACACACACTCACAGGACAGCTGGTCACTGTGAACTTGGCTTGATAATTGGAAACGATTTGATTGGTTACGGGGCGTGGCTAGGCCGTCGGACAGTGATGACTCCACTGCATTCTTATCACGAATAGACTGTAGAGGCAAACGTCTCTCAGGAATACGCGTGCGTGTTTTTGATGACAGAATGTCACAGCGATCATCCTACAGTTTACAAGCAAGGTAAATAGAGCCGATTATCTCTCTTGCAAGCCTTATGTGCATTCTATCACAGATACTGTAATATTATATTAATACAGAGAGACCACCTAGAACAAAATATGATACCGGCGTAAACTGAGATGCTAGGCTAGCTTCTTTAGTTGGGGGCAATTATCGATTGGTGCAGCACCATCGAAAAATTGCAAATACCACAAGATGGCGCTAAGATATATAGGATTTATTCTAAGATTAGCGCCACCTAGAAGTATGTTAACTGAAGCCATGGCGTTTAATGTACAATTCTTACTCCTCACGCCATCTCTTTTACGAAGGGTTACTAATTCTAATTTGTATGGGATGAGCACCCTGTGATTCTACATATAATGTGCTGGGTACTGCATAGACTAGACTGGACTTTTCTAGAATCAATGTACCTACCTATCGTAAGAACTGTTATCAAAATTAATAATAATATAAATAATCTATCTAAATTATACTAAAATTATTATGTACTTTTGATGTTTTAATTAATTTCATTATCAATCAGCCCACACCTACCCACTGCTGGGTACTTATAGGCATAGAATAATGACATAGGTACCCTCCGTGCCAAGTGTCCTACCCACCCCCACTTCAGTCTCGTATCCTGAAGTTTGATGCCTAACATGGCACGCTCCATGGCCCTTCTGCGACTTTTATTTTGAGCATGTTCGCCTTTGGGTCCGTGTTTCGGCACCATACGTGAGTGTAGGCAGGACACTCATACCTACCCAAAATTCATGATTCACTCAGAAGCACACCGGTCGAACAGACGAACAATGGAGATAAGATGTGTCGACGAGAGGGTTAACTACTAGCTGCCCGTTGCGCGACTTCACATCGCGTTTTAGGTATTTTTATAGTTCCCGGCCACAAAACGATTCGTTCATTATTTTGAAAATCCATATCGTACGCAGATTTACGAAACTCTTTGCTTACAAACTGTACCTATGGTTCGTGCGCAACGACATAAGTTCCGGTTCCGCGAGTTCCGCTTCCAACAAAGAGGTTGAACGAAGTTATGCTAGATCATAGAGTTCGCATCCTCCTTTCTGCCTTCCATATTATCTATGTGCTAGATTACCTACTCAGAACAATAATTAGTTATTGTTCTGAGATTACCTTGGGAGATTATAACTATGCAAATATTATTGAGATATTACTAGATATATGGCTACCAACGCCATCTAGTGAAAGAGAGTGAACTTCCCATACAAATGTTATTTAGATTTTTCGGCCTTTTCTCTACTTTTTTCCGTATTTTCTTTTTACCGAAACCTCCTACACGGACTGAAATAAATAAAACCCAATAGGCATTACATACATCAGTTGGGCAACTCACAGGAAAAGGAAGACTTAACGCACAACATTTAATTTTCATAAGTATAGATGATTCTTCAGTGGGTATACCAGTGGGTACCTACCTGTTATCTGCCCATACAGGCCACTGTCTCTGACGAGGTGTTAACAGGTAGGTAATACAATATTTTAATATGTTTGATTGTAAGTATAATACCTACCAAACTTCAGTAATGCATGCAATGCATTCTGCTGATGTTCATAGTAAAAGGCGGAATAGAAAATGCTAATATTGATTTGTCACGTACAAAATAAATGTATTGCATGTAGTTTCGCTTAGTCATCAATCATCAATAATTATAATCATCATATAATACATAGCATGTAGCACGGGTTATATTATTATAATATCTGTGGACGGGTGAAGCTGTGGTGCCTTCCGTGATTGATACAGCTGACATCGAAGAAAGCTGCATGCAGGATTGATGCCCCAAATTGTTGGAATCCTCAGTTGGAACTTTGAGTCATAAATAATACTCAAGGAGTTGGAATCACATACACAGTGACATACAGACATACAGCGCGAGCATGTGGTATATATACAGTCAGTATACCGGTAACCGTATACCTCAGAACAATAATTATAGCCCGTTTATTATACCTACCCTGAGACTAATAATTACCTCTACTATTACTCGTAGTATGTAGCGCCATCTATTGCAAAAATAGGTTTAGGTTTGAGTAATAGTTGTGGAATCAACTAACAGAGATGGCGCCACAACAGCAAGAAAAAAATTGAATTTTGGGGTTTCTTTGCGATCTGATGATGACTAAACTAGAATCATCATCACAGTTGCTCCTGTCCTAAAATCATCATGCATGATGCAAGCAAGCAAGTTCAATGAACTATTTTTTTTTAATTCATTTTGGGTTTGTCTATGGAATCTTTCAACAATCAGTGATACCAATACAAAAAATCTAAAAATTCAACTAGTGATGGGTACACTATACAAAACCGAAACATAGTCTTAGAATCAAATGTGTCAATTTTATGCATTAAACAATTTTATCTATGTTATAATAGCCTGTTGCGGGATTTCCTAGTTTGTATAATATAGGTGCCTACCTATAGGTACCTGCCTACCTAATTAAATCTCGCAACACGCTTTATATCATATATAATTGTGTTTTGTACTAAATTGACGCATTTCCATTGATTGATTTTCTCCTTTTTAGAGTTTTTAAATAAAAGTTTTGTTTGAAAATGTTTTTACTATTTATTTATTTTTCACTTTTTAGCATTATCATGATAATGGGCCTATTAGACTACGCTGTCGGCAGGGCCCTGTCTGACTCATTGTCTCTGAATTCATGAGTGAGACGTCTATACAAATCGTGCCCTGCCGACAGCGTATATAATAAGACGTCATCAGCCCCTGGACCTCATCCAGGACCAACGTATGTACTTGTGAAGACAAATCAATTAAGCCCAAACTATTGCTTCATTTGGTAACAGGGTTCCCATGACCACCTTCCGGCTCCAGCATCAAATGAGATCCATGTCATATTAAAATATTCTAGAACGAAAGTATTTGTCAAGACGAACCGAACGAGCTCAAACATGATGGAGTTGCGTCGTTTGATTACAGAGTTCCCCTGGCCCCCTTCCGGCTCCAGAATCAGATCATCTCAATGTCATAAGAATATTTTAGGACCAAAGTATTCGTCGAGACGAATTGAACGGGCCCAAACATGATGGGGTTGCGTCGTTTTATTACAGAGTTCCCCTGGCCACCTTCTGGCTGCAGCATAAGCCCCCCTACCGTGCAACCGCTGTCGGTGTCGGCATCGTGTTTAAACGCGCAAGAATGAACTTTATCACTATGAAATGAAATGAAATGAAATGAAATGAAATGAAATGAAATGAAATGAAATGAAATTTGTTTATTGACAGATAACATGGTTTACACAGATTCTACTTAACTAAAATAAGGAGATACTTAATTAGGAACATTTTTTGTAAAATAGGAGGGATCAGTGACAACCGAACTAGTGAAAACACTGTATCTCGGTTGTCAAATGGTGCTCAATAAATTACATTTAAGGGCTGAGCAACTTACTTCTCAAGTAGATTGTGTTTGGTGCTAGGTACTGGGGCGGAAAACAAAAATTATGGATGTAGAATTTGGAAAAAATAGGAAAAATAGGAATGTTGTGTAGGAATGTAAAGAGTGTGGCTGCTCTTCCGAAATGGTAGGATGTAGTATTATACACTTAATTAAAGGTGTTGAAAAGCAGGGTGAGTGATTGAGGTGTTGAGTTGTGTCTGCACAAAACTAATGAAAGTTAAATGCAGGGTGTGTAATTGTATGATAGTGTGTTTGTGTGTGATGTAAAAAACAAGCAAATTGTAACTATGATTTAAGTAGACATTCGGTTTCTTCATAGCAGAGAGTTTGTAACCACTTCGTTAAATGAGTTTTGCAGATGTTCTTATTAAGGGGATAAATATTGAGAATTTGATTGATTTTGTTGTATAGACTATGACAATACAGCAAGTCAAACACGAAGCCGATGCCGACAGCGGCTGCGCGGTAGGGCCCTTAATCAGCTCCATGTAATAAAAATATTCTAGAACCAAAGTATTCGTCAAGATGAATTGAATGAGCCCAAACATGATGGGATTACGTTGATTTATGATTGATTTGACAGCAGTTGATTTGTTACGGTGTTAACTTACTGCAATCATTTGCATTTCGAACTTCTATACATAAGAGTAGAAAAAATCTGTGGGCCCTAGAGGAAAACTATTTTATTTTATTCGACGACCTCTGTGGCGCAGCGGTTGCGCTTCTGCCTAACATGTGAGAGGTCCCAGGTTCAAATCCCGACTGGGGGAAAAAAAAACCCAGGTCTTGGATGTTTACGTGTTTGTGATGTCGCTGTTTCTGGTTCCCTTGACACAGGGTATCCTAGTGTAGGGCCAGAAGCAATGTATGTGCCTGTATGTAAATGTTTAAATGTTTGTTTAGATGTTTTTATTGATAAAACATTTAAAAAACTCATGTTTTTCTAAAATAAGCACGTCTCCTCACCCGGGAATGAAAACCGAGATCGTAATGGGAAAAGTAGAGAGGAAAAGACGTGTGGCCAGAAGGAGGATGTCATGGCCAAGGCCAGGCATCCGTGGCCCCACGTCATTTGGTTAGTTGCGTAATTTGTATTTTTTTTATTGTACTCACATGAAAAACAGATCTTAATGTAGAAAAATCGTGTACAAAGGTGACCTTATCTCTAATCGTTCATATAAATTACGAACAAATATTTCGGTTTTGACAGTTGCTAAAAAGTATCTATTTTGACTAGCAATAATAAAGCGTAATCCCAAAAGCAAATTTGAGAAGGAATTTGTAAACTGAGTGGGTCATTATTATGTAGCGTTAAAAAAATAAATCTGAATTTTATCTTTACCGACTTCTATTATTGTTCTTCATTGTAAGTTTGTTCGGCCTATGTTCATATGAGAGTATACCGATTACCGGATTTATTTAGTCATTTATACTTTGTCGAGTAAGTGGAATACCTACGCCTACCCTCCTATCTACTACATAATCACTATCAATCACATACATTTTAAACTTATCAAATCAATTAACAGCTAAACCTAAGCCAGCAGATACTATCGAGGTCTTATAAAACTACAAATCGTTTCACAGCACTATGAACTAAATAAAAATATATTTAAAGCTGGCAACATTTATCTTTTTTTTTCACAGCGCTACCTGTCGGTGAAATTCAGAAACTTCTTATTGATATCTCTCGCTAGAAGTTCATGTTGTAATAAACTCAAATAATTTGTGCTACTTGTTGGCAAACTATGTTGAATATGTGCTGGTGATTGTTTAATTCATTGTTTTAACGCATTAAAAATCTCATCTCAATGTATTTGTTTTGCGTCAAGTTCCTCTCAAGACCAATGACATTACACGAACTCGATGTGCGTTTTGGCCATTTTACTTGGCTTGCGTTGATGATTCGTACATAGTCACGTGACCAAAGTGGTTTTTTGGATCAATGGCGCCAAATGTCTGTTACAGAAAATGTATGTAATCTATGAGGTATTTCCCTATATTATGATATTCCAGGAACTGTGCAGCATCTATACTATAGTATCCAACATAATCCTGGCCAATTTGCAAGCCAGAACATGATGCGTAGGACCAATCAAATAACGTCAATCTGGCAACAAAACAGTGCTGCTATCTATGCTGTCAATTTTTGATATGTAGTTTAATGGAGACTATTTCTGAGATAAATATTTACGGTGTTCCTGTTGAAAATGCATTTGATGGAGTGTATTTTTATGCGCATCGAGTGAATTGCAACTATGTTAAGAGTGGGCCGTTGCTGTCTGCCTGTGCTGAGGCCCTCCGCCCTCGCAGCCCTCTCTGTTTACCGTCCGTCCGTCACTGAGAGCATCTCACGCCCGCCATACATCTCCACCGTGTAATAAAGTGAAAACGGCGAACAATACTCAACATTATCTCCAATAATACACCAAATAAACACGTTTCGCGTTCGCAATGCGCTGTTTCCCGACCAACATCGAGGTAAAACTCGCACATCGTACGTGCTGAATTCTGCACAGATGCCTGCCAATTTGCCTGTCAATTTGGTCCAGTATCAGTAATTTTGGAAGAATACTGCCTTCTTTGATCTAATAACACAGCAATCTCAGTTAGTAAGTTAATTTGAGTGAGAAGTGAGTGTTATCATTCACAGTCATAGTGTAATGCTTGGTTGTATTGTTGAATGAGCACTGTTGTGTTTGTGAAGCAGCTGTCAAACAGTTGTCCCCGCAGCCGGGAGATGTCCAATATCCTCATAGTGTGTGTAGCGGACAGTGAGTGAATGTAAACTCTTGTTGTTGCAGGTTGTACCTGGTGCTGTCGTGTGGACACAGACTAAAGTGTCATCATGTGACATTCTACACAATGTTGCTTCCCCGTTCCAAGTGTAAGGCCCAAATAGGGTCCTAAACCATGTAGGTGGTGGTTACTACCGACATGTCGATGAGAGGCACAAAGCGGGCAAGCAAAGTGCGTAACGAAGAACAACCGGGGACATCTAAACGACGCAGGGCGGAGCCTGAAGACCCTCTTTGGCAGCTCCGTCCTGTTACCGACCTCAAGATGTCGTCAATTTATAATAGAAGTGCCTCAGAGGCACCTGCAGAACTATTCAGGTTTGTGAATTTTACTTCATAAAGTTTACTGCTGCTGAAATAGACACTAATGCAGTGTCTGCAATGATGTCAAAGTGAAATAGGTATCTAGTTGTACACAAGTTTTTTTCTCTCACTAGAAATGGGTTGCTTTCTGCTGCTGTGATACCTAGTTATACTAGTAAGAAGTTAGATATTATCTAAATCTTATTTAGAGATTTGACATACTTGTAATTTTGTTACCTACTTCACCTTTAATTTTTAATACTACTTAAATTTTCTATTTGACAATATTCAATGCAGATTGAGTTGAGTATCATTTCAATGACTGTGAAACATATTGCTTCTGCGAAATTTGCTAATGGTACTGTAGTATAGATTTAAACAAAATTATTAAAGTAATAAATCATCCATACTACTCAATTTCATATTTATAACTAAGTTTAATTAAATACACCTATAATTCTATAATTAAGATTTTTTAGATACTTGCAATAGATGCATAAAAGCACAACACCATATGCTTGTTGCTGTGGTATGAAAGTTATGAACTCAACAAGAGTAGTTCATCACAAGAAAGCTTTTGCGATTCCAATTGTATAACTCCCGGAGTGTAATGATTGCTGTGTCCGGGAGTTAGATCAGATGCGTCAATGTGCGAATGTATCCTGTAGAAATGTCTTCAAACCATAGTGTTATAAGAAATTACTATAGTAAAACCATCTTTATTTATTTATTTATTTATTTAGAATTTTAGAAGTACCTATTACCATCTTATATTTTCATATTTTGTTAGTTGATGCAAGCAACTGTCTCTGAGTTTGGTGACAACAGCAATCTAGTGTTGTTTCATTATTTGATTTGTAAATCTATCAGCTGCTAATCTATTAAGCTACTGATGTGCCGTTTCCGGAAATATTGCCATTTGTGGGAGGGAATATAATGTATGGGGCAATATATTATAGTTAGGATTTATTATATATATTGTCCTCATACATTATATGGCAGTATTACCAGACAAATGGCAATATTGCTGGCAATGGCACATAAGTAGCAGTGACACATCAAGTCTAGGATTTATAACTGTTATTGAAAGAGAGATTCATGCCTATCACTTGCTAGATCGTTGATTATTCCTAATGGTTTAAATAATGCCACTTATTTTAAACTGTGTTAAGTATATAAGTGCTGGCGCAGACAAGTAGTTTTTTGCACTAGACAAACTGGCAGTCCAAATAAAATCCAGTTATTAACAATATGAGTTATGTTATGTTTGACTGCTGAGCATGTAAAGAACTCGGCTTTTTTCGGAACTTTGCGTAAAACTTATTTGTACATAGTATTTAATACAATATTATCAAAATTATTATGATATAATTTTATCCATGAGCAAAGCGATTGATTCTTACAACAGACTGCTAAAGTATTTATGATGCTGTTATATGACTTGTAGTTAGTAAGTTGTATGATTTAACTGAACTTAATTGTTATAAAAGGTAAGTTAAGGCACAGAGAATGGTTTCTATTCCTATCACTTATTCATAAAATCATAGTATCTAAAGCCAACTGACTGCTACCATTAAAACACTAATTTGTTATTTTTATAATGTTATTTATTGCACAATGTATATTAGCATAATATTAACGTATCCTTATTGTGTGTACTTTCTATTTATAGATTAATCTCTAAGTGAGTTTGCTTATTTACTATATGAAATACGGACAGCACTTGTTAGGTGCTGTTATGTCCCTTGTAAAAAGAGACAACCAGAGCTGATCCCAGGATGCTAAAAGATTGTAGAATCAATGGAGTCATGTGAATTACCAGTTTCGATGACATTGTGATCAGAAAGCACTTAAAATTCATGGAAATTGCAAATGCATTACATCCTGGATAACTATCTGTTTCCTACATATTGGAGTAAAATAGTAGTTGCAGATGACAAACGCGCACTGACCATGTATGTAGAATGTCGTTGCCTGAGGCCATGGCAAGAAGTGGGTTATATTTTCTTTGTCTATATTCGGGCTTCGACAAATCGATTTGCGTGTATGAAATACTCAAATATCATGCACCTGATACTTACTCTTTGTTATAATTTTTGATTCAACAAAGTAACTTTAACATCACCTTCTTTCGTAATTTCTTTATTCTTTATTGTACTCACATGACAGTAAAAATAGCTTAAGATAGAAAAAAATATGTACACAGGCGAGCTTATCTCTAATGAGAGATTTCTTCCAGCAAACCATGTCATTACTTTCATTCATATTTTATAATTAACAACGATCCAGTACCCAGACCTCTGAAAAGGCTCAACTGAGTCACACCACAGAGGTCATAAAACAAGGAGTGAAATAAAATCCCTCATCGGTCTTCCAGGAAGGATCTCATCAGTGCGATGAAGCTCCCCGACTCGGAGCCGCTGGCGTCCTCCGAGTACTGGGTGATCACGGACACCTGGAAACAAGACTGGGAGCGAGGAGTCCAGGTGCCGGTCAACCCGGACTCGCTGCCGGCACCCAAAGTCAAGATTATACCCAACCCACTGCCAGACAACTTTCAGGAGTTCAAGCTGTGAGTGCATTTTTTATTAAACATCACTCATCAATCAGCACACATTCACCCACTAGATAAACGCCTCTTCTCAACCGCTATCTCTGGCCGTTACAGACTACAAGCACATATAAATCCGTGATGGCAGTTTCTATGCCCTTATTCTCCCACTGTGGTCCAACGTAGAGAAGAGGCAAAAAATTTCGTGTTCTTAGTTTGTATATCTACAAAATAAAAGAGATTTGATTTGTTTTGATGCTATTAGTGAAGGGGCAAATAAGAATAAGGTACCTGTAACCGGCGAGCATCTATGAAGAGACTTATAAATGTTGAGGAAGCGAGAGATGTATACCGGGATCGTAGCAAGTGGAGGCATAGTCTCTGCCTACCTCTTCCATCCTCCATATGTATGTATGTATGTTCATTTGATGCTAATATCCGACCCCTCTGCAGCCCGGAAGACCGGTACATCCACCTAAACCGCGACGCGCAATACTCGCCGTCGCGCCACCAGCTCAGCACGGCGGCGGCGCGCGCGGAGGCGGCGTGCAGCTACGACCTGGACGCCTGCGACGTGGCCTGGCTCGATCTGATGAACGCGGAGCGCGCGCGCGCGGGCGCCGGCGCCGTCACGCACGACCAGCTTGAACGCGTCGTCGAAGAGTTGGAGGTAACGTGGATCTCGTATGTCTTCGCACGCTCCGTGAATCTCTTAGATCTTCGGGAACGTAAACGTACTATGTGACACATTTTTTTTACTATTTTCGACCACTCCTCTCTCGGTGACAACTGGGCCGTGGTTCTGCAATCGCATGACAGTGGCTATAGCGAGGGCTTAAAATTCCGGTTTAGGCTTGTCGACCGCGCCGAGACGTGCCGTGCCGACACGTGCCGCGCCGAGACGCGCCGCGCCGAGACGCGCCGCGCCGGCTGCAAACAAACCGGTGTTTCGCGCTCTCGCGATAGCCACTGACATGCGATTCGCTTGCAGAATCCGGCCCGTATTTTGAAGACACCCTTCCCCTCTAGCGGGTCACGTAGTATGGGTACTTTCCCTTACACGCCCATATCCAAATCATTTATTTTATTGCAACATTGTGGTTGTAGAGTTCTTAAAATGTTGGTGTAAATGTCCAGACTATTTTCAGTATCACTAAGACGCAGTATAGCTTTTAAAAGGACCAAATTCTAGGTATCCTTTATTCAGACCCAAGACCTTAATAATTGAAACAAAAAGTAAACTTTAGAAAAAACCGACTTCCACAAACCCTATTTGATTAGTTTGAGTTTAATACAAACTGTAACCCCTTATCCCCCCCCCCCTTGGGGAATTATTTTTGTCAAATCCCATAACAGTGCTACCCCACGCTACTAAGGAACCCCTGTAGATAGATAGATAGATAGATAAATTCATTTATTCACTGAAAAGGTACACACACAGACACATAATAAAAAGAAAGTTTCATGGCTCTAGGTCCACCGGTTTAGGCTATGCGTTGCCTGCCCGTCAGCCACGCATTGTATTTGTACCTAGTATTGCGCAGATCTGGTGGCCATATGTGGTCTTCATCAGCAGTTCCGCATCACAATATTATGCTTACCATGTGCATTTGCACGAGTTATTATGAAAAACACAAAAATCACTATAGGTGTGCCTATAATATTTGAAGAGTTCCCTCGATTTCTCCAGGAACCCATCATCAGATCCTGACATGGTGTCAATGGGACCAATGGGAAGGTAAACCCTTTCAAACAAAAAAATAATTTTCCAAATCGGTCCATCCGTTTAGGCGCTATAGGGGCACATACATAAAAAAAAAACATCCGGATTAATTGTAAACCTCCTCCTTTGGGAAGTCGGTTAAAAAGGTGCCTAGATAAATGGACTACATTGAAAGATAAATATAGTAGTTTCAAACCTAAAAAGACTCTTTTCAAATCACGAAGTCTTATTAAGATAAATTAATTGAGCCCAAAGTCTTTGTAAACACTAACAGTAAAGGGACTATTTTTCTTATACAAGACCTAAATAAAGTTCAAATTGACCAAAAAATCATAAAGGACATCGGGTTGGGATTATAATAAGTCAGTAGTTCAGTACCAATGGAAGAAGCAGACTTTTAATTGGTCCTTTTATGAGGATGTGACAGCTTAGGTTAATTTGATGATTTCGGTTTTCTTGGTGTCAAGTTTCAGTGATGAGATGACCCAGATTTTTTCACCGATGACATGAAAAATAGCTCATGCGCATCAACCGCGTAGAAATAAAACTGTGCACCCCGTGACGCGCAGAGATTTAACCGGAAGGTGTAAGCGTGGACCACTCAAAGTGATAGATCAGTTAAGTAGAGCTGGCACATTCACAGTACTCACACTAATGCAATTTCACTATACAGTATGTTTAAAAATCGAAATAGGTCAATCATCACAATAACCCCTTCGATTGAAAGTTCACACCAAAATGTAAAAATGATGAAAGCAGCAGTAAAAGCAAAACAATAACTGTCTCCTTCATACTCATAAGTTTGAACTCGCGCGAGAGAGACAGATTCTTGATGCCTATGCAGTGCAACGTCACGCCACGCGCTTATTTACAGACAACACAAGCGCAACGTGTCAATGTGTTGAACGTGCCAGCTTTTGATAACTGTACGCTTAGCATTGGCACTTTGTACTACGTCGTCGTCGACGTCGAGAGAGAGAGACTTACAAGTACTTGCTATGTCTATAATATGTTCGTCCGTCTCCCTCTCCCGCGTCGCGGCGAGAGCGAGACACGTCGAGACATCTCGGGCTCGACAGAGAAAATGACATTTGTGCATAGACAAGGGCCTTTCTCGAGTGTAGCATGCTAAGTGTACTGATCTAATAGATGACCTGTGTTCGGTATAAAATAGAAAGGCTGCTCTGAAGTCACGTGGCCGAAAAGCCTTCTGAACTCAGAATCAGAATAGCTAACGGAATTTTACCTGTGAAACAACCGACTTTCTTTGAAACTTTTCTTCGTCTGTGTACAGAGTTTTCCGCAACGGATTGTTTTATTGTCAAAGGAAATAATTATGTTGGCTTCTGTTCCTCAAAGTTCAGGAATTTTAGGTCCAATTACTCTGAGCACTGGGAATGAAAGTTGTTGTCAGCATGTTTCAGTATTTTCCTCCGGTACTTGTTATATCGTTCTTTGACACTGTACTGGATTGAAACATGTTTACATTGATCCAGTGTCAATCCAGTGGTGAAATCCAGTGATACTGGATCCAGCTACTGTATCAATGAGAATCAGCCTTTACGCTTTGCGATTTGAACTATTTACCTTGGCACCAAGCTACAATATTCTGAATATATTCTGAGGACTGAGCTAAGCGTCTATGCTAGGCGAGATAAGCCTATACTTATATTATTTATACTAGTGGCTCTGTGAGCTGTAGACCTCGCGAGTATGTCGGTGAGAAAGCTGAACTGCTAACACACAAACTTATGAATGCACTATACGAAAGCATTTTTGCCCAATCCTGAAACGGAGACGCTTCGCTCGCTCGGTCAAAAAAAAACCCAAATAATTTTCTTTCAATAACACATACAAACTTATGAATGTGCCTGGTTACGTACATGCAGTATGAAAGTAGCCGCACCAATAACTTTGTAAACTACATTTATGATCTAAGTGGAGGCCCACTTGCTACGACCCTACATCTCTCGCTTCCTCAACATTCATGAGTATTTTCATACATGCTCGCCCGTTACGGGTACTTAATATGAGCCCCTTTCTTCGAGTCGGAATCGCACAAAAAGGTACCGTACCGTACTTAATTTGTAATATCTCTTGTATTTCAGTATTTGTTGTGGTTGCGGCAACAGATATACACATTCTGTAAAAACTTCAACTTTCTAGCTATTACGGTTCGTGCTCTAGAACTCGCTGACGGACAGACAGACAGACAGACGGACAGCGTGGGCTAACAGTAATAGGGTCCCGTTTGGCACTCTTCGGGTACGGTACCCTAAAAAAACTATAATTTGTAGCCAACAATAATTAATAAGTTCTCTCTTAAACACGCGACGCGTCGCCTGCCCTGCCATCCGAAATGTTTCCTGCGTGGCCTGCGCCGCCTGCGTTGACAGTATATGCCCACGTGTGAAATGCAACTTTCAAAAATACTTCTAGTGTAGTGTGTAGTATGTACATATTTCATTATGCTATTTTTTTTTTAAAAATTTTTAAACAAAGCTTTTATTTAAATGCCCTAAAAAGAAGAAAATAAAAATTTAACACAGTGCACAAATGATCGATCGCAACTCCATTAATGTACGAGTTGTGTCATCTGTGCGTGTTGGAGACAAGCTATACACGATAATTCAACACGGTTACACTAACTGGGCACCTCGCTGTGACGCAATAGCCTTGCACCGACGCAATGGCTGCACGGATCCAGGTGCACAGTTGTAGTCCTCAGATAGGCGACCTATTTTGTAGTTTCGTGGAATCCAGGCGGTGGGTTGTTGCTAGGCGGCGACGGGAGCCCGGCCGGCCTGGGATCGCAGGGGGGTGGGTGCTGCAGGGGGCCTCCATATTCGATATTGCAATTTGCACTCGCACAAGGGAGGCAACTGCGATGAGGCTTATGTCACAACAATAACCTGCATGTGCATTCTTGTTATTCGTAGCTCTGCTTCGAGGTTACAGTGATTGAATATTGTATTTAATGTCCATGCTTTAGGGCGCAGTGAATTTTAGACGCGTAATAATACGGTGGTTCGTTATCAATCAATTATCCATTTGAATCTATCATCATTTATCAGAATGATATTTTGTAAAGCTACATGCAGTTTCACTTTGCGCATCAGAATCTGTCTTTTGCTTCGCAAATGGATGGCATTTCAGATAGTTTCAAAATGGAGGTGCAATTAGTAATAATCTCGCTCTCTCGCACATTCTCCCTATTTGAGGTGGACAAAGGACGAAATAGACGTAATATTTCGATGTTGGACTGATAGATATGTAGTGTAGGCATATGTAATTGGATGGAGTTCGGACGCAGCCGCCGCCCGGGGCCCCAATTAATCAATGACGAGTAATAGTAGTGCATCTAGGTGGGTACATGAATATACACTCGCGTCATAATTTCAGAGCAGGCGTAGGCTGAGACTAATGATAAACATATAGGTAACTTATCAGATCTATTCTAAAATGTGGACTACTGTTAATTGAACATTAATGCAGAATAGCGGTACGTGATTGGCTAAGATAAATTTGACATGCGATTAATACATAACATGCGGGGTGGCAGAGGCACTACTGTGCCCACTTTTAGCCAGTGATGCGATTAACAGTTTCTTAAATGATCGGAAACCAGGCGTAAGTTTTACTCGAACCGTATTTTGTCTGCAATTTACATTCAATTCACTGTGTATGCAGACACCAGAGAGATTCTTAACCAGACATATCTTCGTATCATGTTCTATTTGTAGGCTTTCTTTGTTTTCGTGTATTAAGCGTGATGAATCGTCTCCGGCCCGGCCCCGTCCAGACTGAATGCGCCGTGACTGAGGGCCTAAGCGGTCGCAGCGGCAGGGTCGCACTCTAGCCACGCCCACCGTACTCACCACTTAGTACAGTATCGACGCAAGCGGCGGTTTCACATGTTCGATATTTTGCGCCGGCCTTAGCCACCGCGCAAGCCCCTGACTCTGGACGAGGCCTATGGGTTTACTTAGCCACCGCGCAAGCCCCTGACTCTGGACGAGGCCTATGGGTTTAATTTCGTATCGCTTTCGACTACTACTCCTGCCAACAGCAAACGTTCATTCCCTGATCTCCCTCATTGACAGTGTTCTATTTTGTGTCAGGTGCGATGCTGGGACAAGATCCAGCAGATCATGAGCTCCGAGGAGAGCCTGGGCATCGAGTACGACGAGAACGTGATCTGCGACGTGTGCCGCTCGCCCGACAGTGAGGACGGCAACGAGATGGTGTTCTGCGACTCGTGCAACATCTGCGTGCACCAGGCCTGCTACGGCATCACCGTCATACCGCCGGGTCAGTCGCAGCCACCTTCCCACCTTCCCACCTTCCCGCTTCCCGCCTCCCGCCACTGGAGATGCTTTTGATAACTAATGTCTTTAATCTTACATATGCTCACCCTGGAAGAGGATAAGGCAAAGACTGAAACACCTTTGCTACGATCCTGGTATACATCTCCCGCTTCCTCCACATTCATAAGTCTCTTCATGCATGCTCGCCGGTGACGAGTACT
>OY735254.1:103468-447225 GCA_963457715.1 Argyresthia albistria | reverse complement strand
GTTATTTATATTTATATTTTCACGTCGTGTATTGAGCTAACAATGAAATATTTAGCCAGACCCACTGCCAGTCCGTTTGTTTCCAATCTTGCTTAGAACCGAACTGCAGAACATTTATCAAGACTCATGGCTCGGATTTCACCAAAGATGCAAGCTTGTGTAATTTCTAGGTAAATGCATAAATTAACTTAGATATCTACGTATTTTTAACATAAACTAATGCAATAGAAACGAATAAATTAGTATCTGAGTATTGAACTGAATCACGTTACTGAGTCCGTAAGAGAAAGAATGTTAGGAGAAGGATCCATTAACTTTGCTATGTGTCTACAATAATGTAGAATGTTTCCTAGAGGTGATTACTTGCTCATTTTTGTGTTAGTCTAAAATTGGCGAACAAAGAAAAAGGTGTTTATTTTTAAATTGTCATACATCCAGACATCAAAATTCATATTTATCTAACATCACAAACTCAATTACTTTCATTTGTGTGTAATAAATGAAATTGATGTAATTTATAACAAAATTGACTGAAATGTGTGATGTCTCAATAGATGACCTGTGCAATATCCTTCAATACTCATGATGGCTTTGTCAAGTCGAACGCGATGTTCTCTTCGGCGCGAGAGGCGACGTTAGTTATTTAAGAGAATGTTTGATATTACGGAATTGTCATCACATTCGCAAATTGTCTGGTACCTACTATACCGACTGGTTCGTGTTATTTTCCGCGTCCTATAAACGTGTTGCTTTACAATTTTTGATTAATCATATTCACGCATACAAGGTGTAAATGAATTAACGCAAATTGAGAAACTACTTTTTTAGGGACATTATTCTGAGCAACTTTCATTATGAAACCGATTTTATTTTTCACTTTCCAGTACATTTTGGCCTGAGTGGATCAGCTGATTTGTATGGAGATGTAAAAAATAAAGTTGCTCTGATCAAATTGGTTTCATAATGAAAGTTGCTCAGATTGATGTCCCTCACAAAATAGTTTGCATTATCATTTACACCTTGTAATGTTTGTAGACAGTTTTGAACAAAATAAAATCACCTTCCGTTGTTATAGTGAAAATGAATGAAATAGTATTCATTACAATGCCGATGTTACACGACATGGGAAATATGTGGTAAATAAATAATCAAGGTTTGAAAGTCAAAAGGGTTGCGATTATAAAAAATATTAGCGCTCTACCTGGAATTTGCCGCGTATACACATCCGAATTAAACTAATTGGTATAAATGAAAGTTACCATCAATAAAATATTTTTAGAAAACATGTCAAAGGCCAGCATTAAATTAAATTAATGTAAATAAACACATAAAAATAAAGTGATCTGATAAAAAATATTTAATAAATGTTTACTACCAATTTATGCTATCTTACGATGTTTAATGTTTTTTTGATAAGTTGATGTTGAGTAAATTTAATGCAAATCTAGAGTGAGCGATAAATAAATATTTTAGCAGTTGTCATTACATGAGGATCTAACCACTTGCACATAATATACTTGAATCCCATACACTACAGAAATGCCTGCATTCCACGTGGTGTGGGCAAATTAGACGAAACTGCCTTTCTGCGTTTCACTGGCAATTCTGTTACATAGTTCCCACTCCAGCACGACATGAGTGTGTTATCAAGCAGGCACTGCGCATAATCAATCAGTAATGATATTGATTGTGTATCTTACGTGTCAATAATATAAAAGAACGTGAGCATAGGATCAAAATATTTAAAATTAATTGTACAGAAATACATTGATACTGAATACAGATCTGGTCGGTCTCAAACAGTGAAATTAACTGCTCAACGGAAGAAAAGCTTTGGCTGGTCCTATTGTGTGAAGTCATCGTTAAACTAATTGTTATGGCTTTTTATTAGTTTTCTGGGCAGTTCAGTTTTGTGACTTTGTACTTGTAGGTCCTACAATGTAGGAGCTAATTCAATTCTCAGAGAGCAGTATCTACAGATATATTATTACATTAGTGTAGATTAGTTTGGTGTGTTACTAATTAGCTTCGATGCGATCTACATAACCACTCAATTCACAATATTGTCCGTAATGGAACCAAAGTTATTGAATGCTATGTAGTTTATTAAGGGCCTGATTCAAGAAGTCCCCAGAAGCCCTATTGTTCATATACATCTAAAATTGTGTTTGTGAAATGGCAGATTAATCAGTCACATTTTATCGGGACTTCTTGAATCAAGCCACAATGAGTTCAAGTTCCACATGTAATTCAATTGGGTTGCAGATGTAGCCGAATATTTCCGAATGTCTTAATATCATTGTTAGTAAACAACTTTAGCACTAGTCCACTTGCATCGAAAATGTCCATTTTATGAGTACGCATTGCACAATCGTAACATTTTGTAAAGGTGCTGTGAAACGCCGAAAAGAGTTGTGCAAATCGACATCGGTTTTTGATGAATGAATAACTAGAAAAACTAGCTTCAGTTTTCGCAGCATATCTCGCTGACTGTGTCTAAGAGCATCGCGATTTTCAACCTTACGCCATGGAATTAGAGTCCGAAAGTCTTGTGAAATAGTTGTAAACATGACTCTCCGCGAAGCTTGCGGTTGCTGTGCGCTCATAAACTAGACATGGAATAGATTAGTTAATTCTACAAAGTCAATAAGTTTCAACGTGGTCCCGTGTTATAGCATAAAAGTTTGGTAATTAATGATGCAGGGGCAAGTTTAAACTTATCTTTTGTAAATTATTTGGAAAATATTGAAAAACATTAAAATCACGCTGTTAAGTCTTCCTCGGAGGGTGACGCTGCATCGCGGTAGGTCCGGGCATCAACATGCAGTGCGCACGCCGCCGCTATGCTGTCGTAATGGATTCAACTATTGCAACTAGCCGTCTACCCTGCGCGTTAGTTAAATCTTTCATGTATTGTCAGGTATGATTGCCGGGTTCCCTATGTGACTTCGAAATACATTTTATCGATTTAAATTTCATCGAACACCAAATTTCGATATAAATAAGGACTTGTTGCTAAGTCACATAGGGAGCCGAGTGCCGGTGTTCGGTTCTGTTTGTGACGATCGTGGAGGGCTTGTCCCACTCGACTTATTCTCCCGCACAATATTATTATCCATGTAATATTATGTTCTACTCTACGCCAACATCACACGGTTCAGCAAAGTGTATCGAGCATTACCTTGTTACTGTGATTTGTTTAATTTATATTGACTAGAATATTAAGCGTGATTATATTTGAGATTCCGATTAACAGGAAATAAAAAGAGAATATCCTCGGAATTTCTCGTGTTAATAGATTTATTATTTTTTTATAAAATGGTGTATGTTTTTTGTAAAGGAATTGTCGTGATTTTGTTTGTACTTGAAAGCTCTTGTTGTTTGAGTCACGTCACGTGCTGTAAGCGCATGGATTTATAAATATTTTGAGTGTTTGTTGACTTGAGTACCTATGTATGATATATGAATATAACTATATTGTATTTTGATCAGTTAAATATATGATGTGCTAAATTGATAAGAGTGAGTGTTAAATTAAGATTTTGCAAGTATTTAAGCTGCTTATTATGATTAAGTATGTATAAAGTCTGTCAGAGTATAATAAGTAAAGCCGCTGTTCGGAATTTCTCGATTTTAGTCATCATGTGATCGATGAAGACTAATATGTGATCGATGACGACTAATATGTGATCGATGACGACTAATATGTGATCGATGACGACTAATATGTGATCGATAACGACTAATATGGTCGCAATTTGATATGAACTAATAGAGCAAAATTAACATTTCATTTGTGATAAGTTGTATATTATTTAGAATTGGCATAGCCGTCTTCGAAATTTATTATATTCTGGCTGGGCCTTATACATAATATTATATAATAAGCGGGCGCCGGTCGCGTCCCTCCGTCTTGTACGAGTATTTATGGAACCATTACTGGTTGGAGCTTATAGATGTTGGGACTGCTACATCTGTTTTGTACTGTTAGCTGTAAGTTAGTGTACCTAGGTACCGACGCACTGTACATAGTAGCTAGAGTTGTCGCGTACATTACATAAAGCTAGGTGGATAGGATAATAGCAAGTTTCATGTATGTGAAATGTCTCAATCTCCTTTGCAAAATTAGGAGTTTAAACCTAATTGTAAAAATAAACTCATGGCTGAACGCGTACCAGTCACTAGCATCAGTAAGAAATATATTATTTATATTATAGCCGATAAAATTTATGTATTAGTCCTAAGAGATTCACTTCTTATACCATTATCTGTATAAGTTAAGTATTATGATCAATTTCCATTGTTCTAAAGTAGTGATGTAGTGTTAGTTGTAAGATGAACTTGTACAAACTACTTATGTACAGTAGCTGTAAGGTGGTAATGACTGCGGGTAGGCGCGTAAGTGGCGCGCCCTAGATGGGTGCGCGCAATCTGTAAATAGTGTACAAGTGTCTTGTAAAATAACAAGTGTTTTCGATGTGCACATAGTCGCCTCATTCATTAATAAATTTTCTAGACAATTATGCAATGTAATTTTCATTTCCCTAGTCGCCTAAAATTTCAACTGAAGACCCCGAGGAATGCTACTAGTACTCAGCAGTGGCATGGCATACTTGGGCTGGATTTTACCAACAAAAAGTTATCCTAAAATAACCAAAATACTATCCCGATGATAATTCGAATGACAGTTCAAAATGAAGTCATTATATGAAAAAGTAAAAGATATCTACTCTCAAGTAAAACGTCACTCTTCGTTGGTAAAATTCGATGGATTGGATGGCATTCGATAGGTAGGATAGGTATGGATTTGCTAAAAATAGACGCCTTGACCTTAGAATGTTTAGAAATAGTAAACTTCAATTTATAACTCGAGGCAGGGGAGATCTAAATACACACAGCACAGGCCAATGGAGAATTTGCTACAACATAATAGCACATTTGTGTTTTCACTGGAATACACACGACTATAACAACTAACTAGTTGAACGAGCGAGCTAAGCGCCCGTTTCGACATTGGCCAAAAATCCATTTGTCCCGCCTGTCTGTGTGTTCTCTACAGGGTCGCATTTCCTGCGGCATGATTCTCGCGCCTTCGATATTCGGATATCGATACCTATATTGACAGATTCCCATACAAAATCACTCGATATAGGTGTAGATATCGAATGCGCGAGAATGATTGCCACCCGATTCTCGTGAAATTTTGTAAACAGTGGCAATGTCTATAGAGAATTATTTCGTCGAGCCCGTTTTAGATTCGTGGTAAAATAACGGAGCAATAGGGTAACAAAGTTTCTGGTGCCGCTACTTTCATACACCATGTATGTAACCATTCATAAGGTAGTTCAGTTCAAAAATTTTATTGACCATAAAATCATACATATTACTTAGTCAACGTCAATATAATATTAATATTTTTGTATACTACCGCCCGTTCGGAAGTTGTGGGCTTAGGGATGGAGCAAAGAAGGGCAAGAAACCTCCCCCGTACCTCTTTTAAAATATCAGAGCCTTAAAAATACAATGTTATGTATTTCTACTTAAGTCTAAGGAAATACACCGAGGAGAGACGTACTGACTCAGTCCATCGCCCCTCTTTGGATTTCTGTGCGCTGAGATGGTAAAGACCATGCAGTTTTGTCATCTAAATATTCTTTTACACTGTAATATGACTTCTTCAATAGGCCGTTTTTGACATAGTTTTTGAACCTCCTTTCTGGTAGGTCCGTTGCTTCATTAGGTATTTTATTATAAAAACTAACACATCTAATATATATTTGTGTTGAGTGACTGACTGACTGATGATCAACGCAGAGCCCAAACCGTTAGGCCTAGAGGCATGAAACTTTTGCACAATGGTTGCTTTCATAACATAACTGAGCACTAAGAACGGATTTTCGAAAATTCGGACCAAAAGGGGGTCAAAAACGTAATTTAATTACACAAGGATAAATCCATTAATTTTGTATGGCTGGGAAAGTCTATTGTGAATTAAGAAACTGTGTTGAGGAAAGTTGAGAAAATTCTGTGTTTCTTAGATTAACAAACTTACAAGTACAAAGGAATATTTCGCATTTTTATCAGATTTTTATATCCTGCGGTCCTGCCTGCCTGCCTGCCAATCAAGATCACCCGTAGATTAGTAATTGTAAAACTAAAACATAGCCACAAATTCTATTTAACAAAATGGCGGCTTTGACGATCAGCTGTTCATGTTAATAAAAAAATATTTTCGTCACACAACACAAACTTGACAGTTGACACACACCAATGAGGTTTTGATACTGATTACTGATTGCCAAGTATCTAAACCTCATTGGTGTGTGTCAATGCCTGATGTACCTTTCGATCGCGTGAAATCTCCTGTGGTTCAGCGGTTACTACTATTCAACACCCAGTTCTAAATAATATACATTTTGCATGACATGGAAGGTTAGTTGTTTACAGCAGAAACAATAATAGGTATACAATTCATATTCAGAAACATAGCTGCGGCGATGTGCTTGCCCCCTGTCACGCAAAATGGATTAATGAATCTCTGGCTAATGCTGGCTAAAGGGTAATGATCAGAAAAGGAGCCAGCGAGCTGAGCAAACCGGACTGCATACAAAATACCTAACTCTTTTTCAGTGGAAGCACTCCACTAGAAGAGTTATTTTGAATGCAGTCTGGTCCGCTCAGCTAGCTTGCTCCTTTTCCGCTTATTACTCTTTCTTAGTAGAAGGCCGGCATAAAAGTGAGCACCGGCCGGCTAGGAGGCCGGGAGAACTTAAGTATTGTGTTGTTTCCATGCCATATTTTCTCCATATCTTATGATTATGAATAAGTTTTATTTTTGACAAAGAGGTTTAGCCGGGTAAAGCCTGAAGACAAATTGGAGTAGATTGAAATTTCAGACTTCACCCAAGGAATGTGTGCCGATCCGTTCCGATTTTCGGACCCAAGACCATAATTATGTCCTTTCGAGTTTCGGATCGGATCGAAGGCATACGATCCACTAGCGGATCGATCCAAAATTATGAGAAATCGGATAGTGATCGAATCACATGCTTACCTATATTAATTCCTGATTTCATAAAAATATTAAGATCGTGTGATCATCACTTGGAGTTGTTTTCAAACTCTGCTCGGGCTTTACCAAATACGCACGTTATGGTCTTTCTAAATAAAAATCGTGTGAGTGGAGTTTGAGGGAGACTCGATGAAACAGAGTGAGTACACTGCCATTGTGTTCTGTGTTGTTTGTAACGTTACGCCCATGCAGAATTTAAAGTCACAAAATATTCAATGTATGGCGTCTGTGTAGGTTTCAATCGGTTTTTGTGGTACAAGTTTACACACAATTTGACTAGATACTTATCAGTTAATTTTTAGTCGTTTTTAGGGTTCCGTACCCGAAGGGTGCCAAACGGGACCCTATTACTGAGACTTCGCTGCCCTCTGTCCGTCCGTCCGTCCGTCCGTCCGTCCGTCCGTCCGTCCGTCTGTCACCAGGCTGTATCTCATGAACCGTGGTAGCTAGACAGTTGAAATTTTCACAGATGATGTATTTCTGTTGCCGCTATAACAACAAATACTAAAAATCAAAAGAAATTTAATATTAAGGGGGGCTCCCATACAACAAACGTGATTTTTTTGCTCATTTTTGCTCGATATTGATAATGGTAGCAGGTAGACGCTTAAAATGTTCACAATATATTGAGTATATTATTTACTTAAAAAATAAATAATTAAATTAAAATTAAATTAATATTTAGGGGGGGGCTCCCATACATTTTTTTTGCGGTTTTTTATAGATAATGGCACGGAACCCTTCGTGCGCGAGTCCGACTCGCACTTGGCCGGTTATTTCACACTTTACGTAAACATTTCTTTGATTCGATTTTTGGTCGATTTTTAGGAAATCGGATCAGAGTCGTGCGATCCGAACCGCGTATGGGATCGAGGAGATGAGTTACGTACGATCCGATACGATCTGCGAAATCTGAACGTAGCTGTCGGATCGCACCCCTCTACGGTACGTTACGTTAATTAGTAATCTGTGGTTACGTTCCATTACCAATCGAAAAAAAATATGGCGATACGTAGGGACACGGTATCGAAACAAAAGTATCGATATTGTACTCATATGATGTATCGAAAAAAAAGTATCGATGCGGTATCGGTATCTCTATCAAAAGTATCGATTCTTCAAGGTATCGATTATGTTTGCATAGAAAATAATAATAGTTGAATGTGCTGGAAATTGACAAACTTTTACGTAAGTTTTCATACGTTACAAAAGCTCTAATATTCTGTACGTATATTAATTATTTAGTTAATTCCTTTGTTAAAACCTAAATGTTGCTCTTACTGTACATTAATTTTTTGAAATAAAAATATATTTGATTTGATTTGATTGATTTGTAACAACATAAGTATCAAATATTATGAAATAAAACAAGCATTATAATAAATCAATCACGCACATTTTTACTGTATGATAAAAATGTTCGTGATGCACCGTGGCAAGAAATGCGTGGTTTGATGGACAAAGCAAATAAGTCGTAGAAAACACGCAGTAATCTGTAAATGTTGACATCAATTGGTGTCATTAGTGTCTACATTTGCAAATTACTGTGTGTTTTGAACCATACACTAGATTCGATTCGATGCTCACTATAAAGTACTCATATCAATAAAGAATCGAAAAAAAGGATCGATGCCAAACCCCTCTGCCAAACTCTGCAATAAACCCCTGCCCCTGTGCAAAAAATAATTGTTTAGTGAATGTCAGTTTATTGTACTTTTTAGGGTACCATACCCGAAGGGTGCCAAACGGGACCCTATTACTAAGACTTCGCTGTCCGTCCGTCCGTCTGTCCGTGTGTCACTGGGTCCTAGAGCACGAACCGTAATAGCTAGAAAGCTGAAATTTTCACAGAATGTGTATATCTGTTGCCGCACCAACTACAAATACTGAAATACGAGATATATAACAAATTAAAGGGGGTCCCCATACAAGAGACGTGTTTTGATACACCCGCATTTCAATATGATGGTATATTTTGCGTCAACCCACATGGTTGTGGTAGCGCAGCCGGTATGATGTAGGCTCTCAATCCGTAGGTCGTGAGTTCAAATCATCGTGAGGGCATAAATTTTTAAATTTTATTTTTGTATTTTTTTTTGTTGTTTTGCGTGCTTTTGTTTTTTTGTACGATAGTACGGATGGACGGTACCCTTCGTGTGCGAGTCCGACCCGCACTTGACGGATTTTTTAAGTACTTATGTGAAAATGGGATTTGAAGATCGGCTGTAAGTACACACGACTACTACTGCTAAAAACGGATGCAATCTTAGGAAATAAATTCTGTACCTTCCGATATCCTTATTATTAAAGGTCGGCTTAGCATTGATTAAAAATACCCTGTTGTATAAAAACGTGCTTCCACGCGAGCGAAGTCCGCGGGTTAAAGCTAGTACTCCCATAAAAGAGTGAGCAACCTTACTGAGTCTGAACGCGGGCATAGCAATCTTATTTCTATTTCTAGTGTTAATACTATGATTATGACCTAAAGTCTTAAATAAACCTATGTTTTTTCTGGTATACATGATATTTTCATAAATGTATTGACAGGTAACAGTAAGTATATTGATATTTTTGAATTTGTCCCTTAGTGATTGCCTAGCATCTAGTTGATAGATAGCCCGAATGGCCCTTTTTTGTAAGACAAATATTGTGTTTATATCTGCCGCTCTCCCCCAAAGCAGTATTCCGTAAGACATAATACTATGGAAATAACTAAAGTAAACCAATCTGGCTGGTATCGAAAGAAAATGCAGACATCGGTGAGCGAATAGATCAAGGGGAGGCTTATTTCCGGCAACATGTTTTACTCTTAGACTAATATAATCTAAGGTTTTACTTTATGTCTCATGGAGATCAGTCGAGGCATTGCATAGGCAGGGATCGTGGGAACAATTATACATAAAGTTTTGGTAGACAGCTCAATTCAGGCATTAATTCTTCCTCCAGTCGAGGATGGAAGATATTGAGGATTCAGGTATTGAAGAGGATGGGTGGATGGTGGCTGCTAGAATGCGTCCCAATGGTGAGTGAGGGCCCGCGCGCACAGCGATTTTTTTCCGCGCGAATCAAAACTTCGCGAAACAAATCGCTAAATTGTGTATGTCAGCGGCCGATTGCACATCATGATGTGCCCAAACGTGAAATATCATGAAACGATAAAATCTCTGCGTTAGCTTAGGTGAAGACTATTCGTTTGACATGTATTACGCAAAAAACATCACGTAGTGCTGAATAAAAATGCTGATCATGATGTGCCCAGTAATTGCTTGGGCATATTGGAAATGGCGGGGTACATGACGGCACATCATGATGTGCCCGATTCTACGATCAGCCGCCGACATGTATATACGGAAAAAAAAATCGCTACTGCGGCCACTCCCGTAGTATTGCATGTGTTACAGAATTGTGGGAAAAAAACGCTGTGCGTACGCGTACGGGCCCTTAGGACCAGAGGCAGAAATGGGAATGCGGGAAATACAGATGCGGGGACAGAAATCATTCTTGGGGGAATGCGTTTGCTCAGTTTTCTAACACTCTCAGCTTGCCAGGGTTTTTAATTACTGAAAAGGTTTATGACGACGGGGGGCGGGGGATGAAGTGCCTGACAATTACCTACGCGCGCGCAGGAACCAGCTGCTAGCGGGCGGCTCGCAGCGCACGGTGGCGCGCCGGCAGTCTCAACGCTCTTTTGGCTGCAGCACCAGCGAATAATCTGTTTGGCAATGCATGGAGGGACATAGTGCTAGAATGTGGCAGGTTCTGCGAGATGACTGTATGACAGTGCTGTCCTCAGATACATATCATGTAATACTATTAATTAATGTTTATTGTATTTGTCTAGCGCATTGGATTAGTCTGTAATGCTATACAATTTAATTTGAATAATAAATATTACCAGTTTTACCAAAAATGGGAAGATCCCAATATTATGTACTTTTTCCGACGAACCAATGACGGTAATCTACTAAATTTTTTGGAGCGAAACTTTCAGGCAATTCGTTCTAATTCACACTTCGGTGGGCCAAATATTAACAGCTCGTTCCTATAGCGGCCTAGCGTAGCCTTCCTATAAAGCTAGCTCATTCATTGAACAACGGCGCTTAAAACCACAGATAGTAACATTTAACCATTCTAGCGGTGGTAATCATCAACCACCACCGCGACCTAATGATGGCGTAGTATGGTGTGGCTTAGATGGATTCTAGCGCCACGTTTAATTTTTCGTCAAATTATAATATAAGTCTACCCGGCCGAGTTATCTTGCCTCATATTGAAGTTGCGTCTCATGTGAACTGGACCGGGTAGAGTAACAGTAAGTAATGTAGAGGGGCACAGGCCTTTTACCCGGATGCGAGTAAGATTGAGCCATGCTCCACCACGCTGGCTCAGTGCGAGTGGAGCGGTTTTTACGACTTCTACATGCTACCAAGTAGCCGGCTCCTGCAGCTTAACGTGTCATTCGAAACACGGAACATGTTCAGCACCGAGATTCGAACCTGCATCTCCTGCGTGAGGAGTAAGCGTGAAACCCACTAGACCACGGAACTCGTAGTAACAGTAACTCCTGCTACAGTAGCAGTAGTAGCACACGTACTGAAGTGAATAGTTTTAATGCGATATCAACAGCATTAGATACACATGTAGATATACTATGGACAATTAACTGGATATCGACTTCATAATATTTATCAGTCGCTAGTTTGAATGTCCAGATATCGTACTTGTCACTGTTGCACTGATCCAAACATAAATCGGTATGTACATACTTCTTGAAATTATTTTATTTACATAACAAATTACACATTTATGCATTAGAATTAAAATAATAAAAAAGTACACATTTACTTAGTTTAATTAATTAAGGTGTTTAATAAACACTGATTAAGGGTCCTTTGCAACAAAAACTTAATAACGATTAGCGTCCCAATTCTATTTAGCAGCTGTTAAAATGTATGAATTGTGTCAAACTTAATTGTGATTAACGCGCTAATCACAATTAGTGACTTTGGTGCAAATGGACCTAAGTGTTTGTGTCGAAACATACACGTAGTACGCAAAGATTGGGTTGAAGTTTTTAGTGAAAACACTCGTTGATGTCTGTGGCTAACCTAAGTCAACAAACACTATTATCTCTAATATACTTATCTATCAAACTAATCACAAATATTCACGTAAGTAGCGATAAACAAAGTATATACCTATATGAACTAAGAAACACAGTAAGAACATTGCTTAAACTACATATTTTTTCAAGAAGATACTCGATTACTCAACTAGGCAGTTTAATATGAATTAATTATTACGGCAACATTTCGAATATCTCCTTTGCTAGCCATCGAACATTTATGGTTTCGTACCCGTAGCCCAGTGTGCCAAACGGGACATAACCAAAATAAGACTAGTTATGTCCGACGCCGCGAGTTTTTACGCTCGAGAGGAACTGCTCCAAGACAAGAAATAAATAAACGGTCAAGTGTGAGTAGGACTCGCGGACAAACTTGGAGAGCGTAGTTAGGTTTCCACATGAAAAACTAAAGTATGATGTCATCCATTATTATAGGAAAATTAAGTGAATTAACGACGATCAGACCAAATAATTAGTGTAGTTATGGAAATTGGCAGAAATATTCTTTGAGGTGTCCAAATGAATATACCAAAAGTCCCCGAGGGTGGGGGGTGAGCCAATGGTGGTTGAGCCCCCTCAATCACCACTGGCTCACCCCCCACCCTCGGGGGAAGTTTTATTTTGCTTGTATCTCGAAAACTATTAGAGATATCTCTTTAGTCACTTCCACATTAATAATGCTTATTATAAATTGTCTGCAATTAAAGATGTAAACTTTTACTGTAGAATTAATAATTTCTGGTAAAAAGCACCCAAACAGACACACACAGACACCAGCCAAACAAGTGAATAAGGGTTCCTTTCTTTTCCTTTTAAGGATCGGAACCCTAAAAATAAGGGTGTCCCCATATATGAAACGTACTTTTTTTGTAATTTTTATTGTACGATCGATGGTGTGCAACCCTTCGTCTGGATGTCCGATTTGCACTTGACCGATTTTTTATATTTTTTTTATTAGGAAAAAAAGGAACCTCTCTTCACTTTGTTGTCCGTCTGTCTGGAAAACGTGGACGTATCAAGCGGAAATTTATATCAATTGTTAAGGTGGTGTCGTCTGTCTTTCTATAAAAATATTCTATTTAGTTTACATGGATGACATCATACAAAGTTTTTTATGTGGAAACCTAATTACACGTGTTACGCTCTCCAAGTGTGATCGGAACCCTCGGTGCGCGAGTCCTACTCGCACTCGACCGTGTATAGTGTATGTATACTTTACGTGTATCGCGGATTCGTGGCCATGCCACTCTATGTGATACAGTTACGCTGTACACCTCGATTCCAGATTGTGCTCAGTCAGGTAGGGGCGGTGATGAAGAGCTGATGATGGAGCCGAGTACCTACTTCGAACGCCGGTATGGGGTTGCCAGAAAACCCCGCTTTGTTGTAAGTACGACTACAATAAATTAATAATCATAAATTAAAAATAAAAGCGCATTAATTACCCCACCGAGGGGCACAGGCCTTTACATAACCTTATTCCACCATGCTGGCTCGTTAGTGGAGGGGTATTACGACTACTTCATTCTACCGAGTAGTAGTAGTCGGGCGGGACCTATAGTTTATCAAGTTATCCGATATTTACACAACACAACAATCAGCGTCACGCCGTTTCCACCAAGGGGTCTTACGTAGCTTTGCCAAGGGGTGGTAGATGCACAATAGGCTTGTGGCCAAGGTAATCCAATAAATGTAGGAAAAAGTCTTAAGTTGAAGCATTATGTACAAAATGGCTTGACATTCCCAGAATTGTAACCCTGTTACCACAAAAAAGATTAAACGTTGTTTAACCTCAAAACAAATGTCAAATCCCATACATTTTGGATTTTAAACAGGTGTTGAACGGGAGTTTATTTTTTTGTGGTAAGACCCTATATTTCCAGCAGATATATTTTATAAAGTCAATTTTGTGAAAAAAAAGACAGCACACAAAAGTGCCATCAAATCACTTTTACATGACGTAATTCTGTTGTTATTTCATAGAACTCAGGAACAAGAGTTCCGTTTTGACAGTTCATAAAAAGTATCTAAGTATCTTGACTTGACAGGCCACAAGTCTATTGTGCCTGATTTTAGCCAGTTATTCTGGGTACTCATTCAATATGGGGTTAGCCCATCACAGATATAAAAATACCAAAATACAAACCGGTACTTCTCATGAAACTCGAAACACCGTTATCTTTGCCTAGTGAAGCTGTTGCTTAGTGGCGTAAGCCGTAGAAGCTACGCATTGGTAGCGTAGCTCTCGTAGTGGATGATTTGCTGCGCTACACAGCAGGCCCCGGTTTCTACAGACGAATTGCATGGCAACACAGCAGGCATCATCTTTTATTTAAGGCAGCATCTTTTATTTAATAAATTATAAATGTCATAATATTATTCATTATTAAATAATATCAGAATAATGGAATAATAATAATAATAATGTCAAGAACATACTCATTGCATGTAGTAAAATTTGTCATTATAATATTATTAATTATTAAATTAACAAATTAACTAATGTCATGATATTGAAATAAATGTCAAACACATACTTATGTTAAATTATAATTAATTCTTATATTAGTCACAGTCCCATAAATTCATCGTAGCTGTAAAGGGTCTTCTCGATAAGCCATGTTTTTAAACGTTTTTTAAAGATGGGTACGCTCGGTGCACCAGTGATTGCCTTAGGTAACTTGTTGTAGACCACCGGACCCATAATGTGGCGCCAAGACTAATAAGTTACCGAAATCAATAAGGGACGCTAACCAACTGCACTCATAAAGGTTTTACTAAGAAATTTCCTGGTCGAAAAGGCTTACTATAGTGTGCAGGAGTTCTTAGGTGATAAATTGACAATGCATTAAAATAAATTAATATTGAATAATGATTGCGACATGTACTAATATTAACTAAAATAATTCATTTCTTATATACTGTACTAAAAAAAGATTTGTTAATAATAATTGTCAATTTTCCTAATTTATTTACTTACTTAGGTAATATGAAATTTGTATGTCTACATGGCAGAATATAGCGAAACTCTATGTGATATTTTATCTGTAAGTAAACCTATATTCATACAAATAAATAATACTTTACTTTACAATTTGCCATGCGATTCTTCTGTAGTAACTGGTCGCCAAGATCTGCGCTACGCCGAGCTGTTACATTGCTACGCCGTTTCCGTTACGAGTTACGCGTTACGGTCAAAAAGTAGGTGTAGTCCTATTGTTCCCATAATCTGTGGGTGGGTGTAAAACTAATTTTGGAATTACAGATTGATTGATCTAAGAGATTGCCTACTACCTAGATTACAGATCTGCAAAAATTATGACATCGATCATCATGACATGATGCAGACCATGACCGCCATCCTAATTATTATTATTATAATTACATACGATAGGTACCTAACTACTCGATAATTGCTTCGCTGAACTGCAAGTGCAATTTAATATAGCCGCTGGCTGTTCGATTCTCTCCGATATGGTTTGGCCAGTATTATCATATTTGCGTCTTAACATGAGGGCGCTGCTGGCTATCTAAACCAAAAGAGGTTTTACATGATCGGACGGAACCATGGGTTACATGATCGGACGGAACCGCAGGGTCATCATCAGTTATTGGTCGGCCCGTTTCGGTTGCTCTCTTTACGTCCACCTATCAGGCAATGAAATGTTCAGTCTGCGAAATGGATAGCACAATAGCAGGGTACCGCTTCGTCCTTTTTTCGGAGCTCGAATTCCGTCGTCTCGGTATGTAGTGGCAGCGTAGGTGGTTGTTGTGGTGTAATGCGCATGTTTGGCTGCCGGCGGCGGCTGGAGGCTCGGTGGCCGGCGCCGCGCCTGCGCCGTCGCCGCGCATCGATCAGACGCGCGGCGCCGCGAGCGATCAGTCGCCCGGCCCGACCGCCCGCAGTCTGACCGCAGCTGCAACGCGCAAACATGCAACCGCCGCCCAGGAAGGTGAGTGAACCCACTGCCACCGCCTTGACCAACGACCACTTAAATACGGCCAGTGAAAGAAACAGATGCGTACACCTGAGTTTACAAGTCATGAAATGGTGATTTAACGAGTTTAAAGATGTTGAATGTCTTACGGGTTTGTGCGTAGAGGAAATTATGTAACGGGCACATGCGTGAGTGGGGATTCCAATTAGTCGCTGTAATACTCGATGGTGGAGGTCCTGAAGTTCAGTAGGATCGGTGTTGTGCAGTGTCTCCCCGCTCGTCGATATTAAAATGGCTGTCGGGAGGTGTCAAAGCGAAACCTTTCAAAGCACCCTCATCAAAATGCAAAGCATGCGGCTCGTCGTGAGAAGTTTGTTTTTGATGATATTGATTCATTAAAATTTATTTTGTGAGGCAAACGTGAATAAATGAAAGTGGCCACGGTAAAGACAGACGTAGAGAGGTACCCCTCGTACTAAGTCGGACAACAGGTAAGCCAGATTTTCCTATGGAGGAGTCAGCCATGTTGAGATTTGTTAAATGAAACTATGAATGGTTTGAAGGTTTAGCCAAAATAATTTACACACTTTATAATAATAAACAGTCAAGTGCGAGTGTGCACCAAGGGTTCTATATAAAACTAAAGTATGATGTCATCCATGTAAACAAAATTAAATATTTTTGTAGAAAGACAGAAATTTACAGTTTTCAGATCTTGTTTTGTGCCAAATTTCATGATTGTAGGCCTACGGGAAGTACCCTATAGGTTTTGGGTCCATTGCGATTATAATATGAAAATCCATCAATTTTACAGCATAAACGGTGTCGTACCGTTCTATTAACCTAGATGGTTGATTTTTTCACAGCTATATGCGACCACCGATATTTTTAGCTTATACGTCCACGCGTTCTTGATGTAAAAGGTTTTGACACACAGATGGACGGACGGACAACAAAGTGATCCTGTAAGGGTTCCTTTGTTAACCGACTTGAAAATAGGAGAGGTTCGCAATTGTATACGTATGTATGTAATATTATCAGAAACGCAAAATACACATGTTGATCAGTCGCAACCAACCCCCACAATTTAATCTTTACAACTTATAGATCATAGCAAATAAGGAGATTCGCAATTTTTCTAAGGCGATTTTTTAATACCAACCCCGATGTAAAGAGCTATTTCGTTAGTCTTTGTCATTTTTTTAAGGTTAAGATCCTTAAAAGGAAAAATAAAAAAATAATTTAAAAAAAATAAGTTGATTTCAAATGAACTCAAAAGTAAGAAATAACGAAATTTAACCACACTCACCAATTGAAATTTAGGTACAAAACTAATTTGGTGTCGATTTTTGAGGTAGGTTGCCTTGCCATTGCCAAGCCTTGAGAATCGGATACTATAAAAGTATTTTGAAGTGGCAGTGGAAGTGGAAGTGTACCTAAAAAAAAACACACCAAATTAGTTTCGTACCTACATTTCAATATTTATTTGTTTATTTATTTATTTATTTAATAGTTACAATAAGGCTTACAGTAATATTGGTGAGTGTGGTTAAAATTTTGTTATTTCTTACGAGTTCATTTGGAGTCGACTCAATTTTTTTTAATTATTTTTTATTTCGTAATTTTTAGTTCTAAAGAAAAACTTGTAATTATAATAACATAAAAAAAAAAAAAAACTTATATTTAAAATTTAGTAAAGAATTTGTAAAAACAAATACCTAAGCCCAAAGTTAAATTTGTTAAAGTTGCCAATAAAAGTTATGGTGGAGCCTAAGTTCGCTATTCGTATCGTAGACTTTCATAAATCATGTGATAAAGGTACCATCATGAGCTAAACGTCAAGATTTAGCAAAGAACTTGTAAAAAATCTAGAACTTGTAAAGCTACCAATCAAAAGTTATTACTTATTAATGGTGGTCCTTGAGACGCTTTGCCCCCCTTATCATGTAATATAATGAAGAACTGTACTAGAATGTAGAAGAAAATAAACTAGTAGGCCAACCCAGCTAATTGCGATGCAGACCGCGCCTCGGTCTACAGTCCCACCGACAAAGATAATTGTTTCAGAGTAACTACGTGAAATTCCTGAAGAACCTTCACACTGAGCAGATCTCAAAGCTCCACGCGAAGAACCAGCATGAGTGTGACTTACTGGAGGACCTGCGCTCTTATACCATCAAGCGATCCGCCATTGAGAAGTCATACTCGGAAGTAAGGCTACGAACACGTACTTTACCTATGTTTGCCTGATTATGCCTCCATATCTATGATACGCCATTCAATTCGGCTTGTAGCTGACAGATTCGGCATCTCATTGGCCGGCGGGTCAGTAGTTTACGGTAGTGAGGCCGGGTGTCAAATAGTCCTAAAAATACCAATACCAATACTGGGGTTACCAAGCGAGCGGCATTTCGAGAACGGGACCCAATGGGCCGCGTGGCGGCCCTTTAAATAAACACTTGACAACATTGGCAACCGCCCATCTACCCCACCCGCTGGTTATGTCACCTAAATGCCGATCTTTCCATCCTCAGATAGAGTTTATCTGTCTGTTTATCTGAGTCATTTGCCATCTCACAAGTACATGAAGTGTCAAATAAAGTTATCTGACTGTGTATCCGTCTCTTGAGAGACCGGGCCTAAGTAAGAGAAACTAAGTACCTATATTCTTTCTTTTGCTTGCGTCCGGAACAAATAACAAACAAAATGTTGGTGGATTTAAACGCTCATTCATCATTTAGGTCTTACATCTTGTCTTGACAGATGGTTCAAGCAGCGCAGCGTCTACTTGAGAAATGCATTCATTGCTACTACCACAGATACTATAATATACTACTAACTAAACAAACCAGCTATTTTAGGTACAAACCGTATGTTTTCAAAATTCGACCAGTTTTGGTCGCAGCCGAAAATTCGGCCGGTTTTGGCCGAAACCGAATCTTTTCCGAAACCTCTTTTATGGGCGAATCTTGACCGAAGAACAAAGCGGAACAGAGCATTCGGTCGGTCTCCATATGAGTAGGTACATAGGCTAATTTCTGTCTATCTAAACTAGATTCTAACTAGCATAACCTAGCATAACTTATTTTGTTCAGGCGCTGCTCAAGATATCGTCAGCCTACCTGAACAAGAAGATCCCCAACATACCAGACATAAAGGTGGACGGCGCGGAGGAGAAATGGTGAGTCCTATATGCACAATGTATAGCGCGGGTGTTATCTGACGATCGAATAAACATTTGTCCGAATATGATGTATTTTTTTGCATAATTTCTGTATTTCTTCAAAGTGTTAATTTTAATATTACAATTTAAAATATTTTTTTATTCGTCAAACTTTATAAAAACAACCTAAGTAATAATATTAAATTAGTAAAAACTAATTTATAGGAAGAAGAAAGATCTTATATTAACCATAGATGGAGGATGCAAACTCTATGACAGCCAAAGGTTCCTATAACGCTGGCAGCATCACCGAGCTGGACAGCCAAAGGTTCCTATAACGCTGGCAGCATCACAGCGCTTGACAGCCAAAGGTTCCTATAACGCTGGCAGCATTACCGCGCTGGACAGCAAAGGTTCCTATAACGCTGGCAGCATTACCGCGCTGGAAAGCCAAAGGTTCCTATAACGCTGTCAGCATTACCGCGCTGGACAGCCAAAGGTTCCTATAACGCTGGCAGCATTACCGCGCTGGACAGCCAAAGGTCCCTATAACGCTGGTAGCATTACCGCGCTGGACAGCCAAAGGTTCCTATAACGCTGGCAGCATTACCGCGCTGGACAGCCAAAGATTCCTATAACGCTGGCAGCATCACCGCGCTGGACAGCCAAAGGTTCCTATAATGCTGGCAGCATCACCGCGCTGGACAGCCAAAGGTTCCTATAACGCTGGCAGCATCAGACAGCCAAATAAATCTTTAGCTTGAGGAATGCCCCAGAGCGTCCGTCAAAGCCTTTACACCTAATGCGGCGACCCAGCTCCCTGATGTTACAATTAGCGTATATAGTAGTTGTCATTTCTGTATCGTGTATTATATTCAGTCGGAGGAGGGTTCGAATGTGTAGTAATCGGGGAGGCCCAAGGGGGATTTCGTGATCGAAGGGGTTGCTGGCCGCAACTGTAACCGCAAACAGCGAATGAAAACTACGCGATTTGCTGTCTGATAGAATAATTTGTAAATGTATCTGTGGCCTACTTAGAAACATCCCTTTCCTTCAATATAAAATAGAAATAATAAGATGTTTTCTACAACGAGTTATTACTTACAGGGGATCTAAAAGGGAGGTGAAGAGTACTTTACATGTATAGACGAGCATACAATGAATTTGAAGCAATTATTTCAAAAATATCTTGCAATATTGTAAAATACAATTGAAATATTTATGTAAAATCCTGAGACAATAGTCTTCCACAGCCGGGCCGGCCACCTTAGTTATTTCTTACTCGGAAAGTCTACACGAGTGGGTGTGAGCTTTCTAGTCGGATGTCTGAGTGGTTCTTAGGGGTATTTATTTTAAGATGGGTATTGTATTATATTGATGATGTTAGCGCAGATAGATTATAAAGTTTAAAACAATTGTATTCACATTTTATATTTCATGACAGAAATCAACACAGCAGCAGCTCTCTTGGATACGTGTATACTCGTCCAACGATCTTTTAGTGTGTGAGTGAAGTTTATAGGGGGGCGTCACTTCTACGCAACCTCCTGCCAAAATCGACAGTTTCATTGCCCTGTCACTGCACGCCAAAAGATCGTTGGACAGCTATAGGTGTAACCCTTCGTAGCAAGATCCTCTGCCAGAAAAGACCGGTCCTTTTATAGACCCGATAGGCCTTGTCTTTGCAGGTGTTTATTTCCAGAGTCCACACAATATGTTCAAGATTTCCAGGTAGATTCCGGCTTCCAGCTTCAAACAGTAGTGCCCCACATCTACCCTGTAGAACCGAATTTGTTTGAAGTGGCCTAACAAATTCGGTTCTAGAGCGGTTAGTGTGGTGCATGTCATGCGTCGATGCTGTATCCTTTTATAATACTTCATGTATCCACAATGTTTTCTGAACAGTTAAACTAATCTAAAAATAAACATTTACATACAGGCACATACATTGCTTCTGGCCCCACACTAGGATACCTTGTGTCGAGGGAACCAGAGACAGCGACATCAAAAACATGTAAATATCCAAGACCTGGGGTTGTTTTTTTTTTGTTTCCAGCCGGGATTCGAACCCGGGACCTCTCGCATGGCAGGCAGATGTGCAACCGCTGCGCCACAGAGGTAACAAGCTCTATTTATCTATCAGCGTAGTGCAAGCAGATATTCTAGTCTACTCTTATCCATGCCATTTACTCTGTTATATTATAATGAACTATTTAATTAAATGTTCATATTAAACAACACCGACATATTCCAAGCTGCAACATCCAATTTGATATAATTTTGTATTTGATATTTGAATGAATTTGAGTAAGATTGAGTCATAGCCACGCTCAAAACAAAAAGGGATGACAGGAACCAAATTTGAATGGAAAAAAGAACAGAATACAACCTAGCACTTACCTCGCGCTGCCCTTCGATCGTAGGGCGGGCGGCAGCGTGGGCGGGCGGCAGCGGGGCGGGCGGCGGCGTCGGTCGAGTCTTCACGTCATAATTCATTCATTTCATCATGCACATTTCACACTGACACCCCCGCCATTTCAAGTCAACAACATTATTATTGAGTCGCTCGTGCATGCATGACAGTATAACATTATCCGATACAGACTGTGAATTATTATTGCAAGATGGTTTATATAATAAAACAGCGCAACAGGAGTTTGTTCTGCTCTTTTCTATTACAGGAGGAAACTTAATGGATGGGAATAACTTAGTGGATCACTAAAAACATGTACTAAGGCGAGCTTATACGTTTATATTATCTGTAATAAGCTGGCCTTGGTGTATGTGGCAATATTGCTGGACAAATATTACTGTACAGTCTGGAACCCTCAGTATACAGTGTACATAAACATGGTCGAAAGATTACAGAAAATGTTTCTAAACCATCTAAGTTTCCGTGACGTATTTCACTCCGACGATTATGGAGAGGAATGCCGTCATCATAACATCCTCAACCTCGAATCCCGTCGAGTCATGTTGGATATGCAACTCTTGTATAACGTATGCCATGGTGTTGTTGATTGCCCAAATCTAGTCGATTCTCTGCTCAGGCTAAATGCTCCGTCTACCCGTACTCGTCACACCACACTCTTCAACGTACCTTTGGCTCGTACAAACTATGCTGCTAACTCCATCGGCCACCGCCTGCCACGCACTTACAACAAATTGTTTTCTGAGTTGGACATCTTCCACCAACCACCGGGTCCGTTTAAAAAGCTCATGAAGAAAATGTTGACAGAAACAACTTATAATTTTAACAGTGTATTAGACAGATGGGCACTTTTCTCTCTATTTTCTCACAATTACATAACACCATAACACACATACACCCTCACACACACACACCCTCACACACACAAAATAAACACTTTAAAGTCAAAGGACATCCTACCCTCGTATTTCCCATTTTGTAGTACCTATTAATTTTATAACTTACTGCCTATTTATAATAATTATTTTTACCCATTTGATAAGGTCACAAAGGCTCTGGGGGTTGCCAGATTTTTTCATGGTTTGGGCGTGGCCTAGCTTTTCCCGCCGCGCAGCCATGCCTCACTCCGCATCACGAGATCGCGACGCCGGAAACCAAAGTTTCAGAACAACGGTATGGTAGTGCGTGTCAATGATAATTATAAGATTATGATCTAGATACATGTACCTACCCCACCTACACATCAGATTTTATTGTTTATGTATGTACCTGACTACCTGTCTCTTGAAATGTAAACCTCACTTGTTCATAATTGACTTTTTACATAGTGAAATCTTCAATTGACTTAATTATTAAATCAAAATTTTTGTTTAATTTTATGTATAGCTGTGGATTTTTGTTCAATAAATAAATAAAACATGTATGGACGTACCTATCGTTCAAATTAAAATATATCAAAGCATTACGCCCTGTTTCCATTTAGGAAGACAGTCTGAATTATATATAACCTATTTGATCTACTAACTGCTATGCGTATTACCGAGTGATGTTTTATTGTAATATGACGCTTTTTTAGGAAAACATCTTGGATATAGGTATACTTTGCGTCACATAAAATAACCGGCCAAGTGCGAGTCGGACTCGCGCATGAAGGGTTCCGTACTATTATCTATAAAAAACCCCAAAAAAAAACACGTTAGTTGTATGGGAGCCCCCCTTAATATTAAATTTCGTTTGTTTTTTAGTATTTGTTGTTATAGCGGCAACAGAAATACATCATCTGTGAAAATTTCAACTGTCTAGCTACCACGGTTTATGAGATACAGCCTGGTGACAGACGGACAGCGAAGTCTTAGTAATAGGGTCCCGTTTTGCACCCTTCGGGTACGGAACCCTAAAAACGCTGGAGGCGATGGAGCGGTGCATGGCAATAGCTTCCTTATATGTATGGGTACACTGGTGTAATTTGCGGAAAAGAATGTGGTAATATGCATGGCAATAGCGTCCTTACCTGCATGGACAAATTGGCGTAAATCGCCTACCACTGCAGCGTTCTTTTTAGATGATTATATCTATATTCATAAGGATGAGCAACTTATGATATGTGCTAAGAGAGTTCATGACTGGTTACCTAGAACTAACATGTGACAATGTTTCCGTTTGGTAGGTAGTTGTTTCCGTTAGGTAGTATTCATGAATTTCGATGGTTTTCTCATAGAATTTTCCACACAAAATTAGATACTTTTTCTCAGAGCATAGAGTTTACTTTTACATGAGCATCTAAACTATCGAATGTCAAAACGAATGAAACCACTCACGCTTCACGACTACCTCGATTATCGATTGTTTTAGGATTATTCGAATACTTTGAATGATTTCTACAATCGAGTGGCTTAGCGATTGTTATTCACAATCGTGCAACAGAGTGGCAAGTATAAGTTGGCGTTCCTGTGGCGGCGCCTCCTACACACTTTTATCGCCGCCGACAAAAAGTCGCCGCCATCTTGAACATTTTCGTTACTGGTCTGATTTGCTTCAAAATCGATACCTGAAGATCTGGTTGGAGTCCAATTATGATTCTAAAGTCAGACTTTGAAAAAAGTCGCCGCCATATTGATCTTTTTTGTAATGTACTAGGCCGATTTGCTTCAAGATCGATTCTAAGGATGCGGTTGGAGTCCAATCATGATTCTGTAGTCAGATTTAGAAAAAAGTTGCCGCCATCTTGAACTTTTTCTAACTATAGTCTATTCGTGATAAGAATGAAGTGGAGTCATCACTGTCCGGCGGCTTAGCCACGCCACAGATTAATAATGGCCACGCCCCGTAACCAATCAAATCGTTTCCTCTTATCAAGCCAAGTTCACAGTGACCGGTTGAAGGCAAACTTTCAAACGCGACGGTTGTGTCCTGTCCATTTTAATTTTAATTTCACAACATTCTTATCACGAATAGACTGTAGACGGATTTGTTTCAAAATCGATATCTAGGAATGCGGTTAGAGTCGAATCATAATTCTGAAGTCAGATTTTGAAAAAAGTCACCGCCATCTTGAACTTTTTAGTTATTGGTCTGATTTGCTTCAAAATCGATATCTAAGGATGCGGTTGGAGTATATTCATGATTCTGAAGTCAGATTTTGAAGTTTTGTGCCGCACCGGCTTCAAACTGGTATTTTAAGCCCCGCTATAGCTATTGCTATGTGATATCAAATTTGAATTTTGCAATATGGGTATGGTTTTCGAGGTATTTTGGGGTTCTAGTGACGAATATAGAGTCCATTTTGCATTTCAAGATGGCCACCGCGCCTAATTTAAATTTTGCAATATGGGTATGGTTTTCGAGGTATTTTAGGGTTCTAGTGACGAATATACAGTCCATTTTGCATTTCAAGATGGCCGCTGCGCCAAATTTCTATTTTGCAATATGGGTATGGTTTTCGAGGTATTTTAGGGTTCTAGTGACGAATTAGGGGTCCATTTTGCATTTCAAGATGGCTGCCGCGCCAAATTTCTGTTTTGCAATATGGGTATGGTTTTCGAGGTATTTTAGGGTTCTAGTGACGAATTAGGGGTCCATTTTGCATTTCAAGATGGCCACCGCGCCAAATTTCTAATTTGCAATATGGGTATGGTTTTCGAGGTATTTTAGGGTTCTAGTGACGAATTAGGGGTCCATTTTGCATTTCAAGATGGCTGCCGCGCCAAATTTCTAATTTGCAATATGGGTATGGTTTTCGAGGTATTTTGGGGTTCTAGTGACGAATATACAGTCCATTTTGCATTTCAAGATGGCCGCTGTGCCAAATTTCTATTTTGCAATATGGGTATGGTTTTCGAGGTATTTTAGGGTTCTAGTGACGAATTAGGGGTCCATTTTGCATTTCAAGATGGCCACCGCGCCAAATTTCAATTTTGCAATATGGGTATGGTTTTCGAGGTATTTTGGGGTTCTAGTGACGAATATAAAGTCCATTTTGCATTTCAAGATGGCCGCTGCGCCAAATTTTAATTTTGCAGTATTGGTATAGATTTCGAGGTATTTTAGGGTTCTTGTGGCGAATTAGGGGTCCATTTTGCATTTCAAGATGGTCACCGCGCCAAATTTCTATTTTGCAATATGGGTATGGTTTTCGAGGTATTTTAGGGTTCTAGTGACGAACGAATTCGCGTTTATTCCCAGTAGTACACACCCCGCCGTCCACACTGTTACGGTATGAAAAAAAAAATCCCATACGGTAACAGTGTTGACGTAGGTATGGGACTTTTTATTCCCCAGTAGTTCCGTTGGTTGCAGTTCATTGCGTGTTGAAAAATTGTGTCGATTTTGAAGCAAATCGGTTCAGTAACAAAAAAGTTCAAGATGGCGGCGACTTTTTTGATATTTGACTTCAGAATCATGATTGGACTCCAACCGGATCCTCAGATATCGATTTTGAAGCAAATTGGTTGAGTAACAAAAAAGTTCAAGATGGCGGCGACTTTTTTAATATTTGAGTTCAGAATCATGATTGTACTCCAACCGCATTCTCAGATATCGATTTTGAAGCAAATCGGTTCAGAAACAAAAAAGTTCAAGATGGCGGCGACTTTTTTAATATTCGACTTCAGAATCATGATTGGACTCCAACCGCATCCTCAGATATCGATTTTGAAGCAAATCAGTTCTGTAACAAAAAAGTTCAAGATGGCGGCGACTTTTTTGATATTTGACTTCAGAATCATGATTGGACTCCAACCGCATCCTCAGATATCGATTTTGAAGCAAATCGGTTGAGTAACAAAAAAGTTCAAGATGGCGGCGACTTTTTTTAATATTTGACTTCAGAATCATGATTGGATTCCAACCGCATCCTCAGATATCGATTTTGGAGCAAATCGGTTGAGTAACAAAAAAGTTCAAGATGGCGGCGACTTTTTTTTATCAACTTTTATCTCAGCTTGGCAGGCATAGCACATGTTGTTCATTGTGTAAAGTTGCTTAGGACGACCGCTAGGGGCGCCACTGTCAACCTTATAAAGTTTCTTCTGATCTCCGCTGATATAGAGACGGCAGCACTCAGACAACGATGAGCAAAGAATGAAAAAGTGGTAATGGGGCCAATTCTCTAGGGCACACTCACTAAAATTACTTGACAATATTAGCTCCGACGCTCTTACGCGGTTGCCATAGATTCCATTTTCGAACTCACTTTTGAATTAGTTCATCAGTACATTAAAATAATTCAAAAGTGAGTTCGAAAATGGAATCTATGGCGACCGCATAAGAGCTGTCGGACTTAATATTGTCAAGTAATTTTAGTGAGTGTAACCTAGAGAATCGGCCACACTGTCTGTGAGGATCGAACTTGGATCACTTGTGTTACTCAGTGCTGGCCCAAAACGATAACAATCCGAGCCATTGCTGATACTAAGAACTGATTCGAATATTGGCATATGATCGTGCGGGCATTTACGTTGTATTGATTGTGCAGGTAATTTGGAATAATAATTGAAACAAAAAGTAAACTTTAGAAAAAACCGACTTCCACAAACCCTATTTGATTAGATTGAGTTTAATACAAACTGTAACTCCTAATCCCCAATTGGGGAATTATTTTGTCAAATCCCATCTCAGTGCTACCCCACGCTACTAAGGAACCTCTGTACAAAGTTTCATGGCTCTAGGTCCACCGGTTTAGGCTATGCGTTGCCTGCCTGTCAGCCACGCATTGTACTTGTACCTAGTATTGAGCAGGTCTGGTGGCCATATGTGGTCTTCATTATCAGTTCCGCATCACAATATCATTATGCTTATCATTAGTAAATACACGAGTTATTATGAATAATTGAAACAAAAAGTAAGCTAATACCCGATACTACGCCATACCCATATTGCAGAATAGAAATTTGGCTCGGCAGCCATCTGGAAATGCAAAATGGACCCCTAATTCGCCACTAGAACCCTAAAATACCTCGAAAACCATACCCATATTACAAAATGAACTCCAAATTCAGATTAGCTCGATGGCACCATATTCCTAAAGGACTTGTCACAACGAACCTAATGAGATGAGTATGAGAGTAGATAAATAGTGTATGAACTAAACATGGTGTGAAACTACACATAACTAGGTATTAAAACTCTCGTGGGATACTATCAAAAACACCCACTCGTGTTTTAATACCCCTCATTATGGAACAGTTTCATAAACTACTATTTCAATCCTACTGACTACCAGTAAGACACCGTACTACCAATTTTCAGGAGTATCAAGACGAATCCCATAAATTTTTTAGGCTTTGGCTACTTTTGAGGAGGAAAAACCGTATTTTATTATGCCATGACGATGCCGCGTAGCAATTATTTTATGACTGACTTTTATTGAGACGAGCGACACAACCTCTCCCTTCGAGAGCCTAAGCGGTAATGCCTCCCGTCGCCTTCGCGCATACCCGCATGCAATTTATTTCAGCGCAAGTGATAAAATGAAGATTGATTCGAAATCGCCGATTAATTCTAAAATGTTAAACACTAAACTTTAAGATATTTCGATTACCTATTTTTAGACACAAGAATCAAACCAATATTCCTCGTAGAACTGCTGGAATAACTCGATTTAGGTAAAAAAGGACTATTCGTTTATATTTTTTTTCATATACTTTATGATGACATTATGATCTTTTCAAACACTAAATTTTTAGGTAAGGGACTATTTTATAACATATATTTTTTCTGGATTCAGAAAGTGTCTCAATCTGCTGGAATAACTCAATCTGTTGGGCATTTTAGCTGGACGGGCGCTTGGCCTATGTTCAATCATATTTTTAAGTTATAATAATGTATGTCGTGCTGTGGACTCAGTTCCCAAATAAACAAATAAACAAATGGCAATAATCCCGACAACGGTACATCAGTAGGGACGGATCAATCTTAACCGTATCCCGGGTAAAGGACCTTGACCATCGGTAAAGAAATGTATTCATTGATTCTAAAATTATCTTAACGTTGGCATGGTACCGCCGCCGGTCGTACTTTCTATTTCTGCTGTAGCCTGAAGTCTTGCGGCCTTCCTGTCGTAGTCCGATAGAGTCTACAGTCAGTACTCGACTTCCTGTATTAGGAAATCCTATTTGGAGCGGATATGATGCTGGAGGCAGTTGTAAAATGTTGGTTTGAGCCGTTTCAGCGGTGATGGTTGCTACACGTAGATGAAATTGCGATTACCATAACTTTCACGCATTCTCGCAGAGGGAGTCAGTCAGATTCTGACTCGTCAGCAGTGATCAAGCTGCTCTATATCCTCTGACACAGCTTACTAATCAGGGTTCGCAGATATATATCAGCGTGATATATATCGGATATATATCATGATATATATCAATGGATTTTTATGTGGATATATATCAATTGATATTTATTCTAACATTTTTGTACATTTGTAATGTTTAATGGAAACACAAGCTGAATCGCCCCCTTCAAACGCAGAATCGCCCTCATCGAACCTCTGTATTCGTGAATCGTGCTAAATTTTGATGGTTTTCTTTCTCACTAGATGGCTCTGCTAGTATCCTACCTAACTCGCGCTATCGTTGTGTATTTCCGTTTTGATGTAGTAGTTCGAATAGAAAGTGTCGGTGGTTATATCTTTCACTGAAGCAAGTTTTGATAAGTTTGTGTTATATTATATTACTCTATTACTGCTCTATTATTGTGTTATTTTTTGTGTAGTGTGGGGAAAGGGAATTGGTTGGGTGCCATTTATTGAAATATTATTAGAATATCTCACTCATTATTCGCATTACTTTTTTTATAAATAAACATTAAATAAAACAAATGCATATTTTATTATTTAACCTTAAAATTGTGACAGAATAAACTACAAAAGTACTCAATCTAGAATGGAAATACCTCCCTTTTTTCATCGTTGATATATATCCGATATATATCGGATATATATCAAAAATCGGATTTTTTGATTTTTATTATAAAAATCGGATTTTTACGAACCCTGTTACTAATACACCCACACGGATCCTAGCAGCAATAACACAAAAGCTCTAGAAACGAATTCAATAGTTAGTTTGATAAGTAATACTATTTTCATTGATACCTTGGTACTATTCTGTTTGTGTTATGGTATGTTATTGTTGTATAAGTTATATCATATTTGGACTAAAGTTTTTCGATCTTCAGATAGGTTTCCGTATTGTATACTTTGACAATATAGTTCTCACGAACATGGATTTGCACGTGTGTGTGCGATGCATTGTTCTATATGTGCGCTTAGTCCTGTGGTTGTGAAATCATTCATTCATCCATCACTTGACATGGAAAAGAATTTATCTGTACTCTCCGTACTCTCTATCGATTCTTTTAAATAAAACAATAATCAAACAAACATAGCGTCCCGAATTTTCTCATACGGGTAGGCAGATGCACAGTTATATGCCTTATCGAGTTGTAACATTATTCAATAAATTGTTCATTATTTATTTGCCTATACTACAAAATACGCATTTAAAGTTTTATAGTCTCCAACTTATTTAATAATTTTTGAAACTATAACCATATAATATGTGTTGAAACTATAACCGTATACTTGTTGCAGCCCCACACTAAATAAAGCCTTTAGGTGGGTGCCCTCTTTGAATGAAAGTTTTTTTAACCCGTCACAGGACTTTCTTTTCTTCTTCAGTCCCATGCAGTCACAGGGCTAACGCACACTAAGTGCGGCTTGCACCCTTTCATTGATCTGAGCTTGCACCAGACTTTACAACACACTCATTTCGAGTAGGAGCGCCTGGCATCAACTTTGGCGTGTTTGACAACGTAACTTGGCCGTATTGTACTTAATTAATGGCGTTTAAACTGTATTTTAGCCGATCTAGCGGCTATCAAGAGTCTGGGGCAAGTCGCAGTAAAGCAAGAGCAGCACCCGTAGCATGCCTGCACCCGCGGGGGGTTCGCGACACGAGAGAGTAAAGGACAGAGGCGCGTTTTACATGTCTCTGTCCCTCACCTTCCGCGACAATACCCCCCCCCCCCCCCCCCACCCCCGCGCACTCGGCATGTTACGGATGCAGCACGATCGCGAGGCAAATCCTTCTTGTTCCGTTCCCTCATGCAGGAATATGTGGAACGTGTGGCGGACGGTGCTGGAGGAGAACGAGAAACTTGCGCGTGCGCGGCTCGCGGCCGTCGAGGTCTTCCAGCAGCAGATCGCGGACGAGGCTAAGTGCCTGCGACAACACAAGATCAATGTCGCTAAGAAGGTACACATCACTCCTCCAACTAACCTCGTTCCGACTCTAACCCAATTTTACGCCGATTTTATTAAGCGAACGCGACGAATGATTGAATCTGGCTCGGCAATCAGGGCAATCCGACTTCATGTCTAATGGCAACGCGGGCAAGCAAGGGTGAGCAAAGATTTAAGCATGGAGCTCTCGTCACTTGTGGTGATTTTTCAACCCCCACATGGCTGGACCGGTCTTTTTTGTTTCGGTCTTCAGGTCTGATTATTGCCGTACACGAATTAAGTAGGTACTACTCTCCTGTCCGCAAAATAGTTTACCAGCTGGTGTTAAATAGTTAAATCAAAGTACAAACTCAAATCAAACGGCTGCTCCAAACGCACACATTGGCCTCGTTCAGACTGAATACGTGGTGCAAGGGGGATGCGGCGCGGCGGCGGAGCGGGCGCGTCATTGTCTGTCCACGCCGTCACTCTGTACGAGGTCATTCAGAGCATGTCGACTGACCGCGCATTCTCCGGCAGTGCACGGACCACCTGGCGCAGGCGCACAAGGAGCTGCAGATGACGGTGATGGACGTGGACAAGCACAAGAAGCAGTACTTCGACGAGGAACACACGGCGCATGACGTCAGGGACAAGGCCAAGGACATTGAGGAGAAGTAAGTACTCAAGATGACCATCAATGCACATAATTGCGATTCCATCAGCTTTATTGAATTCTTCTTCAGCATTTTACTCATCACTGGCAGCTCGTTTGCGCACCCTGCTGGGTATAGGCCTGCTACTTGTCTTTTTGTGACAATTTATCCATTCTGTGGCGATCTAATTCAGGATTTCTCCGCGATATTTGTAATGTCGGTAATCCACCCACGCTTCAGGTTTAGTTTTTTGATTATGACTTTTATCTAGCATTCTCATCTCAGATTCAGAACGAGGAAACCTTCATATGTGGTGATGAGATCGCGAAATAACAACGATGTTATCTTGTTATCAGATTAAAGAAAAAGAAGGGGTCATTCTTTCAATCAATTACATCACTACAGAAGAACAGCGCTAAAGTGACTTCGAAACGCGATCAGCTGGAGGAGAAATCCACCGGGGCCAGAAACGACTACTTGCTCAGTCTCGCAGCTGCTAATGCACATCAAGTGAGTATCGCTTCTCTTTCCTTCTCCTGTTGTATGTACTTAGAAATAACTTGAAGAGCTCCGTGGTCTAGAGGGTTTCTTTCACGGTCGCCTCTCACGCAAGGTTCTAATCTAAATGCTGACCATGTACCTACCAATGAGATAACTTAAGTAGGTGATGGTTAACATCCTGAGGAAACCTTAATTAGGTACTCCATAGCTGCAGCGATGGGCTAGCCTCCTGTCACGCGAATTGGAGTATAAATCACTGGCTAAAGTGAGCACAGTTGTGCCTTTGCCATCCCGTATGAGAAATGGAGGGACTCTATGACGATGAACTTGAAGAAGGCGAAAATCTTCTGCATGCCAGTAAAGTCATACTTTGAAATTGAATAACTGCTTGGCCTACAAGAGTCTAGGCATACACTCAGTACGAAACGGAGATCCCTGGATTAAAAAATGGTGGTATCAGGAAGCCACGATGCTACTCTGATGTGTTTGTCAACAGAACCGCTACTTCCTGACGGAGCTCCAGTCGTGCATGCAGAGCATGGAAGCCGCAGTCTATGAGAAGGTGACTGAGTACCTCACGCTCATGGGCCGGACCGAGCTGCTGACCTGCTCGGCCACCCAACACTCCTTCGGAAAGATCCGGGACCAAGCCCAACAGCTGACGAGGGAGTATAACCTGCAGTGTGTCTACCTGTACTATCCGGTGCTGAAGCAACATATACAGGTAATTTTGTCTGCAAAATGTGCTTGTCCACTGCTAGACTGATGCGTCCCCTATTGACCTCCAATGTTTTCGATATGCGGACTTTCTGTGTAGACATTTACCGGAGAAAACGTACGACTTACTGCGCTCAGAATTTTCTTTCGCTATAGCTAAGCAGAAAAGTTGCTACCTTAAAACTGCAAAACTGTGCCTCCACTCTTATGGCATCAACTTATCTATATGGCAAAAAGCCTGACCTTATGTCTGTATCTTCATTAGTGAAAGCTGCGGTGAATATGCGTACGTGTTTTGAAATAGGCTACTAAAAATACCTTTCACATTTAGTTTTATGTAAAGATATTCTATTCGCATAACCATATAGCATGACGATCGTAGTGGTTTTTGGTCTCCAGTTCAGTTACCCACCGCCACAAGAAGTTCGTTACAATATTAGCATCGATCGCTTCTTTAAATATTTAACTATAGCATATTCCATTACGAGTACCTTAAGTTATGTATGAGTACAGTGCTATACCCTATCCAATATAACAAAAAACTTGACAGCTAACCTAAGACTTCATAAAATCCAAATAATAGTGCAGATAGCAGTGATGGCGATGACAACTCTGTTAGTTCAACTGAATAAACAATTTTCGATTCTTTTGGTAACATCCCTGGTGTTTTAAAAAGCGGATTTTATGAAGTTTTAGGTTAGCTGTCAAGTTTCTGTTATATTGGATAGGGTATAGTGCTACATGGATGTTTTGGCACTTAAATGACATTGACGGAGGGGCGCTACTGTACAAGCACAACAAACACAGTGAACTGTCAACAAAGTGACACTTCCCTAGACGGCCGCGTTAGTTCCGATTTTGGCCACGTGCAAAAACATCCATCTAGCATGACTATGCGAACTACGAGATTACAATCAGTACAAACATACAAACATTTATATACAGGCACATACGTTGCTTTTGGCCCCACACTAGGATACCCAGTCCTAGGTCTTCAGTCTTTATGTATCAACTATTCTGCATTTTTGATAGTGCTTTTTTATTCTCCAAAAAATAACGGTAACTTTGATAAGCGGAGCAGTTTCAAGATACTACCATACTTAGATAATACGAGTCACTAGTTGTTTGGCGTTGTCCTAATAGAACTCGACTAGGTACGACTAAAATTGACGTGAAATTGCGATAATCTTGTATTAGGACGACGCCTTCCAATTTACTTATTAGTGAGGTTGGGTGATGGTCACTTTTTCTTTGGGATGATATCTGAAGCGGACACAGATATTGACTTGGTAGGTACTGTGATTACGAAGGTTGGTTAACACTGGTAACTCTATCAACGAGCCAGTTCACTGCTTAGATTAAGGGCCAATCTTCCACTACCCAGATACACAGTCAGATAAACATTCCATAAGTACTTGTGATATGTCAAATTCCTCAGATAAGCAGAGACATAAACACTATCTAGGGATTGAGAGATCGGCCATAATAAATATATAATACCATTCTGTATTTGTGACCATTCATGTAATATACTTGGGTTACGACTTTGCTTTCATTACCATCCATGTTCTGAAAGTCTAAATATAACCCAACAGTAAGTAACACGGCGTTGTGGTGCGACGGTGGTACTATTACCTTCCGTCGCGACAATTTGTCGTTACATATTGATTCATATTATATTTCATTAGGTTATTGTCATTGCACACTCCGGTCTAAAGCTAATGGGAGACCGAAAACTAAGCTATGTAGCCTAGCTAGACTAAGCTAAGCTAAACTGAAAAGTCAGTCAAAGCAATGGAAAGCACTGGCGATGGCATTTTTTGGGTAGCAAAATTAGAGATGAATATATTATTATATTCACTACTCTTGTCCATCCAAGGTTTGCTGGAAGAGATCTCTTATTAGAGATAAGTTCGCCTTTGTACATGTCCTTTCCATTATTAAGTGTCTGTATTCTGTATTTGTACAGAATACACACCGATATTATAACTATTTACTGATCTCCTGTAAATACTTTAGTACGAGTTCGAGCCGTGCGACAACGACCCGGTGGACGTGGTGACTATCGAGCACGAGTCTGTGGCAGTCACTCTCGCGCAGGAGGCGCGCCGCTGGGCGACGCGGGTGGTGCGCGAGACGGCGCTCGTGCGCGACGCGACAAGGAAGGTGCATCTGTATCATGCAATGCGGGAGGCGGGGCAGAAGGTCTGTTGGCACTCTTATTTTAAATGTTTGTTTCAGACAGAAATTCTTTAACTATGGTCTATTTATCCTTACTTGTCCGAAAGTTACAAGTAAATCAATCAAAAACTCATTCAGGATAATTTTATATTGGAGCGGCAACAGATATACACCTTCTGTGAAAATTTCAACTTTCTAGCTATCACGGTTCGTGCTCTAGGACCCGCTGACGAACGGACAGACGGACAGCGGAGGTGTATATTCAATACTGAATTTATTTCATTCGTTCAACATTCAATTCTATCAGATCTCAGCAGTTAATTGTTCATGTCAGTTTTACGGTTTGTAATTTTCAAAAATTAGACAAGTAAGGATAAAATGGCGAGCGAGATGGGGTATAGCTCAATCTTACTCGTGTTCGGATAAAGGCCCGTCAAATATATCCGACACCCGATGTACCTAACATACTTAAATATTTGTATGGGTTCAGACAATTAAATACACCTTGTGTATGACGTCATGTTGTTGAAATACTTAGTACTGTATAGTGGGAACGAGTCAGCTGCAGCGAAATGCATTTATCGACATTAGATACTAAACTTTCCGAGCCGCAATAGTAGTTTATGAAACTGTTGCATAATGAGGGGTATTAAAACACGAATGGGTGTTTAAAAATCGAGCCGTAGCCGGTTTTTAATAGTGTCCCACGAGAGTTTTAATACCTAGTTCTGTGCAGTTTCATACACTACTTTATCTACTGTCATACTTATTATGTGTCTCTCCTACAAAAATCAAAGTTAAAACACAACAATATTTCCACATAAATCAGTCAGTGCTTAAACATAACAAAACGTTGTCACGTCACGTTGACGCGGTTGACGTTTTGTTGCCGCCAAAACCCAGCATATCACAGCGCATGCGCGGAGCATGGGCCACACACACCTCAGAACAATACAGGGCCACAGTATCAAACCTCAGATCAATGAATCTCATTGTTTAAATCTTCCTGCCTCCAAGTACTTATCAAACTGAGTGGCTGTATGGTTGTCAACTATAATTTAAAAAAAAACTTGCCAACGATACAGACTATCAAACAACTTGGCTGTACGGTTTCAGGACCCTTGCCTTTCCCAAAAACAGTAGAACTGTATCGTTATGGAAAAAAAGTTTAATAATAACATTCGTTTTGTTCGAGAAGTAGTGTTTTTTTTTAATTTGATTTCGTTTATAAAGTACGTCATTATGAATTTGATTTCAAGTTTGTAATTCGAACTCTATGACATGAGAGTAGATAAAGTTTATTACAGTACAGTGAAGAATTATAAGCCAATTAACATCATATTTTTGCGAATCATAAAAGCACTGTAGCGTTTTTACGTCATTCATTACCTACCAATTCACCACTCAAAAGAAATGCTAGTATCAATCAGTCTACTTTGGAGGAAGAAGAGGAGGAGTGAAGGCTCTTTGAAATAGGTACACGTTACTTAAATATGCCTATGGTGAAGTCTTACCCATTATTGACCGAGCGAGCGAAGCGAGCGAAGCGTCTCCGTTTCAGGTTTGGGTTTCATCTACCGTTTCCACCAACAAGCTCGCGAGGTCTACAGCTCACAGAGCCACTAGTTTATTTATTGATGGTTTATTATTGGTTTTGGCGAAAATTGCTAGCTATAACCAACTACGCGGCAAAAATCGCAGGCCAGAGTTACTTGGCCACTACTTGGGCTTGACAAGTATTTTCGAGCCAATAATATACCATTGATTGTCAATAAAAAGTCAAGTTTATAAAGTAATTTTTGACAATTAGAGACAGCTTTTATTTTAATAACGTCACTATGCTATATTTCATAGAACTCACGAACATAATCACAATTTTGGCAGTTCCTCAAAAGTATCTATTTTGACAAGCAGTAAAAAACCTCTGCATCTGTAACTGAACAACTTCATCCAGGTGGACCCAGCAGACGTGAACGGGCCCGACCTGGAGACGCGGATAGACGAGCTGAAAGCCAACATCCGACGGTCGGAGACCTCCAAGGCGAAGTACCAGGCTCGCCTGGAGTGCCTCCGGGCCGGTGGGGCTCCGGTGGACGAGTGGCTGAAGGAAGTTGACCTGTTGGCGGTGCAGGACAGCCTGCCGAGGAGCAGCAGCCTTCTCAGCGTGAGGACTGATGCTTCCGCTACTGGAGTGAGTGCTGATGATGAGGATGTCTTTAAGTAGTAGTATATGACGACAGCAACCATGCTATCTTCTTTTGTGACCTATATTTCTGTCAAATCGAAACTTGCTTTTAATATGCTTTATATGTACCATTGTAGGTGTAAGCTTAGTGATGCGAAACAAGATTTCTTTTCTAACGTGTTTTTGATGGAGAAAACTCTGGCTTGAGAAGGATGAGGGATGTCCGAGTCATTAAACTGTGCTTGTTGATTGCTCATTCTTTAACTACTTGTGTTGATGTTTTGGGCAGTTTTGTTCCTTTTATTCTTTGCTACGAGCTAGTAAGGATAGGTTTATTTCACACTTCGTCATATGAGCTTCACTTAAGGAGAACACACAGAGAAACGAGGGCCAGAAAGCCAAAGCTATTTCCTAGGTGTGAACACACGAAATCCCCTGTTCGCTCTTACGAAGAGGTTGATGCTAACCAGCGGATATGTCCAGGACCAGCCGAGTTCCGACTCGTTCTACGACAGCGACAACACAGAAGGTGAAGGCGGCTCCTCCGCGCCCGTCGCTTCCGGTCATCAGCGGACCACATCCGGGACCTCGCACGAGGATGACCACGAAGATGACGTCGACGGTACGGATGGTACAGTGCCACTAACTAAGCTGTTCCGAATGCTAAAACTGCTGCCCAAATTAACTGAACTGACGCTTATTATTTATTTACGGAGCGAGAGACAGTGACAGCAGAACTTGAATATCCGTAACACTTTTGTGTGACACAACTGTTAAACCACAGTAGTGTTAAAATAAATGAGTGACATTACGCTTGAGCACGAGTTTCCGCATTCGGTCGTTACGTGTTTAATAATTTAAACGGGCGTTTAACTCTTCTTCCATAATATATATTGTTATGGCGAGGTGTCTCCCGCCCGACAGCATATGTTGGTCCCAAGGAAAGGTTGTTTGGATTTATTTTGCAATCTAAAGAAAGACCGAACATTTTAGAATAACCCTAGCAATTAAACGGTATTTTTATAACAATCGCGATACTATTAAAGTTTAATGATTTTCCGTTAAGAGATTATCTTACAAGAGTACTCTATTGGATAATGCGTGAGCTGTAGGCTACAGGATAGGCAGATTTTATGGCCGGGTCGTAACAATAGTGTTTGTTGAATATTTTGAATTTAGTTCAAATTAAGTCTTTAGTCGAGTTATTAAGGTTGAATATGTATTGCAGCGGTGCTGGAGGAGGAGCGCGCGCGCATAGAACAGTTGACGGTGGGATGGGACGATCCCACACAGGTGAACATTTTGTTTAACTTTGTTTCTGTCTTCATTTCATCAAAAATATCTAAACCTAGAACAATACAATTGGCAGTGCGGTGCCGCGTCTTGTTTTCCCTGATTCTGATGACTAGCAGCCTTATTGTCTAAGTTCAACATCGATACCCATGTCTTAAACATTAAAGTCTATCTCTGAGTTGCACAAAACTTTGAAAGGGGTTGGAACATTTTTGTATCGTGCCTGGGTGCCATGGATACTGCGGTACTATACATAGATTGAGAATTTAATTACAAACAATTTATTTGACAACATATCGTAATTGGTAGGTTTTTTTATATATTTATTTACATAAATGACTGAATTACACATTGAAATTATATATTATATTGTACATACCAGGCGAACTGGGGCGAGACGGAGGAGCCGGCGGCGAGCGGCGCCGCGATAGAAGCCCCCGCGGCGCCGCTCTACAAGTGCACGGCGCTCTACTCGTATACCGTGAGTACCTCAAGTTGACCATGTCAGTGTTTTAGACAGGGTGTAACAGAAATGTGTGGTAAAATTTTAAGTTTGTGTTTGAGACACCATTCTCAGCTTAATGAACCTATTTGTTTAGAAATATTTATTTTCACTCCCTCTCTAGCAATATCTTAGTTGATTACACCTTTCTCTCATACCCTGTATAATAAAGTTGAGAACAATGGAGAGACCTCCTGCGTAGTTTTTATCTGAAGATCAGAGAGTTCTGGCTACGAAACCAAAGCCCGTGCTACGCTGGAGCTACGACGTGCTACGCTGGAGCTACGACGTGCTACGCTAAGTACAAGTCTGCTACGAACTGTCTACGCTACGCGGCTACGCGGCTAGCATGGCTACGAAATAATAAACTTTGCAGTTTCCAATTAATCAGGAATGGTATGGAGATAGCTATAACGAGGCGCAGAAGGCCGTTTGGTTTGTCGATGGTGCCGAGTTGCGCCGCGACAGCTACCAATAAAACCGGAAGTTTGCGCCCTCGGTGCCTGTAGTTATTGCCGTGTGATTCTGTACGCGACTCCTGGCGTTTCACTATATCGTAAAGGACGCGCAATATAATACACTATCATAAACTTGAATGTTATAATTCCTGCATCCGTAGCATGCCGAGCGCGGGTGCAGGTTTTGTTTCGGAAGGTGAGGGACAGAATCATGTAAAGCGCGTGCTCGGTCCTTCATTCTCTCGCGTCACGACCCCCTTCATACTCTCGCGTCACGACCCCCTTCATACTCTCGCGTCACGACCCCCTTCATTCTCTTGCGTCACGACCCCCTTTCGGGGCTGGTATGCTACAGGTGCTGTGTAATATGCATAATTTACTCTCATGTTTAAGTGGCCTGTCAGGGACCATCTAATGGTTGTTTCGCTTTGACCTTAGTTTAAGGATCAATTAGACTACTAGGGGACCCCTTAAATTTAAGAAGCATACTTCGTAACAATCATGCACAGCTAAGTGTCCACTAACTGTTGGTGGAATCGGGAATAAGTCTTTTAAACATATACATTAACAAACACCCACAATCACAGGCGCAAAACCCCGACGAGCTGTCAATCATCGAAAGCGAACAACTGGAGGTGGTGGGGGAGGGCGACGGCGACGGCTGGCTGCGTGCGCGCAACTACCGCGGGGAGGAGGGCTATGTGCCGCACAACTACCTGGATGTTGAGAGGGAGCAGGTAGGCGGGGTCGGGGGGGGGGGGGGGGGCATTGACGACGGGTGCTGTAACTTATGCACTCGTAGCATGAAGAGCGCGGCGCGGCTTTTGTCGCGGGAAAGTGAGCGACAGAGCTATGCGCTGTATATGTCTTTGTCCCTCACACTCCCGCGCCGCGCCATTCATGTTACGAATGATGGTCTCTATTTAGATCTGATCTAAACAGTCTTGAATTCTTGATTTAGGAGTGATTTTAAAATGAAGTGATATCTGGATTTATCAGTTTCAAAGTAAATTTTGTTCATTCAGACCGATGTCCCTAACTAACGACCCCTTTAATTATGACTATACTTTAGGAAAAATACATATTAGCTAAATGTCTTCACCCAGAGACTTTAGGTCAGGTTTTTACCACAAATCAAGTAGGATTGAGTGACTTTATTTATTAAAGTAAAAGAATATCAGCGCCAATGACATATTGATAATCACGCACCATATAAAACACTCTTGAAGCTTAAATATTTACGCCGTTTGTCCACTGCCTGTAAAGTAAATACCATTTTATATGACTGCTCTCGTTATCATGATGGCGGCGGTGGGCAAACGGCCTTCTAAGTATACAGCGTGTAACGAAGATCACGAATTCGAAATACACACACCAATACTATTACACTCGCACTAACGTCCGCCACCCAGCCCTAACCCACCATCCAATAAACAACACAAGTCCGGTTCTATCCAGGCATCGAGTACACCTGGCCTGGCCTCCCAGATCTCATTCTCATCTGTCGATTATACTGTGGAGGGCGAGGATGCCGACGTGGTGCAGTCTCCGGACCAGATCTCCGTGATCTCGGCGCCGGCGGCCAAGGCCGAGGAGCCGGCGGGGGACACGGTGGCCGGCGCGGGCACAGGCTGGGCGACAGAGCTGCACGCCGGGCCCACGGAGCCGGCGGCGGACGCGCTTGGCTACTGCTTCGCGTTGTACGACTATGATGCGGAGGGGGAGGACGAATTGACACTGGAGGAGGGACAGGTTGGTTCTGTCTTCTATACTGAGACAGCTCACGTCATTCAAGTTACAAAACCACCAATCTGTTGAATTAGCGATGGCGCCACCATCTACAGCATGCAACTGAACAGCATCTACAACAACTGACAGCGAAGTGCTGTTTTCAAAGTGGCATCAGTAATCTCCGTTTTTGCCGTTTTAAAGATAAGATGGTTGCCCTGGACTATGGAAGCAGGTGTTTGAGTTAAGTAGCCGAGTAAAATTTGCATAGGGCTCTTTCAAATTGTTCCGTTGGCAAAACGTCTGCCGTAGCGCTTCGGTATCGCAGTAGGCCATCGATAGACGTCTAAATTGGAAGAGCCTATAGTTTCATCGAATTCTAACAATGTTTGAAGGAGATGTTGGACCCGGCTGGTGGACTATCTTCTAGTAGCTGTGGGCACATCCATTAATCTAACCCCTGCCAGGATACGAACCCAGGACCTTTTGCTTGGGAGAAAGAGCCTCGAAACAACTACGGTCAATAGCGCAGTTTAGTATATACTTAGGTGACAGTGTATAAATTTTAGTATACAATAATTAGCACAGCAATTTTTCGTCCACTGTATACCTTTATTTGTCTATTTTGGAGCATAGCCGTTGTAGTCTTACTATGTGCCAGTACAATCGGGGTTCATTGGTTGTAGATAATCCGCGTGACGTCACGCGACGCTCACGGCGTCGACGACGGCTGGTGGCGCGGCGAGGCCAACGGAGTCGTCGGCAACTTCCCATCGCTCATCGTCGAGGAGTGCGACGAGGTAACACTCTACACTACACCCTTCACTATGTGCTCGCCCAGAGTGAAGGGCTTGCGTGGTGGCAACGGCGGGCGTGAAATATCGAAGATACGAAACCACCGCCCACATCCATACCTACTGAAGTGACAAAGGGGGGTTGGCTAAAGAGCGGCCCCCCCGCGCCTCAGGCACTAGTATCCATTATGTCTGAATGCTGTCTATAAAGTCGATAATCACACGTTGATGACCTCACGACATCTTAATCTTCTGTACCTTATACATATCAAACAAGGAACGATCAGGATCAACCAGTCAGCCCGCATTCACCCACAGCTTGATATAGGCCTCTTCTTCACCACGCAATCTACTGCAGTCTGATGCGTAACCACTGCCAGATATGGCGTTGACGTCATACGTCCATTTGGCTGGCGGCGGTCTGCGCCTGGGGTTCTCCTATGTTAGAGAAGCAGTAAAATATGCCGTGTTTGATAAGATCTACAGAAATAAAGAGTCAAATGTTGAGCTTTGTAATGGCGCGAGCGGTTCTGGGTTAAGAAGCCATTCTGTTACCGTGTCAGTGCACCTTAGCTGCGTATACCTGGAAAATATGTATTTTTACGTTGCCAAGGCTTATAAAATCATTAATTTCAGCACGGCGAGCCCCTAAGCGGCGGCGAGGACTGGACCCCCCCTGGGTCCGCCGCCCCTGTGTTCTCCCCTTCAGGCACCCCCCCCGCAGACGCGTACTACGATGGTGAGCGAACTATACTCTCTGTGTCTATACTGTTCTTCCCTCAACTCCTGCGCACTGGATGCCTTGACGCGGACGCCTTCATTTGTTTCTCAAAGTAGCATGTTAATTTGTTTTGTAATTGCGAGACTGTTGCTTCATCGTATTGCAATCTATATGACATGCGTTGCTAACTGCTGCCGGACGCATTTGTTTTAGATAGTAATAGAGACCCTAATAAGAGAAAATCCTTCGCGTTCATATTGTTATTTTATGAATTTTCAGTAAAAAAAATTGAGGAAGTCCACGTCAAGGCGCCATACTGTCAGTGTCTTGCTCCTTACCGTATTATATCTATTGTATCGTACGACATAGTGGCCAACATTGTGCGGGTTCAACACGCGATAGATAGCTTCTTGGCTGATTGGGTTCTGTGTGTGGTATTTCCCAATTGGCATGGTATTTGCAGTTTTACCTTCAGACGCGAGACGCAAAGACTAGAGCTATTCAGCTTCGGACAATGCGCGCTTGAGCGCATAAACATATGCATACAATAACGATACATAACCAGGCATTGGATTCTACCAAATGACCACTCATTACATTAAAATGGTGGTTCACTGAATCCATTTACGATTCCGTAATCCCTTTCAAGATGATGAATGACTAATTCATAACGCTAGAATGCTGAAGTTTCGATCGTTTACGCATACTATTATATTTAAAGCGTTTGAGTGCATAGCTCAAGCGCGCATTCTAGTAAGCTGAAAAAATTGTCTAGTCTTTCTGTTGAGTGTTCCAGTGTTTCAGCACGTTTCCACTTTGTCGCTAGTATTTTGATAACATCATATTATACGCGGTGCATCTCACATCAAACTACTTGCATGGTGCACGGTCATATAACATAAATTAATATAACGGGACATTAAAAACAATGAAATCTGATAATTATCACAAAATGTATGTGTCAGCAGCTCTCAGAAAAAATCTTATGTGTCACTTCTTATTGTTTATAGACGAATATTGAAGTTATATAATGATTTTATCTAATGTGTACATATATTTGCATAAATCATACTATATCTTTAAATATTATTGTTACTGAGCACCTCAATGTATCTCCTTAAATATTGTCGGATAAGTTTAGTCTATTCGTAGAAACAATTTGTATCTTCTGGTATTTACGTATAAAACGTGTACACCTAATCTTACTATAAGTGTTGTTCTCGATGTGTTTTCATTCTTGTCGATCGATCTGTGATCAGTATCTTTATCTTCATTTCAAACTAAATCCTCAGTGTTGTGGTTCGCACTCTTTCAATGTTTCCTGAAAATTGTTAAAAATTTTGTTGTATGGCCATAACTCAATGTATGGCCACTGGGCAACACGTCTTATAATAAAACCACTAATTGGCTCATTAGCTAAAAGAATCGCCTGAATGAAATCTCAATCATCTGCTTGCGTTAGCGAAGCCCCCAGGCGAGGCGTTCGGTTCAGTCATTCAATAACAGGATTTAAGTGAATCTTAAAATACCAAACTTACTAGAATCAAACCCTAAAGAAGATGCAGTTATAGGCAAGCTGATGTGAGAAATATTGGGTATACATTATAAAGTCTTGGAAATAGGGATGTAACTCATTGGAATATCTACCTAAAGTTACTGAAGAATATGCCGTGTCGCAAAAAAAAACTTGGGTCCAAATTTACACTTTAGTGTAGACAGAAAATAGCATATTGTTAAGGTGAAAACCATGTGAGAAACCGGGTGAGACAGGCCCCGCCTGCCTCAGCCCGCCAGTCGTCAAGTTGAGATGTTTCTGGACGCTGCTAGTAGTTCACGAGAATAACAACGAGAAGTGCCCCGCGCCGCCGGCCGCGCCTCCGCCGCCGCCGCCGCCCGAGTTAGCCGAGTTGGCCGAGTTGGCCGAGTCCACCGGCGACTCCATGGAGAGCCAGCCCGAGCTCACCTTCAACCTCGAGCTGAGCAGTACGCAGCAGCAGCAGTACGGCTCTCAGTTCTGTGGACAGCCCCCGAGCCAGCCTCCGCCCGTCACCATAGTCGGTGAGTGACAACTGACAACTGCTACACCCAGGTTTACAACCAACCGCGTTTCTTCCAGGATAGATTTTAATATAATTAGACTAGGAATTTAAGTTTCATAAGAATTTTATTAGTGTAGTTTTTATCTGATATTGTAAGATATTTCTCGGAACTTGTAAATAGATTTGTTAATTATTTCAATTCTTTTCCATGCTTCAGTCGATGAGTCTTACGGTGAAGCTGTAGAAATCGAGGTTAGAGTTTTACATCAATGGTTGTTATTATTCATGTTCAATATGTGTGCTTTGCTGCTTTGCACCTGATATATGTATGCTTCTCACTATTTGTTGTTTTTGTGATAGTTTGTGCTGGTGTTATAGAAGTCTAAGGGAAAAATCTAAGGTGCAGACTACACTTTCGCTTATGAAACGTAAGGCAAAGAAAGACAAAACACAGTTAAGCAATCATACTTAATTTGCCAAAAGCTTTTTTAATGTTGCGCGCTCTATTTTTGCCTTATACTCTTAATGATGGTATATTCAAAACCATGAAAGCCTTTTCTAGGTGTACGTATAAAATGGAGCAAACGTATCGTGAACATCATATTTCAGAGGTGTCATAGCCAAAATGCCTTTTCACATTAAACACTATGAATACTGGCCGGCCTTACCTATTAGGGTAGAGGGAGGCATCACAAAATATAGCGAACTATCACCTGACTGATCCATGGATCACCAGATGATCGTGACATGTTATGCGTGCACGTCATTATCAAGGGTATTAGCTAAGCTACGTATGTATTTACATGGCGTAAGCTTGTATCTCTACAGGGCTGGACAGAAAGTTGTAAAAATATTATAAAAGGCAACAAAGCGAATAAAACGTCTGTCCATTTATTTTAGATGTTTATTGAAGGAAATGTGGTGATAGGAGTTTGTATATTATATATATTTGCTCGGTTTAATTTCGCCTCCTGAAATATGGCTACACTTTTCTGTAAAACCCTCTTTAATTTAATATAAACTATTTATAAATCACGACACAATGATGTGCACACCTTTTATAGGGCGACATTAACTCATAAGACGCCCTTGAAGCAGAGATTTGTGGGCGATGGAAGCAAAACGACAAAGTGTGAGTGACATAACATCGCCCCGATACTCCCCTTGCCTCCTATGGACCATTTGGAATGTCTTTTGTGAGAATTTTTGCCTCTAGGGCTTAGGAGGAAACGTCCTATATGAATGCTAAAATCACTCGTAATTTACATTTTATAAATACGTCACAAGCAACAAGCTGCCATAATTGATAGACCACCGGCCTGCAACAGGACCCGTTAATCCGTATACCACAATACTTCTACTTTAGTTAGATGCCTATGATGAAGATGTGGTCTGACCGATCTCGGTCACGGCGACCGCTTCGTAACATCGTCGATCGTGGGCTCGCATGTGGCTTATGTAGCCAATCTTACTTGCGATGATCCTCGCACAATGCGGGCATGAGAGCACACCATTGGCCATTGGATGCCTATACAAATAAGCAAAATAACACCAATATTTTAAGGTCATTAACATCGCATGTAGCCTTTTATCTGTTGCATGCAAAAACGCATGGTATATTAACATACCTCCTAAGATGTCCAATGCAATTCGTTTCAAATTTGCTATTGATTTGTTTTACCTAACTTAACATTGCAACATAGGTCATCTAAATTATCATATCTTCTTCCTTTTTTCTACCACGAGACCACATCCAGGTCAATAGTTCCCCGTTACAAAATCAAATTAAACATCTGATACACTTAACTCAGGCCTGTCTACTTAACTTATCATTATACTATTTCATTATAATATACTACTTTACCGCCTTTGTAACGCAATAGTTTAGCTGCAAGGTTACAACTGAAAATAAAATAAATGAATTGAATTGAATTGAATTATTTTGACATACATTTTGGGAACAATATCCTAAACTAATCATGGATTAATGTGGTGTTTCCCTAAGTACTCAGTTGTTCCTTCAGCATTCTTTTGCAGAAACTACTGATCCTTTTACTTTGACGACTTCTCAGACGTATCTCTGATCGGTGGCTCATGTGTTGGAGAGGAACTATTTAATTCTCTTGGGAATTTCTGCTCCTTATTTTAAGTTTTTTTATCTTGGAAGTCTCATTGCCGCGTCTCGATAGGAGGAGGAGCTGCAACAGCTGACGCAACCCGAGCCACCGGCGCCGATGTTCAGTCGAGCTGAGCTGGTGCGCAGCTCCGACAGCGGGCTGGGCGTAGCTCAGATCGTCATCACCGCCGCCACGCCCGTCGTCGAGGACCCCGCGCAAGTCTTCCGGGTCCCCGACGTAGAACCAGAGTCTACAGACCAAGCGGAGCCAGAGACGACAGACCACGAAGACGAGGAGTCTTCTCTGTCGGAACAGACCGCGCTGTGCAATGAAGACGGGAAGAAGGATTCGCCGGTGCCCGCGTCGAGTTCGACGGCGTCGGAGGCGGCGTCGGTGGGGTCCGGCCCCCCCACCGCACCGCAGTCGCCCCCAGCGGCCCCTCGCGCCGGCCGGGCCTCCATCCCCGACGAGCTGGAGCCCGACCAACTAGCCAGGCTCACCGACCTTAAGGAATCTAACGCTTAGAATGCATATTATAGAATAAGCTAACTGTCAACTGTACCATATGGGTGTCTATCTAACCGTCTACATCCTACAACTATCTATATTCTTGGTTCCCAGAGGAAGCTGTAGACCGCTGCTCACCAAAATATGTCTGTGGTTAAATTTTACAGTGTTACATGTGTACTGAATCAAACGTGACATACCTGTTGCCACTTTTGTATGGGTTTTGCACACAGAAATATAATATTTCTGCGGTTTTGCACCAAATATCATTTATCATATCCTAACATTTGCCTAGGTATCATTTTATTTCTGATGCTGACAGACTTTCCTTACGATGTGGCCTTATCGTGCGACTCCAACATCGATCCGTTTCCTTTGAAATGGACGTTCTAAGGACATTCACCTATTTCAGAGCACAACTATTTTAATAAATCCATTACATTTTATCACCATCGTACCGCGACACTTGAAATATATCCGGATCGATGTTAGAATTAGACAGTTCGGTTGCTGCTTTGCGTCTCATACATTGTATAGCTATTCGGGGAAAATATTCACCTACATCTTGACTTATACTGTTACATGAATATATATTTATATTATAGTGTATAAAAATCTTTAGGAGTGTCTGTTAAAAAAAACGATCGAAGAACTGCAAAGCGAATGTATTCAATCAGTTTTCATTGCGAATGATTTCATATATTTCGCGTGAGGAGCGGTCAGACATACTTGTAGATGTTTAAATGTACATAATTTTATATAAATAAACACACTTGTTTAACTAGTAAAATTCGAGCACGACTTGAGTACTTGCTGGTAGATTGTGTGGTGTACGACAAAGAGAAAGGCGGATCTAGCTGGAGTTGGTCGGATATACTCGTTTTCATAAGAAATATATTTCAACGTGGCGTGACCGGGGCGTCAAGGTTTTGCACAAAATTTAAGACGTAAAATATTGTCATTTTTGTATTCCATTTCGTCGACAGTTTGCGTCTGCGCTTTCAATTCGCATGCGCAAGATTTGGGCCCCAGTTGTTTGAACACTTTACGAGTAGCGGTAAATAGTTATTTCCGGCCAACTCGTAGAAAGCACTATTAGGAATCGATGCCTAGTAAACCCATCTATTATTGTAAAATATATCGATACCTATGTAGGACAAACACAGGGTGTTACGTTCTTCTCTAGATCAAAGATTTAACACGACAATAAGATCATTCATGTTTATCAATTATCTCGATACCTACGAAACCAAATCTGCCCCAACATTTGATCAAACCCTAGTGCATGTTTTGAATGAATAAGTACTTAAAAATATTGAATCAGAAAATACTCGAACCCATAAAATATTTTGAATAAACAGTGTCCAATTGTATACAATACATTGATGGCCTACGAAATATTTTTCTAGCCTAAGAAATAGTTTGTTAGATTTCAATCAACTTCATTTTCCTTGGAGAGGTCTGTAGCACACCCAACTGTAAACACTAAATAGACGATTGTTTCATACTGATTGTATACTTGCAAACTAGACATGTTTGTGATATAACACTAAAATATTAATGTATAGTAAATTGCATAAGTGTTGCTTTTCTTAGTAGGTAGACAAAACCGAGCCTGGATTCTACTAGCAAAAGACGACAATAGCGTAAAAATATCGGTCCTTACAATTCTTCCGTACCTACTAACGTTGATTTAGAAGCTGTTTCCCCAAGCCAAATAATTGATAGAGTGAACTGTCAGCGTCATTGTCGTGGATCCGACACTTTGCTAGCAGAATCCTGATGCTGGGAGACCTGTCCCCGATCCTGTACTGGATTTAGCGCCTGATTGCTGAGATTTCGTTCAGTAGATGGCAGTGAAACAACTTCAAGCACTAATAGCAGAACGGTTGAATGCGGTATAACAAGTTATTTAGCAAGTATTAGGATGTTGATAGATTTTAAGGTACGTTGTTTTGGTATTTGTGAGTTACTTTACTATTTTGGTAAGTGTAGGTGAATGAGGAATAGGGAGCGAGCATGTTATGGAATAACTTCAAAAAACCAAAAAAAACGTCCGTGTATCAGAAGAGTCAGAAGGAATCTTGTTAGGTATGTTTAAACCAAATTGCCATCGAAATCGAAATATCGCTAGTTTTTGATCGAAGTTATTAAACATGCAAGTTCTCCTTTAGGTAAAAGTGAATGGTATGGCATTGATTCTCATTCCCTTGCGACAGGTTTAAATACTAGTTGTGTTTTTTTAAATATTTAAGATGTTCAGTTGATTTTGAAAGTGTATTAAATGATAAATAGAAGTATAATTTTAACAGGGCTTATCACCAACATGTGCCATACTTTATAATTGAATGTTCGTTGTAATAGTAAATCCTGACTGGAATACATACCTCTATATCGGAATACAACTTTCGAAGTGCTCATTTTCATCATTATAGACGTTCGAGATGTATCTGGAAGCAAAACCACAAGTGTTTCCTTCCCTTTCTGACCAACTAAACCTCCTACTGTATTGAAGTTGCTGCAAGGTAAACTGTGGTAAGAATGTGTTATATGTCCCTTGACAGTGGTAGGAAGGAGATTAAAAGTGTATAAGATGTCCTGGGCGTCAAGTCTGCTAAATACATTACGAATCATTGATCATTCAAAGACCCATTTTTGACATAATTGGTAGTCCGTTGTTATGTACTGTGTTGACGTGTTATGCTATGAAAGTACTTTGTTAATACAGATGCAGCACAGATGTTGTACGGCTTTTACCAGCTGTTGTCAGGTCGAATGATGCTAATAATTTCCCCTTCAGGATTCATCTTGAACGCATAGACATAGGGTAGAGCAATCGTATGTGTATATTAAGTTATATTTGGGAACACTTGCGTGGTTCTTGTAATTCTTTATTAGTAGTGAATTGTAAATGAAGTGAACAGAGATTAATGATAAAAAATCTTGCCTTGAAGACATTCATGCAAAGGATCTTCACGGCAAGTTCTTTTGATAATAAATACGTGTAGTCTCCTTTGATATTTTGATGGTGTTATAATTTAAAAATTAAACATCTCTTCTATTAGTAATCCCACGCTGCTAGGTAGAAGGATAATATGTATTACAGTCCTTCTACCTAACACCTGTCCTTTACAAATAACATTTTAATGCTGACCACAATGGCATTTAATAAAATGTTCATTGTTATGTTATTTTTAAAAGACAGACATGGTAAAAGTGTATATTGATTATTCTATTCCTTTATTTTTTGATAGCGTACCTGATGATGTATTGATAACCTTTTGCATCGATGTTTTAGGTAAATACTTGTAATTATAGTTTAGTAGTCTTAGAGAGTGCTAAACAAATAACTGTTACTGACAGAAATAATGTCCTTCTGCTGATACGGAGCCCAAATTGTCTAATAAATAATGTTAAGAATGCTTTTCATTAACTTTAATGGATGTTAACTGTTGGAAAGTCTATGTACATCAAAACAAAAATACTACAACGCACAAAACAATTAAAAAAATAAACTACCGAATTTGTCTTTGTCAGTAACTGATTATCAGATATTATGTCCTTACCTATATTTTAGTTACCTATAAGGAATTTTGAAATCATACTACATAATTATACACAATAGAGTAAATACTAGTACGATCCATGTAATTCGTACATACATAAACCTACTTACCTACTTAACTCTTATTAAGACGATATCTCAGCAACTAGTATAGGCAACGATGATTGATAGGTATAGATGTGTTAAGATAGTACTACATACTTTCTTTTCATTATGTAATATTTTTCAATTGTAAACACGAAGGTACCTACTCTATGATTGTACATAATATATGGTACGTTTAGAAACTGTAGTATTGCTGTGCTATACCAACTTCTGGTACTACCTATATTTCAATATTGTCTTTTAGATTCTAAATTTATATAATAGTAATATGTATTTAAATTAACCATAACATACTTGGTTACCTGGCTACGTGATGAATGAATGATATTCTACATTTACTTACTTACATACCTTTACCTACTTACATATAATAAAATTTTAAATTAGCTTCAAAATATAACTGAGGACTATAAAAAGGACCAAGCCGTTTGTCTTGCTTATTGTTAATGCACACATATTGCTTCTGGCCCCACACTAAGACACTGTCTGGGGGAACCAGAAACATTAAATTCACAGCAATGTTAAACGAGATTAATAAGGTTTCACTTTTAGAATCCATACAATAGTATAAGCAGCTCATTTAGCATAGAATTTTGTCATTCTCTTATTTCATTTTGTCAGTGTAAAATTTAATAAAATGTACTGGCACTTAAGTAAGTATATCTATGAAATGATATGTACCGTACCAACTATCAATACCACGAAATCGACACAATAGGAATGTTGCAATAAAAAGGCAAAACCAAATGGTAATTTAGCACAGCAATACAAAACTATAAGATTCTTTGTATTATAAAAAGAACAATTAGGTGAACGGTGCGGCCCTTATTCCCAAACACCTGTTAAGATTAAGCTGTTAATTACTGATTAATTATTAATCAGCTTACTCTAAAAACGAGTGCAAGTGAATAAGTGGCGTAGCTGGTTGAAACTATTATTGGCTTATATGTTCCCTAATGATGACTGTTACCTGCAATACACTTTCTAAATAGACAACCGCATTTTCAATTTAGCAATAACATATTTTTAAGGCTGGCGAACTTCATTGCGGTTGCTTGCTTTGTGCATATGCGATACGTAATGCAGTGATCGGAATAGTACTGTCAAGTTACGTAAACTAAATTTTAATTTAATTTATTGCACTATACAAGCCGGACACATCCCCAATCGGTGACCACGAGGAGAAGCCGAGCGGTAGCCCTTACCTTTAAACGAGGAATATTTGTATGTCTGCTCCCATCCTGTCAATGCCTATCACCCTGCTCCCAACAGGTATTGATCCGAACAGACTGGAAAAGCCAGTAGTATTCTTAGCTGAAGGTGCAGTCAATTTATAGATGAATTCGAATAGGATTTAGGCAGGCTTCAATCATTGCTAGAAGGAAACTGGTTACTACTACTCTCTAATTGGACTGTTAGTATACCTGACTATAACTATTAGCATCTAAAGTATTATTCCGAGTGTTTTAAGTTTGCCAAAGATAAATTATTATTATTACCAGCCAGGTTCTTCCCACTGCTGGGCAATGACCTATCTTCGCCTTGTCACGCTCCTGGGCTGTTTCCCACCAGATCTTATCATCGTCCTTCAGCCGAAGATAAATATTCAGAAATATCTACACAGCGGCAACATCAAAATGTTGCCATCATTCATGATACGTAATCCCCCTGTTTTTACATCCCTCCCTCTCTTCAAAGAGATAAAGACGAAACTCCAACTCCATCGCCAAGGTAGGTATAGTGAACCTTACATCCCACCCTAGATTGAAATCACTCCATTAAATTAGCTGGGCGGCCACCCACCTACGTGTGCTGCCTACGGGCTTGTAATCGAATAGGGCAGAGCTTTGAGTTAGTTAGCTAGGGGACGCAGTAAGAAGCTAATTTGCTTCCGCTCTAGGCCACAGGCAAGTGATGATCGAAAGCCGATTTAGGCACACTAGCACCACACTTTGAAGTCCGCTTTTCAAAGGCAAATTATGTACAGTACGTTCAAGAAACGTGGCCAGGCACGGCAAGGTTGTTGGTGCAAGTTGGTCTTAAATATTATAACTTTGTGTGTCCGCCAAACGTGGAAATCTGTAGGATCAGGATGGTACATGATATTATTCGTATGAACGGATATTGACTAACTCAACTACTAATTTGGTTCGTGTGTTAGTATAATATTATAGTATCTGTGGTAGGACACATAATTGATCAGGTTTCTGGTGAACAATTAGTTAAGATGGAGAGGTTCTTCAGTGACACGATATTATTGGGATGGGAAAAGAAATAATGATACACAAATATGTAAGAATTAGATTAACGTTGTATTTTCAATAAATTAACAGACGAAGAAAGATACTTCGTTTCTAAGTACAGTTTCTTAACTTATACATATATCTTAACGTATAAAAATATTGAATCTATTAATATGCAAGAGGTAGTTTATTATTTGTTACTTACATTGTTTTTAGCAATTTGGACAGTTAATAATTAAAACTGAAAATATCCGAATATTGAGTTTCCGATACGGCATTATAGAATCGTTAGAAGCCTATTGACCTAAGCTAAGAAGCCTACCTATATAAAGGTTTTAATAATCTATAGAGCGCGAAGTTTTAGTAGTCGGGTTTTAGGTTTGAACGGTTACATATCACAATAAAGTTGCTCCAACTATTTCGACATTACTACGGTCGATTCGCCTAAGTTCATCTCGCCTATTGCACGACTCAACTAATGTATAATTTACCTACGTTTGATTAAACTATGTTCAATTGCACTAACAAACGATTCATCTAATGATTTGTTGACATATTGAATGTTTCAACTATCTTTGAAATGCATAATGGACGACTCGCCTACGGTTTATCAACGGTTTTCTGAACGGTAGGTATTTTGACCGTAGTTATGTCGAAAATAGTTTGAGCAACTTTAGGTATTGTGATATGTAACCTTTTGAACTTATTGCCTTGTTATTACATAGCTACAAATCTCATGGCAAAATGGTAAACAGTACACAACCTTTGCCGTTGCTATACACTTGATACAGTTACGTTATTGCTACGCGATCGAGACCCAAATCATTACCTCCCACTCTTATACTGGTCATAGATCTCCACAAACATGTCTCTACAGTTCATCTTAATCTTCATCTTGGAGCAGAGCAGGAAGACCCCGGAGAGTTTCCGATGCAGCGAGTATATTTCCTCGGGTGGTGGGCAGAGGCGGTGGTTGAGGATCGTGGGCACGAGGGTTTGAATCCGTCGAGTGGTCTTCTGGGTGCCAAAGTCAAACTCCCCCGAGCTGGTGAATACTTCTCCCATGATCATGACTGTGTCCACGTGGGTTTCCTCCATGATCTGAGGATGATTGAGCGCGTCATGTTTCGTTGTTCTGATATCAACCGGAAGCAATTCTCGCGCTATTGAGATCACCATCATCTATGGTCGAAATCGATGCGAGATACCGAACATCTCCATCGAAACAAAAACAAAATTCTCACGATCCGCCGTTTGACCAACCGAGATAACTCGACCCGCTTTCGATGGAAATAAATATGAACCGAGATCGTATTCGACAAAGATATGCGGTATAACTCGAATGTGGAGATGATCTCAATAGCGCGAGAATTTGGGGCCAAGATAGTACTAGTACAAGATAGTACTTAGTTATTAGGTTCCGTACCCGAAGGGTGCCAAACGGGACCCTATTACTGAGACTTCGCTGTCCGTCCGTCCGTCCGTTCGTCTGTCTGTCACCAGGCTGTATCTCATGAACCGTGGTAGCTAGACAGTTGAAATTTTGACAGATGATGTATTTCTGTTGCCGCTATAACAACAAATACTAATAAAATCGGTTAAGTGCGGGTCGGTATCGCACACGAAGGGTACCGTACCATCGTACAACAAATCAAAAGCACTCAAAACAATAAAAAAATAAACAAAAAGAAAATTTAAAAAGTTTATGCCTTCACGAGGATTTGAACTCACGACCTACTGATTGAGGGTCTACTACATACCGGCTGCGCCACCACAGCGATGTGAGTTGACGCGAAATATGCTATCATATTTAAATGTGTAGTATATGTGTCTATGACATGGTTGCTATGACAATAAATAAACAGTTTCAGTCAAGATCTCCATTTTGAAATGCGTAAGTGTATCTAAACACGTCTCTTGTATCGGGGCCCCCTTTAATTTGCAATATCTCTCGTATTTCAGTATTTGTGGTTGGTGCGGCAACAGATATACACATTCTGTGAAAATTTCAGCTTTCTAGCTATTACGGTTCGTGCAGACGGACCCGGTGACAGACAGGACGGACGGACGGACGGACGGACGGACGGACAGACGGACAGCGAAGTCTCAGTAATAGGGTCCCGTTTGGCACCCTTCGGGTACGGTACCCTAAAAATAAAAAGAAATCTAATATTAAGGGGGTCTCCCATACAACAAACGTGATTTTTTTGCTCATTTTTGCTCGATATTGATAATGGTAGCAGGTAGACGCTTAAAATGTTCACAATACATGGAGTATATTATTTACTTAAAAAATTAATAATTAAATAAAAATTAATTAATATTTAGGGGGGGCTCCCATACATTTATTTTTTTGCGGTTTTTTATAGATAATGGTACGGAACCCTTCATGCGCGAGTCCGACTCGCACTTGGCCGGTTATTTATTTTTCCAACGATCTTTTGGCATTTAAGGGACGTTTACAGAGGGAGGAGCTATAAACGAACCTGTTAACAATAGTTATTGAAATAATGGCGGCGTTAGTTCTACCTGACACCGCCCACCAAAAGGTCGTGGAAAGCTGTACATGCGGCCCAGTGCTAGCACCAGCACAGAAATGGTAGTTTTTTTTTTAAATTAATTGGCAAAGTACTCCAAGCGCCGTCGTCACTGAGCGGGCTTTGTGCTAGCATAAGAGGGGTTGTTTGAAAAAACAGACAAATGTCAGTTTGGCTCAATTTTACAGGAGATATAAAAACCTCTTTACAATCATTCGACTTTGGCAGTTCTTCCAAATAAGACAGGTTGTTGGTATTAAAGACGTTAGGACATTGGTTGTTTTTCCCGATAGCATTGAACTTTGTTCCTTGAATAACTTCGGACATAGGTTGTTTTGTCTAAAACCACATTTTGGATCTTGTAACGAAAGTATGATGCTAAACATAGACATCAAAATTCTTTTTTTTGTCACTGGCCATTTTTCCAAACAACCCCTCTTGTCCGAGTCCAGTCGACGCGTCCGCCATTAGACAGGCTCCAATGACTCCAAGTCTTACCTTCGACTCGTATCCGGTAAGGAACTTCATCTCCCTGGACATCCTCAGGATGGTCTCCCGGTCGCCATCGGACGCCGCCTTGATGATCTCGATATACTGGTCCATGAACTCCTTCGAGTAGGCACGAGTCGCGCCGAAGTCTAGCAGGATCACCTGATGACAAATAAACATACTAGTTTAAAAACAAATAATCCGTCAGGTGCGAGTTGGCCTCTCAAACGAAGGGTTCCGCTCCATCGTACAAGAAAAAGCACGTTTTTTTCACGTACAAGACAACCTTATTTTGTTTCATAATGTATTATTTCAATTTAGCAGAAATGCTTTCAATACAAAAGGAACAGAGACTATAAATGGCTGCTCAAACTGCCACCTTCATGAGTTGTGACGTTGACGACAGCGACCAAACGCTTAAAAAAAAGAGACTATAAATACAAAGAAGTTTTACCCAAACAAACAAAAGACCATAGCAAGAAGGTAGATGAGGTTTCTGGTGAATAAATAATAATGCTAATTTCAAACAATATTTTCTAGAACACAAAGCTCAAATTATTTCGATACCAAAGCATTTAAGGCAAACAGTTAGGTACAAACATGCATCACAATCAGTCACATTCAGTTAGGTACAAACATGCATCACATTCAGTCACATTCAGTTAGGTACAAACATGCATCACATTCAGTCACATTCAGTTAGGTACAAACATGCATCACATTCAGTCACATTCAGTTAGGTACAAACATGCATCACTCATGCAATTGAAGACCGCGTAGATTGGTCTTTATTGAATAAATGATAATTCTCGTTTGAAACAACACTGCAAACACACAGAAGGAAAATTCATTGTTATTTTTCTTGCAGCTAACTATTAAGCCATCAACTTGTTTGCCTTGGCAAGAATAATATATTATTTCCATTCGATGTTTTCCAACGACTTTTTAAAGACTTAAAATTTTTCAATTGTATTAGCCGTTGCCCGCGGCGGCTTCGACCGCGCCAAGTTGTCCAAAACGGTCAGAGGACCAGGTCGCTAAATCCTTCATTATCCATTTATATGCCCGTTTTCACTAACGCCGAACAAGGGAACGCCTTACTAAGTAACTCCTAATTTAAGTCAATGCATAGCATAAAGTTCCAACCCATATCGCTTGGTGCATCATAATCGCTAAATTGCAAATATTACGGGTGGGGGCTGAGATAGATAGGATTTATTCTTAGATTAGTGCCATCTAGAAGTACGTTAACTGAAACAAATATGGGGTACAAAAATATTACTCTTAACGCTGTCTCTTTACTACGAAATATTACTAATCTCTCTCTGTACTCTATGGAATGAGCACCCAGTGGTGCAAATCAAGCATAATGAGTCACCAGTCTAGTCCCGGGATTGTAGAAGAAATTTCCCCAGTTGAAGTCGGTCTGCATGCAGCGCACGAACATCTCGCGATTGCTATTGAAATTCCATTTTATTGGCAACTTGGACACTGGTTATGGCTCGTCACCTGTCTAGTCCCGGGGTTGTAGAAGAAGTTGGCCCAGTTGGGGTCGGTCTGCATGCAGCGCAGCACGAACATCTCGCAAAGACACAGCTTCATGACGCTGACGGCGATGGCGTGCCGGGTGGGGTAGTCCGCCTCGAAGAAGCGTTCGAGGGGAGAGCCGTCGATCAGCTCGGTGGTGATCACCTCAGACGCGCACAACTCGTCTGCGGACATTTACACACAGGCACATATAGTGCGACATAAAAGAGCAGAAATTAAATGATGGCACCATTCAAAGACTACTGCGTGTTTTCTTTAATGACATATTTGGATTGTCTATCAAAACACGCAATAGTGCTCTAGTGTCACTTATGTTGCCATTATTTATTTTCTACTCTTTTATGTCGCATTATACATAGCTTCTGACCACACACTAGGATACCCTGTGTCGTGGGAACCAGAAACAGCGATAAAAAAGTTATTTTTTTATTGACCATAAAATCATACAGATTGCTTAGTCAACGTCGATATAATATAAATATTTTTTTAAAGCAGTCTCACCGATGACGGCGGGCACGAAGTACTCGGGGTAGGGCGCCAGCAAGCGCTTGAAGTCTCTCGTACACTGCGCCTCGCGTGCGTAGTCCACCTCCCATGACAGCTCCTTCTTGGCCACTTCCACGATGTTGTCGATGAACATGCCCTTGGGGAACATGTTCCACACCTGCCGGACACACACAATACGGTATCTGTGGAAACTTTTTGCAAAAACAATTGAGGCCGTGATAAATTACAGTTATTAATTAATTTACGATAGTGCATTGTCGCGCGGAAACGCTAGTGTAGTGTATGCACACCCGAACCCTAGTTTCATCTATAAATAGCCTCTTTATTATGATTCATGGCTCAATATACAACTGTCTTTCGAACATGTGACTGTCTCATTCCACACCTAATAGGCCCATCCTTACATGGCGACCTTGCCAGGCCAGCCTACCTATCGCGAGGTAGTGCTGTGCCGAATGGCGATAAAATAAATCAAATAATATTTAAATAATACACGAAGAACTTGGCAAAGATAAATATAAGGAAGATAAATATATAGAGAAAAAGAACGGGATGACCTATGAAGAGACCACGACATTAGCGGATTGCAGCCAGAAGAAGACGGATAAATAGAAGAAAGAAGATAATTATAGAAGAAAGAATATACTTACACAAGAAGAGAAAAGAAAATATTACAGAAGATTTGTGCTGCCGGGTGCCGGGCGATTTCCTAAGCCTATGATATGGATAGCAGGGCGCCGGGCGTAACCGTACGGGTCAAGTGAGGAGCAGCTGGGAGATGTACGGGTCCCAGGATGTGCTGACTCCGAGCGAGCTGCGTGCGACACGAGCGGTGACGTCGTGGCGTGAATGTGTTTTTTGGACAATGGTTTTTATTATACGTATGACATGTAAGTGAATTTTATTATTTGTCGATTAGTATATTTCAGTTTTGGCTAGATTTTGTATTGTCAAAGGGTTGACGATACGAAATAAATTCGTATTTCATTTTTCTAATGACGATTGCGAGAAATATTTGAAGAATGGCATAGAACGAAAAGTTAGTACAGTATAGTCAGCAAGAGAAGTGTGAATGAACGATTGATATTATTTTTTAGGAATGGAGAACATATTTGAAAGCCGAAAAGTAAATAAGTTAAACACGAGTTATTTGGGATGAGATGATTTAATAGTAGAATATTTTTACTTTTTTTTTTGAGGAGATTTTGAAAAATATGGGAATAATGTGATAAAAAGTGTGAAGTAAGAAGATGAAAGTATTTTTTTATAATTACTAGTATTTTTTTAATATTGCATCATAATTCTGATTTCAAATGTACATTGAAGTACATAGATGATTCAGTTTTTCATTTGACTTGGTAACAGTCATAGTTATTCAAAAATGATAGAAATTCAATACAGTGTTCGCAGGCGATCCAAATATGGACATGCAACACTGCAGAAGAAACCAAATTAGATTAGAACATGTTTTGATTACAGACGTAAAATAATTGTTATAATAATAATTAGCAGTTCATGTTACCGCAGTGCGACTTATATAGAATGAAAGATTTAGATGCAGCTGACTAATATGGGAGATACGTAAAAGGTGATGGATGATTGATAGCAAGTTTAGGGTACCGCAGAGAGATGAAGTATGGAACCATTCAAGTTTTGAATAGTAAGCGAATGTATGAATTTCAGTTTGTGTACCAATGAGTAAGGTATATTTAGTATGAAAAAGAAGTTCAGCAAAGATTTATAAAAAATAACAATATGCGAACGACGGAACCACTAACGTTAGTTTATTAAAAAAAGTTTGTTTAGAAATTGCACTTACATTTATTTTACAGATTGCATTCGAGTTTATTCATAGAATTTTAGTCTGACCAGCGGATATGGTCACTTCGGATTCGGATACTTCATACTTCATACTTCTTACTTTATAAACTATAAAAGTGAGAAAATATTAGTTGATGTGAGAGTTGAAAAGTATGGAAATGAAATGGAATGAAAAGTTAACCACTGATGTGAAGATTTATTTAATATTTGCAAGTTTTGAGTTCTATGGCTACGTTACATAGGAAAGTTATAAGTATTTTTGTTTGGATTTGGGAATGTTGATTGTTGTTGTCGTTAGGAATTAAAGTATGATTTTGTTTTCGATTATGAAACATAAGAGAAGGTATGGAATGTACAGATATGATACTCTAGGCCACAGAGTGAGTGAGTTGGGAACACTTCGTTTGGTAAGTTTTCGAGAAAAGTTGGACTGATCATCCAATCTTTACAGAATACGTTAAAATTCGAAGGATTCATTTGGATTGTGTTTAAGTTATGTTCTAGTATGGTACGTGACTATTGGCGAGTCCGATATGTAATAGTATAATCGTCAAAGTCTCAAAGGTACAAGGTACAAGGCACGAATCCTTCGCTTCGATCATGACGTGAACGAGCTTCCTTTGTGAGAACGTTGGATATCGGTGACCTTAGAAGCTCTCGAGTAGGAGCAGGCTCAGGCAGGTAGACCTGGAGCCAGAATATGTGTGGTAGTATTGTGAAAAAATAAAGTACCTTATGACGTCAATAAATAAATAATGTAAGTACCTTATATGAAGTGAGAAATGAAATTAAATAGAGACTGTGATTGATAGCGATTGTTTATGAAAAGCGAGTATATTTTTGATAGTTTTGCAATGAAGATTTATATTTTTATAAGATGTGACGATTTTCTTAAGATGAAAGTATGTAATGGATAAAGAAATAAAAAGTAGTTTGTGATTTTCTCTACAAAAGAACTTTATCAAGAAAGTAAGGTACTCACAATTAGACAAATTTACATACTAAAAACCATCTTAAGATTCCACAAAAACTCTGCAGAAACCCGCTTAGTATCCATTCGGCCCACGAGGTATGACCGCTGGTGCGTACCTAAAATTAAGACAAAGTTCGCAAGTCTTTTTTACAAATTTAAAGGCCCCATCTTGTACTCTAAAATTAACAAAACACTTCAGATTGTCAACCTAAGTTCCTATAAATGTAAAAAAATCCTAACTAAATGGCTACTGCAAATGAACTATGATGAAACCGAAGATATTCTCTGACGAAAAATAAATAAATCACAATTTACAATTAAAACAATACAATCAAATACTTATAAAAATTCAAGACAAACATAAATTTACAAATAAAACTAAAGACTAATACCTATCTAAATTCCAAATAAAAAAAATACAATCAAATACTTACTTACCTAAAATCAAAACAAATATAAATTTTCAACTATAACACTAAAAACGAATACCTATCTAAATTCCAAATAAATAAAAAAAGCGATAAAACAACGCAAACAAATACTTACTTACCTAAACACAATGTTTTCCTACCAGAACATATTTAAACTAAAACTCGGCATAAATTAATCTGCAATCACCACATATACTGTACAAATTTATCCATCACGCAGATTCACGCACACACATTCACATAGCATGGACACGATCACGTGGTACTAACAAATATACTTCACGACCCTAGCTGCAGGAACACGATGTTTGCTTCAATACTGGTCTATAATGTAATAAGAAAACAGAAAACATAAAATTTAGTAGTTCAATGCTCGTTCATTAGCCATTAGAACACTTATCAATCGTACGTACGTAATGCTGAAATGTTTCACTTCTTACCCTAACATTTCTGTTATTTAAACCTAATCGTAACTCACTTAACTAAATATTTATCTATAAGTAATTTGTAAAACCTTCCTATCTGATTACGATAAACAAGTTATAATTACTATTGTAATGATAATGAACCTACTTCCTTACTACAGTATTATTTTTCTAAAATATTGACTTACATGTAACTTACAAAGTAATTTTTAAAAGTTCATAGGTACCTACGTCATTAAGTATGTTAAATTTTATTTTATTGCCAACCAAGTATACGAAAGATGCCTGGCTACCCATGGCACAGGGTATCCTAGTTTGGGAGCCAGGAACCCAAAATGTAAACTAAGTAGGCAAATAAAACGTTTTCATTTCATTTCATTTCATTTCATTTCATTTCATTTCATTTCATTATGGAATAAGATTTGATAAAGTAAATAAATGCGTGAAGAAAGGAAAGAGATATAGAAGGAATGAGAAATGTTGACTTTTGAAATTGAAATTGATTAATTGTTAAAATTTTGTGTAAAAGTTCAATGTGTTAAAAATAAATCGTTCTCATGTTTGATGAATAATTGAGAAATGTGTAATTTTGTGTTTGCGATTCATTAATTTTATGATTTTCTGTTATTTTGTTTAAATGTATAAAATTCGTTCATGTCGTCAACCCTACACCTAATACAGATAGATAATTTAGTTTCGTGTATTTACTCGTGTATTACTAATTCGTTTATTTCGTGTATTCAAAATTAGTTTTAGAAAATATATAACCTGATGTTCTTATGTAATCATTATACTTTAATGAAGTTGTTAAAAATAGGTGAGAAATAGTAATAAATGTTAATAGTTTATTTTGATAGTGTTTTCAAAATTGTATCAGGCAAACAAAAATAAAAAAGGTTTTCAATTGATATTTTTTTTTACAGATTTTAAATTTTAAATTGATATTTTTACACATGTGATTTATTTTTGTGTTATTTTTACAGAAATTAGTTATTAGATTGTTGTTTTAATGTTATTGATCTAAATTGTTAAATGTCATAAAAATTATATACATATTTTTTACTTTCAAAAAAAGGGGGAAGGTGTAGTGTATGCACACCCGAACCCTAGTTTCATCTATAAATAGCCTCTTTATTATGATTCATGGCTCAATATACAACTGTCTTTCGAACATGTGACTGTCTCATTCCACACCTAATAGGCCCATCCTTACACTAGCCGGCATGATGTTTCGCTCGTGACGTCACTCCGATAGTAAACACACGAGATTAAGTGCTAATTTACGTCGATGGGATACCATCGCAGTGACGGCAAGTCGGATTCAAAATGGCGAGTGGTGTTTTAGTCAAATGACGAACTGAGTAGAAATTACGACTTTTCAGATTGAATTATAAATTTACATTGCATTTGTATGTATTAATATCGACGATTCTCGTTTAGCACTTTGGGTATCTACCTCGGACATGCATTCTTAGATTTATTCTTACATTTACACGGGCAATAATACCGCATTAGACTACGAGAGGCACATACTTACCAACGATCTTTTGGCGTACGATGACAGGTGTGACCACGCTTGATGAACAAAGAGGAATGAAAGGTCGGTGTTGATGACAACTGCGTTGCATAAGGTTGCGAAGAAGTGGCGCCGAAAAAGATAGTTGGAAGATATATAAGTTACTCTATGGTTGGAAGCCTGTACATTGCTTCTATGTATCAAGTCTGCTAAACACATTAGAATTCATTGATCATCCAAAGACCTTTTTTTGACATAATTAGACTACTAATTACATAATTAGACAGTTAAAAACGGGTCTTTGAATGATCAATGATTCGTAATGTGTTTAGCAGACTTGACATCCTGGTCCTACACTAGGATACCCTGTGTCCTCGAAACGACGACATCGCATGTAAAACATCCGTGTGTTATATATGTCAAACTAACACGAATACTATTCGGGGGCTTCGCTGCGCTCACCTCCTTTAGTCTTCACCTGAGTGTTTGCACTAAAAGATTTCATCGTTTTATGATATTCCAAGTTTGGCCTTATCATATGGCTACGACATGTATATGTTGATCACTGGCTATCTGTTCAAGCAGTGTATCTGATAGCTTAGGCTGCTTTGTTGGTCACAGTCGACATACCTTTATAACCCCGACAAGGTTATCGATGTCGCTGTCGATGCCCTTCGCGACCCCTGGGTACTGAACCTTCATGGCCACCTCCTGTCCACTGTGCAACACCGCTAGGTGGACCTGACCTGGAGCAGACAAGTGGGCAGTTAGACATAAGCTCGCTTTGTATATATTTTTCCAGTAAGAAGTATCTGTATTCAGTTCTTGTGCAATAAAGTAAATTAAAGTGTGTTGGCATCAATATAATAAAATTGAGATTCAATATTTAAATAAATGACCGAATTAGATATTCAATAGTAGATTGTTTACCAAGGGAGTAAAGAACTATTTTTAGGGCGAGAGTGTTTTTTGACTCCTGAGCGACCGAGGGATTCTAGAGTTGAGTCCCGAGTGTAACGAGGGACTCAAAAGTAGAATCCTGAGGGAGCGAGGGATTTAAAGTACATCACTCGAGCCAAAAATAGTTTTTACTCCTGAGGTGGACACTCTAATTTTCATCACCCTCTATGAGAAAAGTAGTAAGTAATCAATAAAATAACATACATGTACCTATACAGGGTGTAACAGAAAGGGGTGTACAAGCGGAACGAGGGACATCATTCTGAACAACTTTCACTATGGGATCGACTTGATCAGAGCAACTTTATTTTTAACTCAGTACATTTCGGGCCTAGCGCTCAGCTGATCTGTATGGTGGAGTGAAAAATAAAGTTGCTCTGATCAAGTCGGTCCAATTGTGAAAGTTGTTCAAAATGATATCCCTAACAACCTTCTTTCGGCTTGTACACCCCTTTCTGTTAGACCCTATATTTATAAAAGTACACAATTGTCGTGATATGTTGTGTGGTTGTGTGTAATGGTTTGTTGGATGAAATCTCTTGTTATCCGTTATAAGTTTTCTGTATGACATTCTTGTCTTAGTACAATAAAGAAATTACGAATTACAAATATGTCCTCCACATAGTTAAAGCTTGTTTAGTATTGGCTAAATCTTGAAAATTGGTTCAAAAAGCATTTTCAGATAACCACTAGTTTTTACATACCTATATTCCTCGTGATTTTATTGGTAACAGATCTTGTATTTGTCATTCGCGTTTGTTGTTATCATCTGGAGTTAGACAGTCACTTTCACTCATATTCTTTACTCATATCCGCAAACGAAATTGAAATAATTACAGCATTCAGATTTGGCGCGCTTTGTTTACAATTTTTCCACAACTTTTTAAATTATTTGGTCCGTGTTTCGATATCAATTCTGTAAGGTTGTTTCTCTGTTGTCACCAATCGGTGTCAATCGATTCGGTCGATCAGATTATCTAATCTGTGTCGAGTACAAATTTTAGTACAAACTTTTTTTTTATTGGCTGCGTTTAGAATCGATCTCTCTTTTAATTGGGTCTGTCAGCCTGAGTGGTAGTGAAACTGATTAGTGACAGCATTTTTTTCCTTTGTACTGGCAACAAAATTAAAAAGTTACTTTTAGTCCCTAGGGACTAAATGACCTACTTTAGTCCCTGTTTGCCGGGACTAAAGTAGATCTTTTTGAATAGATGTGATGAAAACTAAATTATATCCATTCACGAGATTTTGTCAAGGAATATTTGTTGTTTGTAATTAAATTCTCGATCGATGGACTTGTGTTTATGGGTGTACACGAAAAACGCGACATTTTAGGGAATTCCAACTTTAGGCATCCCAGAAAGGCTCGATGTTCTTTGTTTTGAAGTAGGAACCAATTCAGTACCTATAGAAGCAGCCGCAAACGGTTTCTCATCGAAGCTCTGCACCAGGCGCCTCCAGTCGCCCCCCAGCTGTGACGTCATCACCTTCTCGACCTGCCATGCCGGCATGAAGTCAGCGGACTGGCGGACCCTCTCGAAGATGCGCTGGAGCTCGGGGGAGATGACCGACTCGTCTTGGATGCTGAGCAGTTGGCCGAGTTTGAGGGCGGCCCCTGGGGATATAGTTGCCGTTTAGCCATTACTTCTTCTGCTCTTAATCAGGGGGCTATGGTGCCTGGCCTACTTGAGTGGGGCCTTTATGCATATTGCTTGCGCCTGCGTCACAAAATATCATAGAGACACGCCTTTTCCCGTACGGGGTGGCAGAGGCACCACTGTGCCCACTTTCAGCCAGTGATTCAATACTCCATTTTGCGTGACAGGGGGCTTGCCCTCCGCCGCAGTTATGGAGTAATGAAGGTTTCCTATTCCTCACGATGTTTTCCATCACCGTTAGAACGTTAGATAAATGGCATTCTCGTCTATTCTACTTAACATAGCGTCACACGGTTTTCCATACGGGGCAGCAAGTCTGCTTATTATAATAAAAGTATGTATTGCATGTCAATTAGAATATACTGGGTGCTCCGTGTCTATAATATAATGAGTACTCCGTGGTCTAGTGGGTTTCACCTTGCTTCTCACGCAGGAGATGCAAGTTCGAATCCCGGTGCTGACCATGTACCAATGAGATGATTAATTTGTCTTAAATACATTATCGGACACTCCGTGTTTCCGATGGCACGTTAAGCTGTAGGTCCCGGCTACTATCACTACTTCGTAGTATGTAGTAGTCGTAAAAACCCCTCCACCAACCCGCACTGAGCCAGCGTGGTGGAGTATGGCTCAATCTTACTCGGATCCGAGTAAAGGCCTGTGCCCCTCGGTGGGGACATTAATGGGCTACATTTACAATTAGAATATATAATAAACTCCCGCAATCTGTAAAAGACATACAAAATGTACGTATCTACATTCAGAAATAAAGTAAAAGATCTCCTAACAAATAAAGATTTTATAGTGTCGACGAATACCTCCGTGATGTTTTATAAAGCTGACGAGGATTTATTATTTACCGGATGTCTTTATAATACGCTTGTGGCCTGTCAAGTCAAAATAGATACTTTTTATGAACTGTCAAAACGGAACTTTTGTTCCTGAGTTCTATGAAATAACAACAGAATGACGTCATGGAAGAGTGCCATCAAATGGTGTCTTTATTTGCACAACATTGATTTAAAAAAATATATCTGCTGGAAATACCTTGGCCACAAGCCTATTCTAATTGATAATGTTAATATTCATTCATATGCCCTCCCATGGCAGAACATACAGACCTATCACACAATTTTATTGATTAAGATCTGTTTATTACTATGTTCGTGAATAAATAAATGATTCTTTATCTTAAGTCCCTCTTTCGTTCCCAGTTTCCAGGAGGCTAGCCTTGCTAGAAGGTTTCCTCACGATGTTTTCCATTAACATTTTTGGATATAAATATTGTCAATAAGGGGGTGAAGGAACGTGTCCGACAATACATTTATTTATTTATTTGATGTTGTGCACTTAGGTCTTCCTGTTGTCTGTTTATTTCCTGTCCGTACTAGGTTTAAGAGATGAGCTTGCCTTTGTTATGTATCCTCCACATTACACTGTAAAATGTATTATTTTGTGCAATAAAGTATATAGATATTGATAAAGTGTCCCCTAAAAGAATCACTGGCTGAAATTGGGTACAGTTGTGCCTCTGCCACCCCGTATGGGAAAAGACATTAGAGAAGATAACCTAGGAAACCTCAAACTGAGTGATTATACTAGAATTTATTAAAAGAACGGGTAGATTTGGGGAGGGAAATCAGCTGAACCAAAAGTAACCAGCGATCAAACACTGGGAATTGGTTGAAATAGTCACAATAGAGGAGCGATCACCCGCCTGTGTTCAGCGGGCGTCCCATCTCATCACCTATCTATCACAATAGAGGAGCGATCACCCGCCTGTGTTCAGCGGGCGTCCCACCTCATCACCTATCTATCTATCCACGGGAAGAGACGGGACGCTATGTCCCCTAAAAGATTGGCGTTGTAAGTAAAATCAGTCATAAATGTTTCTGATCTCACCTCTAACTTTGCACAGCGTATCCACAATCCTTTCAGCATTCGCGGGCGAGAGGAACGTATTAGCCGGATGCTCCTCCACCCTGCCGGTGACATTCTGCAACGTGTTCCGAGCGTACTGGGCCACGGTGCCCACGCCCAGCCCGGCGGCTAGGCTGCCGAACGAGAACATTCGCCCGAGGCGGGAGGACGGGACCACGCGTGCCTTCGACTCTTTACTGAGCTGGGGGAATGATGACAATGTTCATATACAGCTCCGGGTAAAGGCCCGTGCCCCCCGGTGGGAACATTAATGTGCTGTTTCTTCTATTCTCCTGGTCCACATAAGCAATACCCACAGGTCCTTTGTGCATAATAGTAGTATGTATATTTCAACAATTGACACTTTTAGGCCGGCCACATACAGCCGGAATTTTTCCGATTCGGAATTCTGAAACGGGATTCAATCCCATACGAATCCGCAAAAATTCCGAATCGGAAAAATTCCGTATGTAAGTGGTAGATCCATAGATTTGTATGAGTTTACTGAGTTCGGGATGATTCCGTTACGGAATTCCGAATTGGAAAACCGACTGTATGTGGCGGCCCTTAGGGCCACCCGCCATATACAGTCGGTTTTCCAATTCGGAAACCCGAAACGGAATTCCGTAAGCACATCACACACACACATACGTTTATTTAAGTTCGGAATCTCAAGCAAGGCTCAGTTGAGAGACGCAAGCTATCGAGTTCACATGTAAACGAAAGTGGACGACGATTTTCTGATTGCGATTGCATTGTTGCTGTATCTAGCTAAGAAAAAGAAAATACGTCGCCGTTACTGGGTGCATCCACTTAACACCCAAACATTGCAAAATAGTCAATATTATGTAAAGAGGGCCAAATTACGAGAAAATCCAGGGAAGTTCTTTAAATATTATCGGATGTCTATAAACACTTTCAAACGTAATCTTCGTAATTTGTGTCCAATATACATGGGTACCCTTCCACGGCTATAATTAAACAAACAAACATAAACATTTACATACAGGCACATACATTGCTTCTGGCCCCACACTTAGGATACCCTGTGTCGTGGAAACCAGAAACAGCGACATCACAAACATGTAAACATCCAAGACCTGGGGGCTTTTATTTTGTCCCCAGCCGGGATTCGAACGCGGGACCTCTCCCATGGTAGGCTGATGCACAACCGCTACCCCATAGAGGTCAATTTCGGCCATCGCTGCGCAGGAGCTCCACAAACGAGCTCTACTCCGTTCGGTCGTGCGACGCACACTGACTGGCTTTCCGTTCGGAATTCCCGCATGTGTGGTGCAACTCCTACAAAATGTATTGAAGAGTTGCGTCCGGAATGGATTTTTTCCGTGCTGGATTCCGGACGCACAGGCTATCATTCGGAATTCCGAATCGGAAAAAACCTTAAACGGAAAACTACTGTATGTGTGTGGTAGGTCCATAGATTTATATGGATTTAACTGCGTCTTGAATCCTGAATCGGAAACCCTAAACGGGATTCCGAATCAGAATTCCGGCTGTATGTGGCCTGCCTTAACTTCCTCATCACATAGCAATACAATGCTATAATTTAATACTTATAGTATTAGGTACTTACTGAAACCCTAATCTTCTTCTTTGCTTGGGGTTTGGGTATAGCACCACTCGGTGGCTCAGCCTCTGTACTTGCACTTGATCCGTCTTCCACTGGTGTCTCAGGCTCAGCTTTACTTGTCCATGATTCCAATGGTTCCACAAACTCATCGAGAGGAATTGGTGGGAACGGCGGAATGGCAGCCTTCTTTTGCTGACTCTCTTGAAGATTCTCAAATGTCTTATTGAACTCGCGGTTCAGCTCCTCAATCTCTGACTTGATCTGCTGGTCCATCTCTGCACTTTTTTTAACAACACCGTTAAAGTTAGGTGCGTGCATCGCAGCATACTGCCTAAAGCCTTTCACCACCACTAAAGCCCTTTCAAGTATTTCCTTTGCATCTAGGTCAGGTTTAAAAGCGGTGAGTTGGTTAGTGGAACAGTTCTGGAGGGGTGGTCTGATGCTGGAGTTCTTCCAGAGGTGCCTGGAATGTTCCTGCTGCAGCTTAGCCCCTGCCTCCACCACTTGTCGGAGACCTCGCATTACACCTATCAGGTCGTTAATGTGGGACATTGTGCATCCTGCAAATGTTAGTGATTATGTATTATAATGCGGTCAGAGTGTTGATAAGGGGGCCGAACCCCCAACCAACAATTTTCATTTTTTGAGGCTGCCATAGTTACTTAAAGATGGGTGATGGATGATGAAACAAGAATATTATAATGACATAGGTATCTATTTGTAAAATTTACTTTATCCATTAGATCAGTGATTAAGTGATTACATGCATTAATTGTGTAGGTGTGAAATGGAGTGCAATGTAGTTTTGTTTTGGGGCTGGCTAAAGTGTGCTGCGATATGTACAGATGTTGTGAATATTTACTAAATTGTTTTTGTTGTTGTCTATTCAAATCCAATGGTATCTAAGAGACATGATAATTGCATAACAATTTTCTGATTGGAATAATACAGTTATCTTTATGCTTAGAGTTCAACTTATTTTAAATGGTTAAATTTCAGCTTTAATTTAAACATTATTATAGTTTCACGAATCAGAAGAGCGAGTAACTAATTTACGCGATTTTATTCACATGCGGTAGTAGACATGCTGTAATATTTACCGTAGGTTTTTCTCTTTTGTTTTATGATATTGGGTACTTCGTTCGGAATAAGACTAAATTAGTGACTACGTTATCACTATATATTCCAACTCTCTCAATAATTTATGTGATTATTGATTAGTTTTGTATTTTTATTAGGATTTGCCCCACTGTAATGTGCTGTAATCTGTGCGAAACTGCCATGCCTGACTTTTTAAATATTTTTTGACGTATATAATGTCAAAAGCAGCTGATGATTGAAATGTTTTTTTTTTTCATCTTCATCTCAGAACAATACATATTGTTCTGAGATCTTCATCCATTTTTTTTTTCGTTTTTATCCTTTTTTTTTTTTAATTCCTTCGTCCTCGTTTTTATCCTTATGGAAAGGCAATGGCAATCAAAGCCGTACAGCGTAAAGCCATGAAATTGAAAAGACGTATGAAATAAGTACGTTCAAAAACTGCTATGAAAAGGGTGGACGAAAAACAATCTTTTTAGGAGAAACTTTGTAAGTAGTAAATTTTTCTAAATCCTAATAGATGGCGCTGAAGATGAGTACACCTTTTTAAGGATCCGCAAGGAACCCTTATAGTTTTGTCAATTCTGTCTGTCCGTCCGTCCGTCCGTAATTACATTCAATTCAATTTCTTGGCTTCCATCGATTTGATGATTCTGCCAGTGTCTCGTCCGTCCGTATGTCACAGCAACTTTATTCTATACTTTCAATGTCACTTGTAGAACTCATTTTTAAAAACAAAACCATGAATTTCTATATCAATCCGTGAAAATACGCGCGTTTTTAATTTGTTTTTTTGACCGAGCGAGCGAAGCGAGCGAAGCGTCTCCGTTTCAGGTTTGGGCAAAAATGCTTTCGTATGTCCGGTTGTTCTCCTGTACAGGTCGCATTTATGAACCGATTCTCGTGGAATTTTGTGAGCAGGTTGGAAAAATAAATAGAATTTTTTACTCGAGCCAGTTTTTTGATTTTTTTCAAAATGGCGGAGATAAAATCGCTACAACCCAAACGGCTCGATGGATATTAACAAATGAGGTGTCGTTGGATTCGTAAAGACCATGAGAGTGAAACAGATGAGCGAGCGAAGCGAGCGAAGCGTCTCCGTTTCAGGTTTGGGCAAAAATGCTTTTGTATGTCCGGTTGTTCTCCTCTACAGGTCGCATTTATGAACCGATTCTCGTGAAATTTTGTGAGCAGGTTGAAAAAATAAATAAATTTTTTTACTCGAGCCAGTTTTTTGATTTTTTTCAAAATGGCGGAGATATGGGGTTTTAAAATGTAAAAAAATCGCTACAACCCAAACGGCTCGATGGATATTAACAAATGAGGTGTCGTTGGATTTGTAAAGACTATGAGAGTGAAACAGATTATATAATTTTAGTAAAAAGTCAATAGGTTGTATAAAAGATCGCGAAATGTAGTTTACAAAGTTATTGGTGCGGCTACTTTCATACTGCATGTACGTAACCAGGTACATTCATAAGTTTGTATGTGTTATTGAAAGAAAATTATTTGGGTTATTTTTTTTATGTGTTTTAGCACTTCAGCTTTCCCACCGACATACTCGCGAGGTCTACAGCTCACAGAGCCACTAGTTTTATTCAGCCGGCGGCGGCGCAACAGTGGGCCGTCGTCGTTCCAGCCACTTTTTATTCAAACAATATTTGCGTTCGATTTCTTTGGCGCTGAACTCGGCTGAACACTAAGATGTTCCATATTCAAAAAGACTTAAGAGGAATAAAATCTCATTACTGCGCGCTAAAAGTTTCTTACCTTAAACACCACCTTTGTGCCGGTGCCGGGCTGGGGCATGTTAAAGAACGGCTAAATGCGGTTTCATTCAATTTATGAAAAAAAAACTGAGTTGTACGTACCCTTTACGTACCTACCTATCGCCACACTGTCAAGCATAGTGAGTGGTAGTCTGTGTGTGGTCATGACATGAACCATCAGAGTGTGTAATGAATTTGAAAATGGAACGGTTTCTTGTTTTCATTGCCCGGCATCAAACTCGTAACTTTCATGGACTCTTTTGACAGCAGCAAAACCTCTTTCCTGAGCTCGGATGATGTAAAAATTATTATATAACAGTTGAATTCTTGTACTAAGTGATACACCAATAACAGGTGTACCGTGTACAATTCATATTATGTTTTAAAATTAAGTAAGTACTCTATAATATGTCACTGTGTCAGTCAACATTATTGATTCATCTTTCATTTAATTAATTATAAATGTCAAATATTATCTAATGACGACGAGATTGAAGGTATTGCCGTTTCAGGCACAGACGACGATGGTGCGGAAGCCTTCGTGTGCGAGTCCGACCCGCACTTGACCATTTTTTTAACTTAGTTATTATGCACGCTCTGCACAGTAGAACGAAAATTGGCTCTAGTGGACATAGCAACCTTTGAATTAAATTGACGTTTATTTTCCATGCTAACCTTTTTTCATCATTTCGATTTTTTAAAAAAGATGAGCGGGCGTGAGTTGTGATGTGACCGTGAAATATGCCAAAACATCAAGAATAATTATTTCTAAAATAGCCTCCGAGAGTTTAGGTTGCTCTTTGCGAGAAATGGTCATTTTTGTCATTCGCTCCATACCATACATTATTTCTCTAAAATGAATAAAACAAAATGTTTGGGATTTCATTCAAACAGAAGCTTTAGCAAGCTTTAACTTTTTGAATGTATTCATTTTGGTCACTTTAAAAATTTTGAAAGTGACCTCTTACGGGCCGTGTAAAGCACTTATTACATTACGCTGTCGGCAGGGCACGATTTGTATAGACGTCTCACTCTGATGGAACGACTAGAAAGAGACAGTGAGTCAGACAGGGCCCTGCCGTCAGCGTAGTCTAAATAGGCCCTTAAAACGGGTACGGGTTGCATAATCCTGGGTTGCTAAATACTGGCCGTGCAGGTTAGTGCACAGGCTGGAATCTGGAAAGCCCGGCCCGTATCTTTTTACAACGCGGGCGATCATAACAGCTACACGAAATACGGGCCGTGCAATACGGGCGGGACACGAAGTACGGGCTGTACATTCCCGGGCCGTGCAATCCATCATCGTCTCATCTCAATCTCAGGTCTCAATTCAATATCGACAAATGTGATGTGAAATTTTGATTTGTGTCTGTCTGTCGTCTATTTGACTGATTTGTTGTGTTGTGTGAACTTGTTTTCTGTGCGGTTGTGTGTTGTGTCAGTGTGAGTCGAGTCGAGTTGGCGCAAGGAAAAGAATATTTTAGCGTGTCGTGTCGCGTGTAAAAGTAAACCGGGATTCCTGAAAGATATGTGTCTAAAATTCTCAAAAAGACAATGCTTTCTAACAGAAAACTCGTGGCCACCTGCGTGATTGCACTCTTCTGCAACGTCGCCCTCCTAGCAGTGTACGTGCGATACAACATCGGCGAGAAGTGTTTTGTGAGCATCGGCGCTCACCAGGAGGTGACGAGTGTGATTCCTGATGACTTCTTGAGTTTCGGCGTGGACACGTCGCAGGTGGCTGATGGCGCAGGCGCGTTGGCTTGGGCCAGCGCGCGCGTGCGCAACTTGGCAGCGGCGCTGGCGCCCGCGCGCATGCGCCTCGGAGGCACCATGTCAGAGCGACTCATCTTTAGCGAGGGCGACCTCGTAAACTCCATCTCGTGTGAGACATGTCACCACAACCACTCCGACCTCTGCACCTCAGTCAGAAAACTCTGCAAACACAAATTCTTACCCTTCTTCATCATGACCGGCTCGCAATGGACAGACATCAACCACTTTTGTAAAGCTACCAATATTAAACTGCTGTTCTCCTTCAATGTATTGCTCCGTAATGAGAATGGCTGGAGTGACATCAACGCTAGAGATATCCTGGAATATTCACAGTTTAAAAACTTTGATGTAGACTGGCAGCTGGGAAATGAACCAAATTCATTCCAACATGTCTTTAATGTAACTATACATCCAGAACAATTGGGACGAGATTTTAGGAAGCTGAGGCATTTGCTGAATGAATATGGATATAAAAATTCTTTGCTTGTGGGACCTGACACTACAAGGCCTGAGGTTGTGCACCCTTGGAATCTCAAGTACATGGTGGAGTTCCTTGGGAACGCCTCTCACCACATCAATGTGCGGTCATGGCACCAGTACTACTTGAATAGCAGGACAGCTAAGTTGGAAGATTTTTGGAACCCAAGTACATTTGACCTGCTGAAAGACCAGATTAAAATCATGAAGAACCATACGGAGAAGTACCATGACATCCCAATGTGGCTGACTGAGACTAGCAGTTCATATGGTGGTGGGGCCCCGGGCTTGTCTGACTCCTATGCCGGGACACCGCTGTGGGTGGACAAGCTTGGTCTGTCAGCCAAGTATAATATCACAACTGTTATTAGACAGAGCCTATTCGGTGGTAACTACAGTCTCATCGACAAAAATTTCCAGCCCCACCCAGATTGGTATGTCAGTGTGTTGTATAAAAGGATCGTCGGCAATAAGGTTTTACATGTGAAATGCAAATGTTCACGTTATCAACGCATGTATGCACACTGTGCAAACAGACAATACACAAATGACACAACGGCAATAACATTGTATGCAATAAATTTAGAATTTAAAAAAGTGCCTTTACTTCTAAATGGAACTGCATTACATGGAGACAATCTCAATATTGATGAGTACATATTTAGTGCTCCTTCGAATAACAGACAGACTAAAACAGTTCTACTCAATGGCCGTTCATTGTCCTATGAATCGTCAGTGCCTGAGTTTGTACCTCGTCATTTAAAGTATGGCAATCACATTTCAATGCCACCATACTCAATAGGATTCTGGGTGATTAGAAATACTTCCATAAAGATATGCAAGTAAATTATGTTACCATCCACCCACTGATAATTTTGTAGGTGTAAAACTACATCACATGTTTATCACAATCATAATCAAAAAATGGTATGCTTTTATTTTAACCATACAGATATTATGTATTGTTAGGCAGAGTTCTTACTATTCCTTTCTCAGACAAGTTAACCATCTCACAGTTTTATTTTCCAGTGATAACTTATTATGATCTAAGTAGGTACCTATATTGAGTGATTGATAGTTTTATAAGCGTTGGTTTGATGTAATTGTTGTGTAGCATTAGCATGTAGATTATTTAACATGCCTATGATAACATGTTTAGTTATCAATTAATACTCCTACCCTACTTCTAATGAGTGACATCTTATCTTATTGGTTACGTAGAACAGATCTCTGTATTGAATGTAATGCATAGAAAATATATTTAGTTACTAGCTGACCCGGCAGACTTCGTACTGCCTCAATTTAATATGAACTTTATTGAATAGCAATAAAGTTAAAATAAAATTGACTCTAGAAAACGATTGACTCTAGAAAACGTTTGTATGGGAAATAGAAAAGGGCTGTTTTTAGGGTTTTCCCGGAAATTATTCGATTTTTTCTCGCCTTTTAAACCTTCCCTAGACCTCCACGAACATTTCAAGACTAAGATAAGATAAATCCGTTCAGCCGTTCCCGAGTTTTAGTGAGACTAACGAACAGCAATTCATTTTTATATATATAGATAGATAGATTGATATATTTATTTTGAAGAGGTTAACATGCATCATCGTCTTAACAAAACATTATTTTTTATGATTCAAACTGTTGTGAGAATATTTCGATTTACACTTCAGATACGGGCTTAGAGAACTATGTAATTAACTAATTACTTATATTTATAACGCTGTAATTGTACATACTCTTTGCAAGGGATATTAATGCTACTAAGGCTGGATTTCACCAACAAAAAGTTATCCCCGGGATAGTTATCCTCGTATAACTTGTTTGACAACTGACAGTTCAAAATCAGGTGATCTGAGTAAAAGTTAATCTTTTGTTGGTTGGCCCGGATTTTACCAACGGAAGAGTAACTTTTATTCAAGAGTATCTTCTACTTTTTCATAGACACCTAGATCAGATCTCCTCATTTTGAACTGTCATAATTGTTATACAAGTTATCCCCAGGATAGTTATTCTCGTATAACTTTTGTTGATAAAATCCAGCCTGAAGGATGACTGTAACCAGTGCCTGTTAGTATTGTAAATGTCAATCAATTGTATGGTCCATGTCTATGTGGCATGTTTTTATAAGATCTTCATAATATTGTAATGATAAATATTAAATATAGGACAGCTTTATTGGCTCAATACAATGCTATATTTATCTTATCTGCTCATTGCGGCCTTGCTCATACTTCAAGAAAAGATCACCATTTGACATTGTCTTTTAATCGAGACAAGTAAACAAGTATAGATAATTATAATTCTTTTGTAATGACCTAGGTGTTTTGCCTTAACTCACTAACATATTACTACCGTGAAGAAAGATCTTGACAGCTTCTAGGTTCTTGGAGCTGAAACCTGGTGGTTATGGAGTTTTATGATATTTCACGTTTGGCTATGGCATGATATGATATTTCACATTTGGCTATGGCATGATATGGTCAATTCGACGATATGACTACGACATCTATACAGCCCAAGTGTCAAAATTAAGTTAAAATAGCAGGGATACCATGAGGCACACCACTCACCTCAGTCGTCAGTTGTTTACTTAATAATAGCGCAATTTTTATTATTTCGTATATATTTATGGCACATATCAGAAATAACACAAAGAATACAGAAAAGACATGAACAAAGGCAAGATTATCTCTTATCTTATGATAAAAAGTGGCCAAGTGCGAGTCGGACTCGCCCATTAAGGGTTCTATAGTAGCAAGTAATTAAAACATCCAGTATTTCTGTGTTGTAACTTTGTTTTTCATAGCGTTTGTATGAATGATAAAGTTATATTTTCGGTTTTTAATAAATGTTTCATACCTATCCTAAATGCAACGTCATTTTCAAAGACCTTTCTATAGACACCCCACACATATATAGGTTTGATGTTTTTTTTATGTCAGTACCATGTATGGGGAGCCGCCCTTAATATTTAATTTTTTAATTTTTTGTTTAACATTCTGTGAACCGCTTTACGATTTTTATACTATAATTTTTAATAAAATTATACATGGAACTGACGTAAAAAAATGATCAAACCTATATGTGTGGAATGTCTATAGAAAGGTCTTTGTAAATGACGTTGAGGTTCCTAAAACCATTTTTCCTCAAAGTCTATCTTTAAAGAGACAGACCCTTCCAAAGTGGAAGAAATTATGTGCCCCCCCTCTAACTTTTAAAGTAAGAGATTGAAAAATTTAAAAAAACCGGCCAAGTGCGAGTCAGACTCGCGCACGAAGGGTTCCGTACCATTATCTATATAATTGGAACAAAAAGTAAACTTTAGAAAAAACCGACTTCCACAAACCCTATTTGATTAGATTGAGTTTAATACAAACTGTAACCCCTTATCCCCCCCCCTAGGGGAATTAATTTTGTCAAATCCCATATCAGTGCTACCCCACGCTACTAAGGAACCCCTGTACAAAGTTTCATGGCTCTAGGTCCACCGGTTTAGGCTATGCGTTGCCTGCCCGTCAGCCACGCATTGTATTTGTACCTAGTATTGAGCAGATCTGGTGGCCATATGTGGTCATCATCAGCAGTTCCGCATCACAATATTATGCTTACCATGTGCATTTGCACGAGTTATTATGAAAAACACAAAAATCACTATAGGTCTAATCGGTCTAATTTTCCAAATCGGTCCATCCGTTTAGGCGCTATCGAGGCACATACATAAAAAAAAATAAAAAAAAAACAAACATCCGGACGAATTGTAAACCTCCTCCTTTGGGAAGTCGGTTAAAAAAACCGCAAAAAAACACGTTAATAGTATGGGAGCCCCCTTTATATTAAATTTATTTTGTTTTTAGTATTTGTTGTTATAGCGGGAACAGAAATACGTCATCTGTGAAAATATCAACTGTCCAGCTACCACGGTTCATGAGATACGGCCTGGTGACAGACAGACGGACGGACGGACGGATATCTTGAGATTTTAAGGTACTTTCCCTCCAGGGCCCATTCGTTTGTTCCACCCTGTATATGTGTGATCTGTAACTGTATTTTTCATGAAATACCCAAAAAGTTTTGTTCAAATTATCATCTTATGTCAGAATAACTTTGTAGCTAGTTGAAAAATAACATTTGAATTGATTCAAAGCTTGCCGCGCTTTTAGGGCCTTTAGTACCTACTAAACGCCGCCGTAAGCAGCACTGTCTACAACCTACTCCTACTGGAAAACGTGAGACACCCATCTACAATTTCCGTACAATGAGGTTCACTCACTCATTATGTCAATGTCATGCAGACTGCAAAACATCATTTCAACGCACCAAAGAGTATTTAATTAAAACATCACTGGCAGCCAAACTTGAAGTGGCCAAAAGGAAAAAAATAATTTCTGAGCTCTGAGATTTGTATGAAAACAAAAGTAATTAAAAACTATTAATTTTATAATTATTTTCTAAAAGTTCTACATAATAAATAGAGACGTGGTAATTCCTCAATTAATATTTAAAGTCTTTGTAGAAGTCCGGGGACGACATTGCCATATCATTTAAATTTAGTTTCATTAAAAGAAGGCTTACCTACCAAAACAAAATGGCCTTGGTATAAACTTTTCAAGCGTGTTGTGAAGACGTATCTTGTACCGAGACCACTTTCAATTTGTAATATCTCTCGTATTTCAGTATTTGTGGTTGGTGCGGCAACAGATATACACATTCTGTGAAAATTTCAGCTTTCTAGCTATTACGGTTCGTGCAGGCGGACCCGGTGACAGACGGACGGACGGACGGACGGACGGACGGACAGCGAAGTCTCAGTAATAGGGTCCCGTTTGGCACCCTTCGGGTACGGAACCCTAAAAACATATGCTGTGTATCTCAAAACAAACTTTCAACGAAAATTAGTTTGAACAAAATATAGGATATGATATTTATTAAAAACCGCGATATAACTTTGTCATTCATACAAACACTATGAAAAACAAAGTTACAACACAGAAATACTGGATGTTTTAATTACTTGCTACTATAGAACCCCTAATGGGCGAGTCCGACTCGCATTTGGCCACTTTTTATCATAAGATAAGAGATAAGCTTGCCTTTGTTCATGTCTTTTCTGTATTGTTTGTGTTATTTCTGATATGTGCCATAGATATATACGAAATACTAAAAAGTAGCCAAGTCCGAGTCGGACTCGCCCATTAAGGGTTCCATAGCAGCAAGTAATTTTAAGACTGGATGTTTGTGTTGTAACTTCGTTGTTATAGCGGCAACAGAAATACATCATCTGTGAAAATATCAACTGTCTAGCTACCACGGTTCATGAGATACATCGGTGACAGATGGACGGACGGATAGCGGAGGCTTAGTATTAGGGTCCCGTTTGGCACCCTTTGGGTACTAAAATTCAGGATCGTTTAAATGCTTCATCAAAACAAAACCGTGCATTCAGCATCGATTCAGTATGATGAGATGAGGGATTCATTCTGATTCCTTTAAAAGTTCGCTAAAATAACCTAGAAAAACGTTTTTCGATAAAGACTTTAATTTTCTGTCCATTTTCCACTGCGCAAATTTTTCTTATGCAAGATTGTATTTATTGTTTCAGTGGTCAAATACACTTAATTTATTAAATAAATATTTTTTCACTTGCTGTCTCAATTAAATTCGTAATTCGTAATTTCTTTATTGTACTCACATGACAGTAAAAATAGCTTAACATAGAAAAAAAAATGTACAAAGGCGAGCTTATCTCTAATAAGAGATTTCTTCCAGCAAACCATGTTGGGTAGGAGACGGAGATGATAGGTAAGGGGAAGAATTGCGCGTACAATTAAACATAGAGGTAACTAACTATGACGATAAAATTGAAATAACGAATCCCAGATATTATAGAGGTTTGCTTTGTCCCACTAACAGGTAATTTGCCAAGTGTCGGGACTTCAGCATGAGATCCAGCTGTGGAGGTTTCTCACTTTTCCAGGTCTCACCTAACTAAGTTTCACTGTATATAATTAAATGTTGATATTCTGCCGGTAAAGTGAGATGAGTGAGATTAGTAACCAATTAGTAATCACGTCGCATTTACGGCCACAACCATAGTCTGTGGCCACAACAAATACCTATGTTAGATATTTAGGAGTGAGCAAAATACCTATAATATACCTATAATACCTATAATATAGTTCTGTATTCTGTAGTTATAAAGATTTTGGTGCGTAATTTGAAGACTGATTAATTAGTAATGTAACTTACTTTCCCAAGAGTCTTGTGAACATGCCAATTTATGTATAAGCTGACATCAAATGTTTTATACGAGTCCTAGATATGTGGCAGTGAAACCGATCCATTACCCCTTATTAATAAAATGTTACACGGGATGACGGGACAGGCAGGACCACAGATATCGATATCTGTGGGCAGGACAGACTGTCTAGCCCTGGAGCATGATTCTCGCGCATTCGATATACGATATCTACACCTATATCGAGTGATTTCGTATGGGAATCTATCAAATTTTGGTCTCGATATCCGTATATCGAAGGCGCGAGAATCGACCCGCTGTACCGTCCCGTAGTTAACTCCTGGATTAACTTTTTATCAACAAGGGGCTTAATACATTCTATCTTAGTTAGGAACTAGTGATTAAGACTTACTTCAGTTTTCAATAACTTATCTATGCTCAATCTGCAGATAATCAGAATCTTATCTCAGTCTTTGACATAAGTTCCATAGCGCAACTGTCAAATTTAACACTAGTAATGTGAGGTTAATTGCGTTTGTGTGATTGCTTCTATCCTTAAAATACTTTGGCGAAGTGACGTGTTCTTTGTAAGTTACGTCAGTGTGTGTACAGTCTTCCAACGATCTCATGGCGCGTAAGTGACGTGTACGTACAGGGGAGCGCCACTTCTACGCAACTTAATGCAACGAACCTGCCTAAAAGCGTTAGTTCCACCTGGTTCCACAAGCCAAAAGATTGTTGGAAAGCTGCAAAGGCGCCAGGCGGGCCGTTTGCACGCGCACAGCCGCGACTCTGCGCTCACCTTGTCTATAATTCACAGACGAAGTCATTACTGAAAGCAACCATTCTCTTGTAATATTAACTTTCTATGTAAATGCTTTTGTACCAAAATAAAGTTTATATATTCTTAAATATTTGTTTGCTTTTGCATCTGCCCCGGTCACCTGTGCTGGCTGTCCCATCAGTTTCCCTGAACTTTCACCAGGTGCCGCACTTTTTCTCCTCTTGAAAATTGATAAATACGAACGCGTTCAAAGCACCGGATGAAAGTAACAAAAACGCATTATATGCTTGCCAGCAGTGAATGGGTTAAGTAGTTCTATTCTATCCTTGTTTCGCTCAAAGCAGGCAAACGCAACTCATGGATGACCTAAAACTTCACTAACAAAAATCGGTTAAGTGCGAGTCGGACTCTCACACGGAGGGTTCCGCACCTTCGTACAGTAAAAAGTACAAAAACACGTTTCATGTATGGGGACACCCTTATCTTTCTTTAGGGTTCCGTACTGGGTGACAGACAAAACCCTATTACTAACCTTCTTTTTCTCTAGCGGTCTTTTTCTCACGAACCGTAATAGTTTCATATTCCATAGGTTCATATTCCATAGTACCTAATGTTACAACTACTTGGAACATTGTGTCAAGCCTGTCACTGTCATATTTATTTTGAATATATTGTGATAGTGTTTTTACCTTCAGTTGGAAAATATGGTAGGTTAGGGGTTAAAACTTCATGGGCGTGAGCTGTCAAAACGGGCCTTTTATTTTGTGAATGGTTTAGTGTGTATATCTGCCGCTACAGCACAACGACTACACGAAATATTAAAAACAGGCCAAGTTCGAGACGGACTCGCGCACGAAGGGCACAGAAGAGATAATAGGGGTTCCGTATCCGTACCATTATCTATAAAAACGCAAAAAAAACATGTCCGTTTGAGCCCCCTTGACTTGACGCACTTAGGGTCCGAATTCAGTAAAATCCTTAGCGAGCTGTTTTATAATAAGAAGAAGATATTCCATCAATAGAATCTTTCTAGCTGCAGCCATTTCGCCGCTCTTTTGATCAGTCAGGACAGGAGTCAGGACTTACTCTTTTATATGTATAAAGAGATTATGTAGGTAGCTCATTACCCCTTGTTACCAGTACATAACCAGGACTGTTATTAAGTCATACGAGTACATTATTAGGTACCGTTTGGCATCCTTCTAGTACGGAAGCCTAAAAACGACAAATAGTAACCTCAATAGATGCTAATGGGGCATAATCAGCATGCTGAAAATGAAACAAGAGACATTTACATCAAACATTTATTACTTAGTTGCTAAGTAAGTAGGTAACAAGAATATTCAGAATTGACCCCGCTCCTCCCCGTAGCACCCTGCCCGCTGACGCCTTAATACCTCCAGATTACTCCAAACTACTCTATCAGACTTTCAAGTTAACCCCTTTCCGGCGTTCGTGAGGCGGGGCGAGAGGGGGAAAACCGGGCTTGACACAAAGATACCCTTTAGTAACTATTACACAGCGATAGTTATACATTAACTTAAATTCAAATTTAAAAATACACTAAACTTTATCCAATTATGCGGACAGTTCAACAATGTTAAAGCCCGACGAGTAAAACGCGGGTTAGCACTACTTACATATAATCATAATTATTATATTTGGAAAACTTTGATAACTCCATTAACTACATAGATTTGATTTACAAATAATGTTACAACTTTACAACTAGTGTTAACTCGCCTACTTTCTGCCGGGCAGGGCGGGCGTAAGCAGCCAAACCAAAATACTTACTATTGCAATAGTATCTGCAGCGCATCTTGTTTCCGTAGGTAGGTAGGTAACATTTTTATCACTAGCTAATTGATTTGATAGTTCACCTAAATTGGTACCTTCCTATTAATCTTGTGAATTTGAGTGAATGCAAGGGCACGTAGCATAATACCTAAAGACAAAAGACCTAAGTTCATAAGGCCTATGTTCGGAATACCGAAAATCAAAAAACCGAATGACTGTTTGACCGAAAGTTCGAAATGCCTAACTAAAGTTCAATTGACCGAATGATTGAAATCCCTAAGTTCTAAATCCCGAAAGTTTGAATGGCAGTAAGGTTGTTCCCCAAAAGTTGTTTTACTAAAAGAGTAATTGGTTGCTTTAGGCAAATTTCTGTGCCAATACTAAAGATAGGTTGTGTAAGGTCACAAGTAACAACTTTATGAACCACCCGGAGCCGAGCGAAGCGGAGCGGCCTCTCTTGAAACAGGCCCTTAAAATGGCAAAATATGTTGTCCTGAGTAAACATTGAGTGCACACACTGACATTTAACATTGATCTCGTAGCTATGAACTGTATCTATTACAGCCTTTGAAGAAATAAACTAGAATGTAAAATATCGTTGTGTAATAAACAGATTTAAATTACATATCACATCAAGTTATGTAAGTATACTTATCACATATCGTATAGTTTTTGCAAACCACGCGAATGATAACTTCCAAACTTTATAGGTAGAGCTTCTTGCTTGCCCAGACGACACTAAACTGACGCGCTCCACTCACTACAGCATTAACATTACACAGACAAGCATAACGCAAATGAAGGAGTGGGAGCGTCATTTCAATTTGAACAAGCTCTATCTACCTATGAGTGATACCTAAGTATCACAGACATAGCCTCAAATTCTTAAATGCTCTTTTATTTACGCCAAAACCAAGCACCGGGGTTCCCGTGGCTTGCAACAACTGTAACAGGTTTTAACATATCTACTAATTAGGCCAAAATACACAACAAACCATTTCCTTCCTACAAACGGTAACAGACTCTAACCCAACTAAATGATATCAAATTGTGCACAGCGAATCAAAAACAAAAATGTGAGTAGGTAATTAAAATACTAAATATCTAGAAACCGAGCTTAGCTCGGCGGTTGGTGGTAGTTACAAACTACAAACACAATATAATATATTATATTTCATATTCATCAAACTGCATTGACATACATCAATATGCTGCTCTTTTTTAAACAGCTGCAAACGAGAAGCAAACAGGCATTTTTTTCCTCATGAGTTTTAGTCACAGATACTGAATAATTTAACAAGGATACAAAAAATTATATCTACATACTTTCAAAAGTGGGCACTCGTGGCCTAAGTTACTATGGGCGATGGGCATATTCCCCTTTCATCGAAACGTACAGCGCCTTTTTCTAGAACTCAAAACGTATATCGTTATCCCGTTACATACAAATATTCCTCATATCTTAAGGCGCATACAGACAGTTCGTCACGCATGCCTCGGGCTGTGTGGACGTGCGTGTGTGCTCACAGTGAGCATTCGACGATCGTTGCGAACTGACGAACATCGTGCGTGGTTGTTGTGCGTGGTTGTTTACATGCTCAGTAATGCTGTATACACATGCTTTTGGCGTTGCAGACGGAAATGTTTGTTCTAATCTTAATGTTGTAATGTTTGTCTGTACTGCTGTTTTGTGTATTAATAAAGAAATAAATGTGTCGTTCGAGATGTATGCATTTAAATGTACCGTCGTATGCCTCAGGACGAACCATTCGCGACGCACGCCTCGCGATGTCTGTATGCACCTTCAATATGGCGGGCGTGGCCCTTGGGCCAGCCTTCGACTGGGCCTCGGATCCTCCAATTAGTGACATATTCTGATGTTGACTGTAGGTTCTACATGGTAGGTCCTAACACGACCAAAGGATACCTACAGAAATTTGGAGTGGTAACTAACCTAAAGTTGGCTTAGGTACCTAACGCAAAAAAGAGGAATTCGCTTGTATATGGCTTGAAGAGGAAAGTCAAAGAGTTGAAATGATGGAAAACTTTCTGAAAATCATAACTGTAACATTATAAGTATTTACTACCCTATAAAACCGTAATAATTTTATTTTTCTTATGTTTTAAACTTAATTTACCACCGTCATATTTTATAGACACGTATATTTATTAAAAATATTTATGTAGGTTACTAACTACTAAACTTAATAAAAAATCAAATGTGAGCTTGTGCTTAAAAGATGTCAAAATATGTATACCTAATGCAGGTTGGTAGGTAAAGCAATCATAAGCACACATTCGGACTAACGCAATTAGACCAGTGTGGTTCCTTTCCTATAAATAAATAGATACTAAATACTTGAAAACCAAATAATTTAGGTAGGTACCTATATTAGTTGGTAATGTAATGAAATATAAAAAAATAAATATTTAAGCATAACACTTTAACCACGAACTAAAACAGCACGACAAAGTGTCCAAGGCATCGGCAGCACGTAGGTATGAGGCAGGTAGACAGTTAAACAGCACGACAAAGTGTCCACGGCATCGGCAGCACATATAGGTATGAGGCAGGTAGACAGTTAAATAAGTTGCTCTATAGTAGACACTTTGACAGACTTCGTGTCATATCTATCATACAGGGTGTTGATTTGTAAAGTTACGCCGAGCTCAGAGATTGTTATTTACAGGACACTGAAGCTAAAAAAGATATTTTTTGTTCAGTATTTTTTTTTAATCGAGAGTCGCACGGGTTAGGGTGGGGCTCAGGGGCACGAGCGGGAGTCTGTTAGCACTCGTGCTCGGTGGCTGGCGGGGGTATCCACACTTTTAGGTAATTTCAGGAAAATTTTCAGATGGTAATTTATGAATGAAAATTATGCGAGGGAAAATTAGATTATTTTTTGTCATCAGCGATACGTAAACTATAAACCCTGAGTCGGGCGTAACTGTATAACCGAAAGGAAGAAAGATATATATATATATAAAGATATGTATTTACTACCATAAATCTTCGGTCAGTATAAAATATACGTATAATATTTCTTTGAAATGTTAAAGTTGGTTGCCTTGTTAGTGCTAATAAGAATCAGTTACTAGCGGCATAGAATATGACAGAACATAGAAGTTACAGCACCTAGCCCGAATGTATGACCGAAGTTAGATTGCAAGATCTCAAAACATTAAAATAATATGTCACCGTAAAATTGTGAAAACCGTCAGATCAGGTACATTCTGTATTGTAACTAAATAAAATTCGTTACAATATAATCTGTCGATAAATTGTAAACATGACAGGGTTTAGCACTCGTATACACTCGGCTCGGATTCGATGTCTCGTGTGTATTCGATTAAAGACCTCGGTGTTACGTTCAACCCTAAACTTACATTCCATGAGCACTTTGGCCAAGGAATGCTTTAAAAGATTGGGGTTTGTGATACGGAATAGTAAGGGATTCCGGAACTAGAGTGTGGTCCAGTTGCTTTACACGGCCCTAGTGAGAACCAAACTTGAATCTAGCTCGGTTGTTTGGAATCCGCACGAAAGTTCATACGTCCTTATGCTCGAGAAGGTACACAAAGCTTTCATGATACCTATATAAGAGGAAATTTGGATACTACTCTTATCTTTATCCATCCGCTTTTATTTTAGGTATCAACTCACTAGAGGTGAGACGTAACACCGAACAGCTTGTGACTGTGTGTCGATTGTTGCGAGGCGACAGTGGACTGCGCCGCGCTTGTCGGTACGTACGGTATGCGCGCTATTCGTGCCCGACAAATATCTAGGCACCAGCAGCTATAGCAGGCGGCATGCACCGCACGGTGTGGCGCGCCTTCAGTCTCCGCTGGTGAGAGCGCGGAACAGTCTCAACGCTCTGTTGGCCGCAGCATCTCTGACTGATCTGTTTGGTGATGCATGGAGGCATATTGTGCGAGAATGTGGTAGGTTTTGCGAGATGAATGTGTGACTCTGTTTATTGGTAATTTGTAATATTTTTAATTGACTTTGAATTGCATTTTGTTGACATAGTTGACATTTATTAATTGAATCATTTGTAATTTAATTGTTATATTGTTAACTATCCTTTGTATTTTATTATTATTCCTACTCTGCACGTGTATGACGATTTGGAAGCATTTCTGTTATGTACATGTTAATTTGACAATAAATAAATAAATTTATGTTCAAGTTCAAGTTCAATTTTTTTTTGTTGACCATAAAATTATACAGATTACTTAGTCAACGTCAATACATGGTGTAGCAGAAAGGGGTGTATAAGCCGAAAGAGGGTTGTTAGAGACATCATTCTGAACCACTTTCGCTATGGGACCGACTTGATCAGAGCAACTTTATTTTTTTAACTCAGTCCATTTCGGGCTTAGCGCTCAGCTGATCTGTATGGTGGAGTGAAAAAAAAGTTGCTCTGATCAAGTCGATCCCATAGTGAAAGTTGTTCAGAATGATGTCCCTAACAACCCTCTTCCGGCTTGTACACCCCTTTCTGTTACACCCTGTATAATATTAATATTTTTGTATACTACCGCCCGTTCGGAAGTTGTGGATGGAGCAAAGAAGCTATGCTTTTTGATACTTACAAGTCAACCTTAAACGAAGGATAAACGGGGATTCTTTATCCTTCACCTACCCCGACCCACCACTTTGCCCAGAGATTTGTCATTTCAGTTTATCTACTAACGCGTTATATTGTATGAAGTACGGAACAGTTTACAATTTATCGACAGATTACAATCTAACGGATTTAAATCTGTTAGATTGTTATCTCACGGGTTTCACAATTTTACGGTGACATATGTGGATTTATTGTAGCAAAGTTTATCTTGTTTATGGCGTAAAGTGAGGAACAGAGCTATGCGTATATGTATAGCTTCGTCCCTTGCTTTACGCCATAAGCAAGATAAAAATTGCTACAATAAATCCACCCATTAATGTGTCCTTTTCCACGAAGCCATAACATTCCTGGTCAAAGTATTACGAGGTACTTAACATTGAAATTAAAATTGTACTGTTCGCTTTAGCACAGGCTGCCCTAGTACCTAGTAGTTATTTAATTAAATTTATCTTTAAAAGATTGGTCCTAACATTAATTAGATTTTTTCTTAGTAAGCTACAATAATACTGGTAAAATTAGTATTAATATACATTCATGTATTTGCATAAAACAATGAACTACATACAAGACATCGGAAAATATATAGATACTTGTATCATTTCATTTCATTACAGATGTAGATATATTTATTTTTTAACGTTTTATAGAAAAATATTTAATAACATAGTTCAAATAGTAATTTTGGAAAAACTAGTTTCAAATACTTAATCTTATATAAAATCAAAATAAATGTAGGTTCCTAATATTTATTTCTTCGTTTTGGTTTTAGCAATTTGTATTTATAGATAGATAGTGTAAAACTGAATTTGGAATGAATGGAAAAGGCACCGAAATAATTAATACAATATGCGTGGTAAAGGTAAGTATTATATCTAAAGATAGTATTATGCATAGGGTTATAGTCAGCAGCAACCATTAATAATAATTATGAAGGTATTATAAATTATATTCGTATACTTAACTACCAAAGTAGTGGTTCTTATTCCTATATTTTGGTTCGTGATGGCGAGCTTTAAAGCTCAACTCAGATTTGATATACTCGTATAGTAACTAATAAGCACTGGCAGTAATAGGCAGACAACGTCAGTAATATTTAATGATATTTTTTAATTAATGAACCTATTTGTCTGTCAGTCCATGGGGTAAGTAAGTATGCGTGATGCCAAATACTCTTACACACCACGAAAAGTGTCTGTCTAAAAAGACAAAATCAAACTTAGCTTAGCGTTTTACGTCATTGATCAAAGATGCCAAAATGTTGCTAAGCTCATGTTTATAAGTACTCGAGAAATAAAATAAGCTCATTTTTGGTCAAAAATTTCCCTGTCGATTCAGTTTTATAAATATTTTAATTAATCCTTATTTTATCTAACTGTATAACCCACGTATAAGCCACGCGGGTAGAAAATAGATCTGTAAATGGCGACACATTTTTTATTGTTATGTTATGGTTGGCAAAACAAGTTCACAAAAATAGATTTTTATTTTTCCTACTGACATTTTTGATATACCTAAATTATTATTTTTTACATAAAATAACATAACATCGCGCCACGGCTTTTCCCATACGGGGTGGCAGAAGCACAACTGTGCCCACTTTTAGCCAGTTATTAAATACTCCATTTTGCGTGACAGGGGGCAAGCCCCGCAAGTAATAGCAGAACTATTTGACTCGTAATATTCATAGTTTCATAGCTAAGGCCCCTTCTTTGGTCCCATGGGATAAATGGCAAATAGCCTTTGGTCGCATTTCCCAAAAATTTCTACACTAGGACGTACGTGACACCTGTCGTTTCACATTAAGGTTGGTAAATATGTAACTTGATTATTTTGCAACGTGTGTGACTATAGACAGCGATAAATGTGAGCGAGATAGCATGCGAGCGGACGCCATTTACACATCTATTATTTACACATCTATTATTTATCCGCGCGGCTTCTATACAACTGTGTGTTTATATGTATCACAAATTTGTATCTGCTCAGGTTTCTTCTGTTTCGTTTTGAAAATATAATTACAGTATGTATCCGTATATAAGTTAATAGATACTTACATTCGATTGTTATAATTATTAATGAGATAACTTGTTCATGGTGTAGCTAGGACACATACGGTACTTATATTGTATAGCTATTACTAAACTCAAAGTATTCTAGTTTCAGAGTTGGAGTATATATGTACAGAATTTATGCATGGTCGAAGAAGACTTGACGGATATATGAGACAGTCACCCTCACCCACCCAAGCTCATTGTATTGTATAGCCACGCACGTATATAAGATATTATTAACAGATATTTATACAGATAAACGCTATCTGAGGAATGAGAGATTGGCACTTAATCGAATTAATTATGTTTTTGTACGTGCATATTTTGTAAATAACAATAAAAAAACACCTTTGTGTTCAACTACACAAATTCAACTACACAACAAGTAGGTACAGTACGGGGCCATTGTTTTGGCACATCCGTCGGGACGGGACCCGGCCGACAGAGGAGGTGCCCCGAGTAATGATACACGGCCGGTGTTTGACATGGCGGGAGAGAGAGAGAGCGAGACGAGACCCGACGTACCAATAAAATGGCCCCGCACTGTATGATAAATTGATATTATACGAATATAAGATATTTTAATGATATTGTAATGAATATTATCAATAAACGATGTCTATGTCTATGTCTATGATATTATACTACGGACGAGACATTCAGACAGACTGCCTACTATATTTAATTAAGTCTTAATTATCCAGAAGCGTTATATTGTATACCCCTTCAAAATTAACAGAAAAATAATAAGCAGTGGCACTCTACGGTCGCGATGGTAATGTACTTACTAATTAGTAAGTACATAGTGGTATGTTTAGCGGAATCTGATTCATATATGGCAATGTCTATTAGTCTATTGTCATCGGTCAAAACAGGTCGTCGCGTCATAAAATACGTTCACACAGGCTGTGTCGCCCACTTTTCACTAAGGCATGGCCTTAGAAAGGAGTGCCGCAAACGATATGAATGGACTTTTAGAATTTCCCCAGTGTTGCGCACATCAAATATTTTTCCCCATTTCCCATCAGTATGCCTAGTGGTAGTGTTAGTGGTAGTGTTAGTGGTAGTGCTAGTGGTAGTGCTAGTGGTAGTGGGTTGCATAGAACAAGATTCAAAGAAGAAGATAACTAACCTATTGCGTCAAAGGGTGAGGGGGTATGTATGATACAATAACAGAGCAGTTGTATTTTATAATAAATGCTATTACTCGTAATAATTCACTTATATTTAATTCCTAATTACCTATCTATTTTATAGAAAAGTTAATTTAATAGATAAGTACTAAGTTGGTTAATTTATTCAGTAAAATTATGTCTAAGAAGGTAATTTTCAGTTAAATAATATCGATGATAGTGATCATTTGAATCGGTATTTATATGTATTTATTATAATCAAATGTTTTATTTCGAAACTTTGTTAATTTTGCCTAAGTGGGCTTGTGGTCCTGTGCATGGCTAGCGCGACAAGAGTCTTCTCGTGGGAAAGTGAGGGACAGAGATATGCGGTTTATTTATAGCTCTGTCCCTCACCAACTCGCGACAAAACTCGGCATGCTAAGGATACTGAATTCATAATTTAGAGTTTATATAGAGTTTTTGAGTGTGTATTTTGTACTTCTCTTTGAGGGGTATAAATTTTATTGTATGTACAACGTATGACATAACACCAATCTTTTTTTGTTATTTTCTGTTATTAAGTAATTAGTTATTATATGACGGTTAGGTCGATGAAAATGTTCTCGTCTAAAGACACATAATTCTATGATTTTATCCAGCTTACCGTAGAAATATTTAACAGGTAATATAAATTTTAATAAGTACTTTAAAGTCGGTACAAGAATGGTGTAGCACCGAAAAAATTTGGCATTATACTGAATGGACTTTCTTATTTGGACATCATTACTCCAATAACCCTTGCCTACTAATTTAGCGGACCTTAACTAATCTTTCAAAAAACTTACGTTATCTCATCAGTCATTGAATCATGAACTTTAAGTCCAGGCTCATATGTTTCTTTACAATAATAACCTACCTACAACTAATAAATTAATTAAATCGAAGTAGCGTATTACAAGTTTCCGCTGTCACAAAGATTATCCTAGAAATCCTTCCAAAGTAAATACATCATTCGATGTTCGAGTTTGATTCGCGTATCTTTTCTTTTAGCTCTTCAGTCGCCGTTGGTGTTGCTCCACCCACCCACCACACAGTCAGACGTCAAACGCCTCATCGACGCATCAAAATTGCGATGAGGAGTTTTGCGTACCTAGGTATGGAACCCGAGTCGGCTTCCGAGTAGTGCCGTGAGCGGAGCGGCTCGTCCTCAACGCTGCGGTGAAACGGAGGACAAGCCGAACGACAAACGCAACAATGCCTTTTGAATATCCACCTGATGACCTGACAGTCACGATCGTGAAAGTGCCTACCCTATCAGCGGCCTATCCAACAGCGCGTGCATAGGATTCTCAATCACATGCACTGTCTCTCTCGTGATTACTGGCACGGACCCGCCGGCCTGGCCCAGCTCGGCCTCGGCCAGGCTGAGGTCGCTGCGCCGCACGCCCATGATGTCAGCGGAGCGCGCGCGGGCGCCGAGGGCGGAGAGAAGGGCGAAGGGCGCGATGCCGTCGTTGTCGGCGAGCGAGAGTGGGCGCTCCAACCGACGGAGCACCCGCGCCCGCACCGCGCTTGCGACTCCACTGCCACCCACGCACCCGTTCTCCTTCGGACTCACGGTGCCGTTCTCTGCAATAGAGAATACACGAATCATTAATCATCTCCTCCGATGTGGCAAAGATAAATTGCGGTCAGGCCGGGAGTCGCGTACAGGAAATATTGCATGGAGCTGATAGCAAAAGCGAGGCGCAAAAAGCCTTTGGCTCGTCGAAGGACTGACACGCGCCGCTTCGGCTACAAACGAACCGGAATTTTGCGCCCTCAGTAAAGCTATTGCCGTGCGATTCAGTACGCGACTCCCTGCCCCAATTACCGAGAACAAAGTTCTAATCGCATGAAAACCACAAACAGTGACGTCACAACTCACAGACAAACACACAAGCATTCAAACTATGGGACTTCAGAGCCGGAATCGAGAGGTTTCAAGGCAGAGCCTTCACTGCTACACCACAGAAGTTAGAAGAATCACCTTTCGGGATGGAGGTCCTGGGGGTCGGCCCCCCGTCCTCGTCCGTGCCGCCCTCCGGTAGGGTCTCGAGGTGGTGGTTGTGGCCGCCGGAGCCTCCGCTGCCGCCGCCCGACCCGCCGGAGCCCCCCGCGCTCGCCGCGCCGTCCGCGCCCTCGTGGTGGCACTCCGCTGACGTCGACGGCGTCGGGTTCTGTTGCCGAAATGTTGGGAGATGGTAGGAATTGGTTTTGTAAACTCGACCCAGGGAATATTAGCTTTATCAAAGTATCGAGGATCGTATGGTGATGTCTTTCTCTACGTGTCCATCGACGGCGACACCAGGTCTCTTCCTGGTTAAGTGGTCGAGGATCAACCTTGAGCTGATAGTATACACACACATGCATCACAACTACGAGTAAATTAGCGATCATAAGACGAGTTTTATCTGCCTCAAAGCTTCTCAGCCATTCAGGCCTACTCCAGCCGGTGCAGGGTATAAGATGGCTTGAAACATGAGCGCACTATTTATAGGATACGCTCAAGCAGCTCAACAAAACCTGGTGTGATTTTCATTCGAAATCAATGGATCTAAGAAGAATCACGGACTCACCTCATTGTCAGGAATGCCCCGGTCGATGGGCCCACCGACGCCATCCAGAAAATAGGTGATCATCTCGCCTTTGCCCTTCACGTTGACCGTGCCGCGACAGCGCAGCCGGAAGCCACGCGGAGCCAGGATGTCATACACCTCTTGTGTTACCTGCAAAACCAAACCACATTCACCCACTGGTGGTTATGGGTCTCCAAGCTGGCTACGAGCGCTTCCGAGTCTCGCAATCATTGACTGCCAGTTATGGCGTATTCTATCACCTCTATTCACAGGATATTCAGTTGTAAAAACTCGATACTGTCTTTCGCTCAAGATGAAAATATGCCACGGAGCCCTGTTATAGCAGGAAGAAGTTGAAAATGCACATGGGGATATTTTTCTATAAGTACATATAACACAAATAATGATCACATTGGTTGATTTGGCACGAAACAAAGCACACGTTCGCCAATAAATTTCGCTGTGCCGACCAATTGACTTGTCGCAGGCTTTACCTGGATGTGGTCGAGCAGCCCGGTGGAGTCCATCCTAGAGGCGACGTTCACCGCGTTGCCCCAGATGTCATACTGCGGCTTGCGGGCCCCGATCACCCCGGCCACCACCGCGCCGATGTTGATGCCTGCTCGCAAACCACACATTATTTCAACCGCATCAAAACACACTAACGCCAGCGCCAGCACAAACACATCAAAAAATAAAATCTGGAAACGTTTCCATTTCGCAAGAGCATTCGCTTGGTACGTTACCAGGGTGTTGGGTTACCTATACGGATCCGGAAGTGGTTGAACGAGTGCTCGTTAACGTAGTGCAGCTGCTCTTTGAGGCGAAGCGCGTAGTCCGCCATGGCGGTCACGTGGCGGAAGCCCTCGAGGTCCCGTGTGTCCTCCGTCAGACCTGCACACATGAGCTTCTGTATAGAACACTTCTCGACTAGCTGACCAAAGGTCGGTACTTGTTTCGGTTCAGAGTTCAGACACTTTACTCATGGATTATAGTGATCGAATTAAAGTAACTGGATGTATTCCATTCTCCAAATGTTGGTATTCCATTCTCCAAAAGTTGGTATTGAAACCGGCCAAGTGCGAGTCGGACTTGCGCACGAAGGGTTTCGTACCATTATCTATAAAATCGGCAAAAAATCATGTCTGTTGTATGGGAGCCCCCTTAAATATTATTTTTATTCTGTTTGTTTTTAGTATTTGTTGTTATAGTGGCAACAGAAATACATCATCTGTCAAAATTTCAACTTTCACGGTTCATGAGACAGACAGACAGACAGACGGACGGACGGACAGCGGAGTCTTATTTATTAGTAATAGGGTCCCGTTTTACCTTTAAGGTACGGAACCTTAAAAATCACATAGAAGATGAAGATCTGAAGTGCAGGCGCAGGGGAAATGTACAAAGGCCCCGCTCAAGTGGGACAGGTGCAGGAACTACTACCCCTAAGAAATAAGAAGAACAAGAAGAAGCTACCGACCAGAAGCCGCCATGTAGGTCGCGCCGGTGCTCTTAATCTTCTCGATGTACCGGAACGGCTCCTCGGCGAGGATCTCGTCGAAGTCGGCGATGATCTCGTTGAGCAGCCGCAAGCACTCCACGCCCTCGTTATTGCCCTCCAGCTCCACGTAGAACTCAGAGAAGTTGGGGATCGAGGCGAACATCACGCAGACCGACTCGCACTGCTCGTGGTACAGCTCCTGTGTGAAAACCAGGAATTAGGTTCTAGGTGGATTCGCCCTGTTCGCGTCGTTGTTCTGTTTTGACACATAGATGCTAGGAGGAGGAAGTGTAAGGGGTGGGGTTACTCATAGTCTCATACTCACGTCGTTGTTCTTTTCTCCGTCCAGGAAGTGCTGAGCCACGTGCTCCGGCAAGATGTTGGCCAGCAACTTGCGGTTGTACGCCTCTAAGTGCTCCATCTCCTCCTTCTCCTCTGTGGGACAAGTGGATGGATATGGTTACTAAAAGGTTCTTGTCATTAACAATAACTTAGGGAACGTAACCATACTGCGTGACCCATTTTTTGTTATTGTTTCCGGAGCCTTTACTAGTTCGACATGACATATTTCTATGTGGTTCTTCAAGCCTCACCGTTTGCCTGCATCTTCCAGATGAAGTCGAGCCGGTAGGTGCTCTCGGTCTGGTGGGAGTGCAGCAGTAGAGCCACCACAGCTCCACAGGCCACCACCAAGTCCACGTACCACTGCGTCCAGCCAGGGCTCCAGGTACCTTCGCAGGGGCGCCTGGAAGGACAACATGAATAGTTATAAACATGAACATTTACATACAAGCATAAACATTGCTTCTGGCCCCACACTAGAATAACCTGTCGCGCGAAGAAAAAACAGCGACATCACAACATGTAAACATCTAAGACCTATTTTTTTTGTTGTTGTCCCAAGCCGGGATTCGATCCCGGGACCTCTCGTATGGTAGGAGAACCGCAACCGCTACTTCAAATAGGTAATTTCATTTACATTACTGTAAGGACTCGCACTCGGATCGTTCAAGATTTCTTGAAAATGGATGCCTACCATCAACTCTTAAAGCAGGACCTAAACACTGCCCTGCTTTTTCGTACATGTTTTAGTACGATAAAGCAGGGCAGTACTGTTTAGGTCTTGCTTGAAGAGTCGATAGTAGGCCTCCTGAACAGCAGACCCGCGCGGGGTCAATCACATATGACACTACCCCACGCAATTAAATGAAATCCGCCTGACACTAAATTAGCACTACACAGCAATTCCTAAAACCATCTGAAAAAGTATTGTTTCCCTGCTAATTACGTTCCTGGAATATCCGTAATTTTATTTTCCCAAACCATCCCGTTTCTAAATGATCCAAAGCCACATAAATATCAGAAGGGAAAAATGCTATGGACTTTAGGTGCTCGTGTAAAATTCATACAGGCCTTAGTTTCCATGTGATGTGTCTGTGATTGTAACCCATTCTTCACAGAAGAGGTCATGCCACTCACGTATAGTCGGTAAGCCCAGTGTCGTTGTACAGCATGTTTTCTTGTGTGGTCACTACGATGTAGGTCACGATCATGACAGTTAGGATGATGGTCTTCGCCAAGGTCGTCAGTATTTGATGCACCGCGCACGCAAACATGGCGATCAGCATTAGTTGAAGGTAGTGCTGTTGGCAAAGATAGGCTAACTGGTAAATTTATAATTAGTATAGTTGAAAAAATGTATCAATAAGGTTTGTTGTTTGAGAATGCTTAGGTACTGAGAATAATAATTGTCGTCAATATTGGCCTTTTTACACAAAATAACACATGGCAGAAATGGAGAACTCAATTAATTGCACAAGATAATTCAATGATTATATTTAAAGGCGGGCGGAGAGTCTTCAGTAATTTGGTCGGAACGGTAACTTGGTTATACGAGGGAAGTCAGGGTGTTATTACAGCAATCGACGACGATCGATCGACGGTAGAATGGATCAGTCGACGTCGAACGACAACACCACATAGTCTATTCGTGATAAGAATGCAGTAAAGTCATCACTGTCCGGCGGCTTAGCCACGTCCCGTAAACAATCAAATCGTTTCCAATTATCAAGCCAAGTTCACAGTGACCAGTTGAAGGCGAACTTTCGAACGCGAAGGTTGTGTCCTGTCCTGTGATTATGTGTTAACAGATTTAAATCACTGCATTCTTATCACCAATAGACTGTAAGGACACTACCTCATTCATCGTGGGGGGACAGCCCATCGCCGTCTCCACCGTCTTCGCTGGAAGGCTGCCGGAAGAAAGCTGGAAATAATAATAAGAACAACAACATTATTTACATGACGACCTCTGTGGCGTCGTGGTTCGAGGTTCTGCCTGCCAAGCGAGAGGTCCTGGGTTCGAAATTCGGCTGGGTGATATGAAAATCTCCAGGTTTTGAAAGTTTAAATGTATGTGACGTTGCTGTCTCTGGTTCACACCCACTACACAAGGAGTCCTACTGTGCACCAGAAGCAAACGTTATATACTGTATATAAATAGTTTAAACAGCTGAGCTCCCGGAGAAAGATTATAGATGTAGCTCAAGGCCCAATTGAAGTGGGACTGGGCCGGTCACGTTGCTCGAATGCTGCCAAATCGTTGGGCTAAGAGAACCACAGACTGGCTCCCAGCAAATGCAAAGAGAAAGCGTGGCCGACCCAGGAAGAGATGGAGTGATGAGTTGGGTCTATGGGATAAAGAGTGGAAGGAGACCGCTCAGGATCGAATGGAGTGGAAAGGGGGAAAGAGGCATTTGCCCAGCAGTGGGACATTACAGGCTCGTAATAATAATAGTATTCATACTAATTCAATGAACTTGGCTTTAAATTTGGCAAAATTAAAGGGTCTCGGTGCGCGGTATTTTCCATTTTAAAAGAAAACCGTACACGTTACATAAAGTGTAGGGAAGAAATAATCCTTGATAGTACATGTATACAAAAGCGATATCACTTATAGTTTCAGCGCAATCCACACGTTTGCCACATCTCTACAAACGTACAACGTAAACAAGCCTACGCACGCACACCAAGCCAAACCCTATCTCCACACGTGACGGCTTGCAGAGGTTTGCCAAGCGTATGGATGTACCTTTACCCACATTCAGCAGCATTTATTTACTCAGGACCACAGGGTGCTCATCCCATACAAATTAGAATTAGTAACGCTTCGTAAAAAGAGATAGCGTGAGGAGTAATATTTGTACTTTTAACGCCATGGTTTCAGTTAACATACTTCTGGATGGCGTTAGAATAAATCCTATATATCTTAGCGCCATCTCGTGGTATTTGCAATTTTTCGATGGTGCTGCACCAAGCGATAATGACCGCAAACTAAAGAAGCTTTCGTAGCATCTCAGTTCAAGCCGGTGTCATATTTTGTTCTAGGTGGTCTATCTGTATTAGTGTAATATTATAGTATCTGTGCTCAGGACCACTCACCATAACTGCGTGGATCTGAAGGTAGATGGTGCCCACTGCCAGAAGCGACATGAGCTGCGCCGCCCGCCTGTTCGATTGTATACGACGTGACAGTCTCGACACGATGGCTGGTGCGCGCTACACACACACACACAAAGATTAGGTAGACCCAAGTGCAGCGTCAGTCATGGAACTTTTATTGGTATGCGAGAGAATGTGACAAGACAAGTAGATCAAATTTTGATTACGATTCTCGGACATAGAAGCTTAGTAAACCATATTGCTACTTTGGAAAAGTTGTTCATTATGGGTACTGTTATTCCCCAAATATGGTCAGTTAAGAAAAAACAGCCTTTATTGTAAAAGGACTCCTACCGTGGATTGTTTGTGTAGCACCGTGTATGTCACGAAGAGCGTTATGAGCCCACCGAGCAGGATCAAACACACGGTTAGAGTATTGCTGCGAACAGAGAAGGAGCATCAGGAATATCTGGTCATCGCTTGATTATGGTTATAGCGAGGCCGAGGGCGCAAATTAGATACCGGCTTGTTAGTAGCCGGTGCGGTGCGTCTTGGCACCGTCGACAAGTAAAAACCCACATCTTAATAAATCAGTCGGTTCAACAGGATTCCCCAGCCCGATATCCCAGGGGACCCTGGGGCCGAATTCCACCAAGTTCACAAGCATACCGGAAACCGGAATCCAATTCACAAGCGCCAGCGTGAAACCAGCATACTTCGTATTCTACTGACCAAAACGTAGATACTTACGCTGGCGTCAAACTGGCGTCAAACTGACGCCAGCGTAAATACGTTTTGGACAATAGCATACGAAGTACGCTGGCGTCAAACTGGCGCCAGCGTAAGAACGTTTTGGACAGTAAAATACGAAATACGCTGGCATCACGCTGGCGCTTATGAATTGGATTCCGGTTTTAGTAGAATACCAAATACCTTGTATTGAAGTTTGTGCCAGGCTTGTCGTATGCTTGTGAACAGTAGAATTCGGGCCCTGATCCCCTGGAATAAACTCAAACCCATGAAAAACAGAACAAAAGAAACGGGTCCTCTCGTCCTTTGCACGAGCTAGTAGGTAAAGAAGATGCCTCTGCCCAGCATTGGATCGAAGTTGGCTGAGCATAGTAATGATGATGATGTTCGATGTACTTACAACGGGTACACTAGTAGTTGGATGATAGACACTGCTAAGTAGATCAGGAGTGTAGTGAGGAAGTACTGGTTGAGCATCTTGTCCGCCTCCATAGTGTACTGTTTGGAGAACACACAAGAGCGTCAGACAAGTTTCGGACACCTCGGTCGACGCTTCATGCTTAACCGAGCGAGCTACTATCTATACGATATATGCTATCGTTTTCATGCTTATTCTGCTGACACCCAAAGAGGTACATAAATTGCAACGATTGATCATCAATTGTTGCAATTTAAATACCTCTACCATCAATTTTATTGATGTTTCTCAACAGAAAGAAACCACTGTATTGCCATGCGGATTCAGAAGTTAAAATAGTTTCTTGTAATGATAGGACAAAAGTCAAAAATCAAAGTCATTTTTATGATTATGACATCATTCGTCCGGGAGTCTCATACAATGGAATGGAGATAGCTATAATGAGGTGCAAAAAGTCGGTCCTGACTCGCGCCCCGCTACAAACGAACCGACATTTCGCTATAGCTATTGCGGTGCGATTCAGTACGCGGCTCAAGGCCTTGGTCGATATCCTACCTTGTTCTCCAACTTGGGGTCGCGAAAAGTAAGAGTGAAAGGGCGGCAGTGCTCCGCCCTGAGGCGGTCGATAGAGCGCGCGTCGATCGCCTTCATCACATAGTCGTTCACTTGCTCCTCCGGCTGTCGAAGCTCTGGGTTGGGGTCGAGGCCAGTCCTGCGCACACGCAAGAAGGTTTTATACAAGTGGCGAGATGGCCCGAGGCAGGTGAATAGCCTCTATCGTCAGTGTCATGCGCGTTTTAAGCCCCGCCGCGCTTGCAAACACTCGCATTGGCATTCACGACCCGCGTGCGAGTGGCGGGCAGTATTTGCAACCTATGGCACAGTACTGAACTCCGCATTTGCTTTCACGCGTTGTAGCAGTACACTTATGTTATGCAGCACTTACTTTGGATTGCTGTTGAGTCCCCCCTCAAGTACCGCATGGCTAATTAATACGCACGACACTAAAGGGGTGTACAAGCCGAAAGAGGGTTGTTAGAGACATCATTCTGAACAACTTTCACTATGGGACCGACTTGATCAGAACAACTTTATTTTCCACTCCTTCCATACTGATCAGCTGAGCGCTAGGCCCGAAATGTATCGAGTTAAAAAATATATGGCCAAGTGCGAGTCGGACTCGCCCATGAAGGGTTCCGAGTAGCACTGCATCATAATCATAATACACCTAATACACCTAGCCCAAATATCACTCACTATCTTTCCTCACCAGCAAATAATAACTTTGTTTTCTACAGTGTTTGTATGAATTACAAAGTTATCTTTGTGGTTTTCAATAAATGTTTTATATCTTAAAAACTGCTTATTACATTTTGTTCAAACCAATTTTCATCGAAAGTTTATATTGAGATACACAGCATATTTTTTTATAGATTTATCACTCTCTTACTTTAAAAGTTAGAGGGGGGGGGACACAATTTTTTCCCCTTTGGATGGGTCTGTCTCCTCAAAGATTGACTTTGAGGAAAAATAGTTTTAAGAACCTCCACTTAATTTTTGAAGACCTATCTATAGACTTCCCACACATGTAGGTTTGATGAAAAAATATATTTTTGGTTTCAGTTTCATGTCCCCATACATGAAACTGAAACCAAAAATATATTTTTTCATCCCCCCTTAAATTTTTATTTTTTTCTGTTTTTGTATAAAAATCGTAAAGCGGTTCATAGAATACATCTACGTACCAAGTTTCAACTGTTTAGTCTTAATAGTTTTGAAATAAACTTGCTGTGACATACGGACGGACGGACGGACAGACAGACTTGACGAAACTATAAGGGTTCCTTGTTTCTCTACGGAACCCTAAAAAGTGGCTCTGATCAAGTCGGTCCCATAGTGAAAGTTGTTCAGAATTATGTCTCTAATACTAACAACCCTCTTTCGGCGTGTACACCCCTTTCTGTTACACCCTGTTTGTATGATTGAAGATGCAACACAAACTCTGCTCCGTAACAGAATTTTTGGTGCCCTTTTAACATTTCCGTATATTGTAGCTACAAGAGTTAAAAAAGTTAATACAGCAATAATGCTACGGAGCGCTAAATAAATTTAGTTGTATCTAAACTTTTCAAGCTACAAATAGGATGCAGCTGGACTTACTCATCCATATATTGATCATGGGACGGGTGCCGGGTGGCATGGGACGGGTGCCGGGTGGCATGGGACGGGTGCCGGGTGGCATAGAATCAAGTCAAAGGATAGGTCACAAAGTTATCAGAAATGTGGTGCTTACTTGGAGGAATTTTTGCCATGTTGCGGAGTATGTCCCATCAGCCGCATTTCCTTGGAAATGTTCGCGTTGGTCCCAATGGAGTTGTGCGGCTTCTTGTCCTAAGTTAAAATAAAGAAGTCTTTTTTTTTTCAGTTCAACAAAGAGTCGTGCTCGTGTCCCACCATATTTTCCCTGATTAAGTATCTATCAGTTTACTGAACAACTAAAAATAAAAAAAAATTTGGCCTCCACGTATTATTGGAACTTAAAAAGTAAAAAAAACACATTGCAATGAGTCAAGTAGGTAAAAACACTTTGATATTGACCTACCCGTTTGAGCGCTAGAATGCCACACACATGCCACACACTCACCCTCACACAATCCCTGCACCCGCAGCATGCCGAATGCGGGGGGGAAATTATGTCGCGGAAGGTGAGGGACAGAGGCATGTAATGCGCGAGCTCTGTCCTTCATTCTCTCGCCCCGCGACCCCCCGCCCCCCGCGGCGCCGGCGCAGGCACGCTACGCATGCTGGTGCTTCAAACTCACACACATCTTTTGCGTCGGGGGACCAGAAAAAAAGCAAAGAGCATACCACGCGGCTGGTATCGTCCGGCACAATAAGGAACGTTTCGATGTTGTGATCTTTGAGGTACGCGTTCCGCAGGCCACCGTTCCCCGGCTCGACGGTGTAGTCGTCGCCGAGGCAGTCCAGCGTCTCCCGGGTGATGTGCACACGCCTGTGGCACAAGTCACATGCTATAGCTTACTCATTTCAAGGATTTATTACAATTACACAGGTTATACAGGTAGCAGATCCCAATCCAGAACTCATCTAGTAATATATAAACTGTACCGTACTTCTTACAATAAAATGCGTACACTGTGATTTATGAATTTCTGGTCAAAGTGGTGGGCCAGGGTAGATGAAGGATAAACCCTGCGAAACCCTGTCGATTTCAGTTACAATTGATAGTCAGTTTATAAACTAGATAAAATTTGTTAGATTATAAACGAACGGCTTTGACTATTTTTACAGTGACATCATTAATATACGAGGTATATTTGCATATGGGTAGAGTGACGTTGGACCAGAGGTCGGTAGGTTAATCAGCAAGGAGAGATGAGGGAAGTGGACGAAAGCGGTAACATAGGGAAAGGGCTACCCGGAACCACAAGACGTGTGGGCAGCGGGCAGACTGAAGGGTGAGATCATTGCGATAGTTGACAGGCAGTGGATGTGGGAGGCAAGTGGATGTTTCACAGCTGTGCGATGCAAGTAGTTACAACTCAAGGAGATTCGTTGAGTACCTAATTTAAGGCGTGAGGTTGAGCAGGGCGGTACGATATACGAATAGATCTCTAAAATGATCGACAAATAGTTTTCTGACCTGCATTGTTAGCAGGAGGCACGCCGCTTACGTATGTCTCGCGCATGTAATCACATTTAAATGTCAAATTATGCGATAAAATGACATTTCTCGCTACTTGCGAGCATTGATTTTGACATTGAATTGTAGTAAAATGCGTGACATACGTAAGTGGCGTGCCTGCTACGAGTGCAGGACCCGTCACGGTCAGCTAGTATTCAACAAATTATGCATCAACACGTTCACTAGCCCATGCAATACATATTGGCGGAACGAATTATTCCACTGTTTTCTAGCCAAAAACATTTCTGGTTAGGATGTTCATACATTTTCTTACGTACCCCGCCACGCCACCGCTCTCCATGTAGTTGGCTAGCGTGACGTCATTCGACCACACGTCGAACTGCCACTTCCTCAGGCCCAGCACCACGCAGTGGACTCGGCCCGTGTGGATGCCCACCCTCATGTTCACGTTCACTGCCATCACCTCGCGGACCAGACTGCACACACGGAAAAAAAACACTTTTAGACCCGGTTTCCACCAAAGCGGAGACGAGAGGAGATGTGTTTTGAATAACCACTGCTGGACGTATGCCTTCCCAATGATGACGTTCGGGAACCGAATACCTTTTGCTGACGCCAGTATAGTCGGCGACTCGCGAATACTTATTTTTTAGTGCATTTTACCACAGGGTGCTCATCCCATACAAATTAGAATTAGTAACCCTTCATAAAAAAGAGATGGCGTGAGGAATAAGATTTGTACTTTAAACGCCGTGGTTTCAGTTAACATACTTCTAGATGGCGCTAATCTTAGAATAAATCGATTCGATGGTGCTGCACCAAGCGATAATAGCCTCGAACTAAAGAAGCTTCCGTAGCATCTCAGTTCACGCCAGTGTCATATTTTGTTCTAGGTGGTCTATCTGTATTGTTATAATATTATTGTATACCTACGTGATTTCACGGAGCCGCGCGTGCCGGGTGCATTCATAACATTCCAACATTTACTTATTGACTTTTCGTGAATTAAAGTCACTTCAGTGTCCAACCTCAACAAGGCACCACCCCGAACATTGGTCCTTGGAGCCGGATATACTCAGGTACTTGAACTTTATTGAATAAAAACTGAACACAGCGGGCGCGGTCGTCGCGAATCTCCGTCAGGCGACACAGCAGAAGCTAGTAGGTAGTGATGATGATGATGAGGTGGTACTCACGCAATCGCGTCGATCATATCGAGCCCCATCTCCACGCAGCAGCGGGCGTGGTCGTCCCGGATCTCCGGCAGGCCCGAGACACAGTAGTAGCAGTCGCCGAGCAGCTTGATCCGCAAGCAGTTGTGCTCCGCTGCTAGGCGGTCGAACCTGCGCACACGCACGCTGGTTACGTCACAAGAAAACAAGGCGCATAGCTCTGTCCCAGCTGTTCGCTGCTCTTCCGCCCTCGTATGTAAGCGGCATGAGGGACAGAGGCATGTGAAACGCGCGCTCAGTCTCTAGTGTCGCGACCCCCCGCGGGGGCATGCTACGGGTACAAGCTGACAAGGCAAGTAATTTATGAAAAAGGAGCCCTTGAAGGATCACTTTGTTGTCCGTCTGTCAGTCTGTCCGTCTGTCAAAACCGGGTTTTTTATCGGGTACTCGTGGAGATATCACGCTGGGAATTTCTCGCGCTTAAATTACCTATTTTCGGGGTCATGGCATTTCGTATTGTTCGAAGGGCGCGAACGCACGACTGCACTTGCATGACAATGTTCGCAATGTCCACATATCCACAATAGGTGCACTGATTGTTGATCATATTATGAACTGCGTTTAATTCGCATCTCGGAATATCGAAGCTATTTTAAACACCCTTTGGGCGTTCTTGCGCCTTAGCTCCTTCAGCAGTAACTAAATAACATTGTGCAACCGATTTAGGGATAGATTTCGCCCACTTCTAGTTCTATAGGCACTTGCTTATACAATAATTATAGAAAAGAAGTGACGCTTTGTAGTACATATGTGTTCTACACAAATTCTAGAGAGACTCGTATACAATTTGTAAATGAATTGAACGCAAAATGTGAAATCACTTTGTTAGGGACATTATTTTGAGCAACTTTCATTATGAAACCGATTTGATCAGAGCAACTTTATTTTTAACTTCTCCGTAGAAATCAGCTGACCCACACTCAGGCCAAAATGTACTGGGAAGTGACAAATGAAGTTGCTCTGATCAAAGCGGTTTCTTTGTGAAAGTCCTTAGTATACCAGTTTCTCATTTTGCGTTAAATCATTTACACGTTGTATACGAGCAGCATTCGTGTCGGTCGGTCGGTACTCCCGTCAACTACCGACCCGGTAGTTGACGGGAGTACTGCCGACGATGCACAATAAAACACGTCGGCAGTAGTTGACAGCAGCATCACTTGGACACGATGTCAGCTGTCGACACGTCATTTAGAGACCATTTTTCTGGTGTTTCATTATTTCTTATTGTCGCAATTATTCGCAGTTGCCCTTCAATAAATTGTGATTAGAATTTGTTCTTTGCTATGTATATGTCCTTTGTAAATTACTGTGGTAGGTAGGAGGTGCTGCCGTCGACTGTTAAGATGGGTCCAGATATGTTCTTTTCTCCGTTCCGTATCAGAGCGTCGCGATCCAAAAACTCTGGGCGCTATTGCCGCGATCACGTCCAGACAGTATCGCCTTCGATCATATATCGCGTATCACCATTGAACAGGGCAAAACAAACGATTCGCGAATGTCGCGATGGATCGGAATGTACCGCCGCGCCTTATCTGTACCGCCGCGCCGCCGTAACCATGAACATATCCGAAGCCGAACGTCTCCTACGAAACGGAGGTACGGAAAGTGCTCCCTGTACGGAATGGAAAAAATAACATATTTAGTCGCAGCTTCAGGTGACTGACCTCGCGAACAGCTCGTTCAGCAGCCGGACCAGCTCCTCCGCTGTGCATTGATCCGAAAGGGTTGTGAATCCGCAGATGTCCGCGAACAGAATGCTGTAAATTAGAAATAGGAAATAAGAAATTTATTTCCAAAGACATTGGTAAAAAGGTTCTTAAATGTCCTACAAATAGAACGCCTTAATTTGCTATTAATGAGATTTTTCTCATTGAGTTTTCTCTGAAAAAAGTAGCCAAGTGCGAGTCGGACTCATCCATGAAGGGTTTCGGAGTAGCAACCCTATTTCAGCTTGTACACCCATTTCTGTTACATGCTGTTTATTAAACGTGTGTGTAAACGTACATGTTTAAATTAATGATTTTTCAATAAAGATTATTTTAAGGTGATGGAAAACATCGCGAGGAAACCTTCAATCTCTATAGCTGCGGTGATGGGCTAGCCCCCTGTCACGCAATAATGGAGTATTGAGTAAATAACTAAACGTGGGGACAATTGTGCCTCTGCCACCCCGTATGGGAAAAGCCGTGACGCTACGTTATGTGTATTATTTCAAGTTCAAATGTTATACAGTCGCCCTTATCACTTCTAATGACCTGACAGGCAGTGGCATTATGTTTCCCACATGATTTTATGCATTTTCAGGCAATATGTTATCCCACCAGATGTTGCCTAGTTTTCCTAGTATTTTTCCAATTTTCCAATGAATCATCCCTCAACTGATTCGTCAAAGAACTGATTTCAGGGAAATGAATTATGAACATTCGCCAAAACAATTAATTGTCGGTTGAACGTCATCGCGGAAACGTCCTTCAATGAATAGTGTTTCGAAATGGCGTAGGAACTGTGTGCGGTGCACCTACCTCACATTCTCGTACTTCTGGATGTAAATCTTGTGGAATTGCTCCTGGCGCGGCTGGCTGGCGATGTCGGCCTTCATCTCCATTGCCACGTGACGTGGCAGGACCGAGAGCAGGAGGCGCTCCTGTGGAAATACCGCAGCTGTTGCAATAAATAACATAACAATCACAATACTCGGGGACGAGACCCGTCGTGCCCTATCAAACGCCGAGAATTGTACATGAATTGCTTCTGGTCCCACGCAAGGATTCTGTATTGTGGGAAACAGAAACGGCGACCACGGCCACGGCGAAAATGTCGGCCACGCGTAAATCATTCTGAAATCGATGGTTCACATCGATACAAACATAAAGTATTGATGGGCAAAATCTCGCAAAGCGTCCATCCCGTTTCCGATTTATGAAAAATGTACAAGTTATTTTTAACAGTCACATAAATATCCGATTCTGCCGGAGTCTTTGTCCGACTCGAATTTTACCAAAATCATCCTATATATTTTAAGACTTTACTATATATATAGTTCATATAATATAACACAGACACGATCCTGAAAATACTGAAAGTTTCTATTCAACCAATATCTATTCGCCTCCTAGTTAGTGCCTTGTTCGTTTGCTAGGATTACATGGAAAATAAAGGCGGCATAGTGTCACGTTAACACGCCCTTTGTTTTCCAGAAAGCACAAAGGATCAACACTATCATCAAATAACTAGAGACTGTAAGAGAGTGTAAGGTAACGGGAAAAAAATAGGTAAAATAATGAGCATGATGATGTTTTCGATACCATTCGATCGATACAAGATATATATTTTGGCATTTATTTTCACACGTGTGCAATCCATGACTTGATACTGGCAGAATTGTCGACAACGACAGAGTTGCCATTACCAAAAAAAAAATTGAATTGAATTGAGCACAACTTTTTCAAAATAGGTCTTAATAATTGAAACAAAAAGTAAACTTTAGAAAAAACCGACTTCTACAAACCCTATTTGATTAGATTGAGTTTAATACTAACTGTAACCCCTTATCCCCCCCCCTTGGGGAATTAATTTTGTCAAATCCTATATCAGTGCTACCCCACGCTACTAAGGAACCCCTGTACAAAGTTTCATGGCTCTAGGTCCACCGGTTTAGGCTATGCGTTGCCTGCCCGTCAGCCACGCATTGTATTTGTACCTAGTATGGAGCAGTTCTGGTGGCCATATGTGGTCTTCATCAGCAGTTCCGCATCACAATATTATGCTTACCATGTGCATTTGCACGAGTTATTATGAAAAACACAAAAATCACTATAGGTCTGCCTATAATATTTGAAGAGTTCTCTCGATTTCTCCAGGATCCCATCATCAGATCCTGACCTGGTGTCAATGGGACCACCCTTGAGGTATTACCTATACGCCGAAAAAAGGGTTGTTCAAATCGGTTCATAATTGGCGGAGTTATCGCGTAACAAACATAGAAAAAAAAAAAACATACGGGTCGAATTGAGAACCTCCTCCTTTTTTTGAAGTCGGTTGAAAATATTATAAAAATACATTCTATCAAATACATCTTTACACCATGCGCTTTTAATTTTGATATGTCACACACACGGCATATTTAGTTTGTTTTTCTAAATTTTATTTTTCTCATTTGGCCCCCCAAAAGTGGCCCCTGTATTTCATATTTATGTCACTTTGTCTTTGGGTCACAGATATTGATATTATGTGTACCAATGTTCAACTTCATCAATCCAATATGTTCTCCGACGGACAGACGCACGACTCGCACGAGTGATCCTATAAGGGTTTCTCTCCTTCTGAGATACGAAGCCCTAAAAATACCGCCACAATGAAATGGCCCTGACTCAGCAATGTCACAGACGAGTCTGTGACCCTGGTATTCTTTGGGCTTGGTGGTCAGCTGATTTGATAGTAAAATATTAAGTTGCTCCGATCAAACAGGTTCCATTCACAACGATGTCCCCAAAAACCACGTAATACCTATGACAGCAACATGCTCATACTCTTAACTATAGCTCGTCCTACCGAATAACTCTCTCACATAGACAGACTTTGTGAGAGAGCGAGACACACACAGCAAATGGCCAAGTTACATTCCGGGAGTTATAAGTTTCTGTTTTGCCTTTGTGAAAACAACAATACCGAGTTTACCCGCCGCCGCCGCCGCCGCAGGTTATATCACAATTTGATATGTCACAGACAGAACGCATATATCTGTACATAGATATTACGAGCGTTCTATCTGGCCCTTTGAAATAGTTAATGTAATGAAGTCGGGTAGTGAGCTCGGCACAACGGTGACGGCAATAATAAAATTGTTGGAAATGCAGTTATGGATCGTCCTTCCCCGAATCGAGACCCGGCTGCGGCCGCCTGAAAAGAGCTCATACCTCACCCTTTCCCCTTCCCTCGCCCACTGTATGCAGCTATTCCCCACCCCGCCCGGGCTTCGATAATGCAACCCGGGTCTCGATCGCAGCTCGATCTAGCCGCCGCCGCCGCCGCCCCATGTTGCACAGCTAGCTACAGCCTCAGTCACCTGTAAATGTAACCTCCGCCCACCTGTTGCCAGTTGGGTGGCACGGCGCGGCGGCGGCGTGGCTCACAACTCAGACAAAACAAACTCAAAAGTATCTCAATGCTAAAACTGCCGCAACGCAACTTAAATGTCGAATTGGCGCTGTTATTCCCGAAACTGGAGACAAAGACATTCCTTGAGCAGGCAGTTGTGCGTTTGGGGAACTCACCAACATTTTCAGAGTTGAAGTATTCATCGTCGCTCGGGAGATGCGACATGAAGCGCTCTCTCGCGGGAGCTGTCCCGCTCGTGCTGGGCTTGGGCGAGGGCGGCCGGCACGTGAGGTCGAGGACCCCCTGAGAAGAGTTCGAGGGCTCAGTTGCCATAGGCTCAGTTGACGTAGGCTCTTCGAGCTGCACTTCTGATTCCAACTGTCCTTCCGGGACTAAGAGGTACGTCCAAGCGGGAATCGGATTCGATTGCTCCTGACCGGCAGGACCTTCGATGGGCCGGATCTGGCCCCACTCGCCCCACTCCAGCTGGCCCTGGCTCTGGGGCAGGTAACACACCGTCAGCTCAAAATAGGTCGGTGCAGTCAAGTTGTCAGCTCCGAACAACTGTTCACGCAGGGCACTTCCAAATGGCATCTCCAGATGGATCTTCATGGTTATGCGCGGTCGTTCAGTGCCCTGATCTTCATCGGATTGTGAAACAATCTGACCTGGATTTTCGGTTGCAATTCTGGCTAGATTTGCGCGTTGTTCTATTACAGCTTGCCTGATCTGCATCATGATTATGGCTTGCTGCTGAATGTCGAGTCGAGATAGGTCTGGCGGGTAGGGTCTCCAGGGGCCGAGCACGTCCGGGGGCTCGCTGGGCTCCGGCGGCGGTGACGTCGGCGGCGTCGGGAAGTCGCCTTCCATGCTGTGGTAGCCTTCGTTGCCAAACTCCGAGCTCGAGTCCGACATTTGCTGCAGTTATTCGTTTGGTTGAATCGAATGAATTTATTGGCTTGCGCCCCGCAATTGGAACATTATTAGTTTTAATATTAAAGTAATTAACATTATTATTACTAGTATTAATACTACATGAATATGTATCCGGCACATATTTTCCATAATTGAATCCGTGCCCCTATATTATTAAAACACTTTCAATTAAAACCATTGTATCCCGATGTAAATTAATCATTATAAATATTTGGATGTTTTTCCGCTTATTCCACATAATACACGGCAGTTTTTAAATCAATTTTAATAAAAAAACAGTAAACTTTCACGGGCGCTAAGTTTACGTATTTGTTAGCCAGACAGAGCCTGCACAAACTTTGCCGGCGTCCAGCTGCCTCGAGAGACCGCTGCACAGTGACGTGGCGCCACCAGCGCTGCACCGTCGCCGCCCCGCGACTGATGCCTGGAAATCCTGGAATTGATGGAATGGAAAGTCGCATGCCTCTCCCCCCACCCCCGCCCGATGGCGGCCCCCTACAGTTGCGAGCCCCGGAATTCCAGGTAGTCTAGGAGGCTAATTAGCGACGCGATATCACGTGACGTGACCCATGTTTGCATTTGTGTACCCCCCACCACCCTCGGTGACCACAGTAGTAGGTACCTACTAGCCACAGGACGGTTATTTTTTGCGAGCGTAGTATTTTGATGAATCCCCTCCCCCCCTGAAAGGGTCACGTAGTATGGGTACGTTCCCTTATCAGTTATCACGCATCCGCGATACGGCAAATGGCGAGCTGGGGAATAATGACAAGTCCGGAAATTTCCGGAAACATTTTCCGCGTCGTTCGCGCAAAACCGTGTTATAATTCAGTGCTTGATATAAAGCCCTGTTAATAAAGCCCTATTAGCCAATTAGACGTTGAAGTATAAGACGTTTATTAAAGACCTGTTGATAAGCTTTCATTAGCCAATAAGTGCCGTTCTCTCATTCCTCACATAGCGTTTATCTGTCTGTTTATCTGGGGCTTTTGACATTTTACACGTACAAAAAGTGTAAATAAAAGTTATCTGACTTTTTATTTTATCTACCTACAACAACACAGTTTCGGAGTTTCATACTTTATTAAGATAATTTTTACCTGCAACTTGTGCAAAAAATAGTGTATTTTTATTTTAGCTGGTTCTATTCCCGGCTGAGGCAAGCGAATTTAAAAAACTTTGAATTAAGCTTTGTCGATTAAAAAAAGCGTGTTTCAATAAATTAAAATGAGATTTTCTTAAGAATTTAAGGCACTTTGCTCTCAAGGGCCCTTACGTAAATCCCACCCTGTATAAATAAAGACCTCCCACGATTTTAGTTTGGTTCAGTCAGACAGATAGAATATTCACAGATAATGGAAATCTCAGTCCAAATACATTTTTTTACTCTCTCTTGTTTGGATACTGAACGAATGAATCTGAATGACGTAATAAGAGTGACGTAACGATGGTAAGGTATGTCGAACGAAGTCACTCAGAGTTTATTAGTAAGACAATTCTCTCCCTGATCTAACTTCGTGCTCAGATTAACTATAACTACTCTCAGCGCAGTGGTTTAGTACATTTCTATTGGTATGATACAGTTAGTTGTGTTTTTACAGGAAAGTCTTGGGGTATTACCTACTATTAAAGTCTGTGGGTATTACTAATTTATTTCATGCTAATTTATTTTGGGGTGCTGAATCCGAGTCTGAAGTTTGCGGACGAAACTTCGACACGAAAAATTTCTGACTTTTTCCAGTTATTCACGTTTAATTAGAAAACAGTCCATATTAAAAAAAAGTGTATAAAAAAGACAACATTTAACAACGAACACAAAAAATACAAAAACTGGTACAGTATTTACTTTGATTTTAATGGAGGTCAAAAATACGCCTAAAATAATCAAGATGAATTTTCAGTTTGGAATAGTTTAAGTTCCACCTCTTGTATTTACCTGCCGCATCAGCATAGTAACTTTTGTGACGCAATACTACATCCATACTGCATGCGCCAGAACATCTTCCAGGTCCAAAAGGTTTTGGGTCATACCTATTCAGGGCTTTGAATTCCAAGTTTATTGGCAACTTTGGACTATAGTGAAGAGCTATATCCAGGACCCACAGGGCTACTCCTGCCTGTCATCTGGTAGAGGAGTTCCTACTGCATGTCCTGGCTAGATCACCGTCCGGGTCCCAAAGGTTTTCGGACGATATCCTTTCAAGGCTTCAAAAACTTACGTACCAACCTGAAAGCCAACTTGCGAAACTGAAGCCCTTTGAGTGCTTTTTGTGCGTCAAAAACAATGGCTATTTCAATATTCCAGGTACAATGAAAGTAGAAAAAATAACCGGCCAAGTGCGAGTCGGACTCGCGCACGAAGGGTTCCGTACCTATATCTATAAAAAACCGCAAAAAAAAAATTGTTTGGAAGCCCCCCCCTAAATATTAATTTAATTTAAATTTAATTATTTATTTTTTAAGTAAATAATATACTCAATATATTGTGAACATTTTAAGCGTCTACCTGCTACCATTATCAATATCGAGCAAAAATGAGCAAAAAAAATCACGTTTGTTGTATGGGAGCCCCCCTTAATATTAAATTTCTTTTTATTTTTAGTATTTGTTGTTATAGCGGCAACAGAAATACATCATCTGTGAAAATTTCAACTTTCATTTTCTAGCTACCACGGTTCATGAGATACAGCCTGGTGACAGACAGACGGACGGACGGACGGACGGACGGACAGACAGCGAAGTCTCAGTAATAGGGTCCCGTTTGGCACCCTTCGGGTACGGAACCCTAAAAATTAAAAAAGTAAATAAAAAATTCCAAACGGCTTCTTAGGCATTCTCAGTATTTAGACTAAGTTTTGGCGAGCTACTCTGCAACTTGCGACAAAGGCGCACGGGGCCGGGGTCGCGTACGGAATCGCACGGCAGTGGCTTTAGCAACGGCGCGAAATTCCGGTTTGTTTTTAGCCCGCGCGGCGTGTCTCGGCGGCGGCGCCTTCGACAAGCCAGAACAGGCTTTCTGCGCCCTCACTATTGACATGCCATACTTGGGTGGCGAGTCGCGTACGGGTATGGCTTGGCAGTGTCTATAGCGAGAGCGCAGAATTGTTTTGTTTGTAGCGCGCGCGGGCGCGTCTCGGCAAAAAAGTTTTTTTGCGTTCTCGCTATTAGCCACTGGCACGCAATTCCGTACGCGACTCTAGGGCCTGGAGCACGATTCTCACGCCTTCGATATACGGACATCGAGACCTATATTGACAGATTCCCCTACAAAATTACTCGATATAGGTATAGATATCGTATATCGAATGCGCGAGAATCATGCTCCGTTCGAGACTCATGGCCCGGGTAAGGCGCGGCGCTACGACTGTGCTACGCCGCTGCGCTGCTACGCCGCTACGCCGCGCTCCGGCTACGACGTCGCGTCGTGGCGACGACGACAACACGGTCGCTACGCCCACTAGCCCAACGAAGCATTGAGGAATGACTAGCGACCCGCCCCGGCTTCGCGCGGGTGCAATTATACATATAAACCTTCCTCTTGAATCACTATCTATTAAAAAAAAACTGCATTAAAATCCGTTGCGTAGTTTTATAGATGTAAGCATACATAGGGATAGACAGCGGGAAGCGACTTTGTTTTATACTATGTAGTGATGACGAGCTTAATGGAGCGCAATGCTTGCACTGCCGGTAGGTGTATATATGTAACCGTTAAATTGTGAAACCCGCGAGATTACAATCTAACGGTTTTAAATCCGTTAGATTTTAATCTGTCGATAAATTGTGAACTGTATCTAATGAAGATCGTGCAAAAAAATAATACAAGATTTATACGGAACCCGCGGTGCGCGAAGTCGACTGGCACGTGACCGTGTTTTTGAATGTTTACCGATCAACAGACCCCTCTGCATTGTCAGACACACTCTAAGCCCCATTTGAGTGTGTTGTTTCAGTGCGTTGCTATATCAACTCCTTCTCATAGCTAGTTCACTGTGAGAGGGAACTACAAAGTTCGCAAGGTATACAGTAGATGTCGCTGTTATTTGTGGGTGCCAGTCTATGCCACAACATAATCAAATAGCACCAGATGGCGCTGTTAAATTCATTCTCGAGCTCGCGCTAAGACGAAAAAAAATGTCGTGTTGGGGCGCAGCGACCCAATAAGCTAGTTTTCACACAATCAACATAAAACATACCTTACACTGCACCGTGGGAGATAATAGTAATTTCGAGTTATAGTATGGAAAAATTCTGAAAACTGCAAATATATTCAATTTGGTTTACATGGATGACATCACACTTTAGTTTTTTTATGTGGAAACCTAATTACACGTGTTACGCTCTCCAAGTGTGATCGGAACCCTTGGTGCGCGAGTCCTACTCGAACTTGGCCGGTTATTTTAATTATTTTTGATTTCGTAATTTTTAGTTCAAAAGAAAAACTAGAAACCGTAATAAATAACATAAGGCTTGATGGGCGCTGTCAGAGTCTTTAATTAAGTAATTCTTCACTGCAAAAGGACCAAAAACCGCCCATCTTTCAAGTTTAATACAATCATATCAATTTAGTTCAGTCAGTGGGAATTTGGGGCCATCTACTCTTAAATTGGATTTTACTCTGTTTTAGTATCAGCCATTTACATCTAAAATAAAATATACATTGACATGTCATTATCTCCTTGCTATGACACGCATAAAACACGTAAGGCGTAAACTTGGAGGATTCTGAGGGCGCAAACACGTAAGGCGTAAAATTGGAGGATTCTGGGGGCGTTAACACGTAAGGCGTAAACTTGGAGGATTCTGAGGGCGTAAACACGTAAGACGTAAACTTGGAGGATTCTGAGGGCGTTAACATGTAAGGCGTAAACTTTGAGGATTCTGAGGGCGTTAACACGTAAGGCGTAAACTTGGAGGATTCTGAGGGCGTAAACACGTAAGGCGTAAACTTGGAGGATTCTGAGGGCGTATACAAGTAAGACGTAAACTTGGAGGATTCTGAGGGCGTTAACACGTAAGGCGTAAACTTGGAGGATTCTGAGGGCGTTAACACGTAAGGCGTAAACTTGGAGGATTCTGAGGGCGTAAACACGTAAGGCGTAAACTTGGAGGATTCTGAGGGCGTAAACAATTAAGACGTAAACTTGGAGGATTCTGAGGGCATAAACACGGAAGACGTAAACTTGGAGGATTGTGAGGGCGTTAACACGTAAGGCGTCAACTTGGAGGATTCTGAGGGCGTTAACACGTAAGGCGTAAACTTGGAGGATTCTGAGGGCGTTAACACGTAAGGCGTAAACTTGGAGGATTCTGAGGGCGTTAACACGTAAGGCGTAAACTTGGAGGATTCTGAGGGCGTAAATGATAAATGGGCATATAGAAAGCCATATCCGATACCGTTTTGTGTCGAAGACGCGAATATAAGGTACCATATTTCCGTCAATCTCAAATATTGAAATCACAATGAAGCGGTTTCAGCGGCGTTGTTTGATACTGTCAGTCACCAAATAGAGTCATAATAGAAAGAAACTGATACTGGAAATCATGCATTTCATCTTGGCTTCCTTCTCCGAATATCATGTCCACGAAAATTTTGTGCAAAAACATTTCGATTAAGTAACTTATGATAAGTCACGGAAGTAAGGGAACGAGTTGGTATGCATTATCCTGGTTTGCTTAGATAAGACTTACGCCCGGATTCCGAAATGTTCTTTTTTTGTGACAGCTTGTTAAACTCTTGCTAAACTCATTTAAAATAGTGTTACTAAATACCCGCTGCTGACGAGTCACTGATGAGAGGTTAATAAAATATAATGGTTAGTAATATTTTATACAGCTAACTAGTTTCACTACAAATAAAAGCGTGTTAAAAAGTTCTATTTTCGGGAATTTTAAATAATTAATTGTGTGGATATCAGCACACAATAATATTCAAACGTGCAAAAGAGGGGTCTAATATATTCTTAAGTCTCTATCTAGCTGGCAGTCGACAACGAACTTTGCCTCGGCGTCGGATCTTGTTCGATTAGAGTAATGCGGGTGTAATAGTGTTTGACAATCGGCCGATAATCCGTTCACCCGCCGTGCTATTATCGGCGTCGTCGCGCGTAATGCAAGTTAAATGCTCAGGAGAATTCAGAATCAAGAGGCGACGTCCATAAACTTTATCATCAGCTAAACCGCCCATACAAAAATTAATAGACGTAGTAAACGCTAGTCGCGTGGGGCGTACTTTTTGTGCGGGATATTTCTCTCGGAAGGCGCCTCCAGAGCTGTTATTCTGAGATAAAATGTAAGTGAGCGCAGTATGAGGGTTGGTTGAACAAGGCTGTGTTTACACACGATACAATAATTATATCCAACATATGTATAGTACGGGGCCATTGTTTTGGTATGATAATCAGCGTTTGACTTGGCGGGAGAGAGTTAGAGAGTGCGAGACGAGACGGGACGTGCCAAAACACCTTTTACTGCGCTTCAAGGTTGATTGATAGGTTGATTGATTGATTTATTAGATCAACTCCATCAACCTGCACTGAGCCATCGTGGTGGATATTGCTCAATCAATCTCTCGGTCTCTCAATCCTGTGACCATCGTTGACGACACATTACTGGCACATTACTGCATGCATTATTGGTTTTCCTCTGAAAATATATGTTTTCTATCCATCGTCGAACCCAGCTCATCCCTGCATGCCGGATAATCCCGGAACTCTCCCGTCCGCCACGTAAAGCCTGGTGCACACAGTGACACTGTACATACAATACAGCATAGTGTACACGACGCGTATGGACCGGCACACCGACACGGCTAATAATATTTGCGAACGTGTGTGTCGCATTGTATTGCAATGCGAGCACGGTGTCGGTATATTCACGATAGTGTTTATTGGGTGTTCGTACAAGTGCTGCGAAAAAGGGAAAAACAGCATGTTGCATCCAGTACACACGCAATACCAGGAGCCCTTTACCACAGAAGAGATAATAGTACTCCGTACAGAACGGCCACTCCCTTCCCCGCGCTGATTCAGATACCGCACCCCACCCCTGGCGTCAAAGGGTTGGTTGAAGGATCAATAGACAGGGCTGAACGCCTGACGAGTGACGACGCGTATACTTTAATATCGCTGCATTTGCCGCGCCACCAGCCCTAGCAAAGTTTACGCACACATTTGCACGTATACAAACATCATTTGGTTATGTAGTAGTAACAGGTGATTATTTTACGAGCGTTCTATGGAGTGTCCGAGGTGTGCCTTTACACCCGAGAGAAAAAAACTTAAATAATCCCCAGAAGGATGTTCATAATTATGGGTATCATTCCCCAAAATATGTTTAACTAATTAAATGGCACCCTGTATAACGATCATCAGGGGGTCAAGCAGGAATATTTATCAGCTCGAAAAAGTGTTCGAGTTCAGATGAAATAAACCCTAAGACATTGTACATAAGAGCCACTGACATTTCAATTCGGATACTTTCTCGATGCGTAATTTTTCCTGCTACCTACACAGTACAAGTAGGCAGCCACTTTCTGCGTTTATTTTTATAAGTTCTTTTAATTGATTTGTTTATAGACTTTTAATCATGGAACCCTCAGAACTCTATAATCGTAGATCGTTCTCGCAGTTACAAAATCAAATAATTATTTGTCCTGCGGTATGTGAGCACTAGTAATAACTCTATATCGTCGTTGTCGCGTTACTGCTGGTTGTTGCAAAGTGGACTAAACAGTTTAGCTTCAGCTCTCCTTCTAGCTCTCAGCGCTATGAGACTGCGAAAGTGTGTTAGCACTTTGCGAGTTAAAGCTGGGCAACCTGACAGCGGAACTCAGAATTCCATCTTCAGCTCACTTACAGCTACGGCCAAGCCACATAATATTTTGGGTAAGGTGTAGAGTTTGAGAAGTTAGGGCTTGAAGAGTTAGGGCGTGTAGAGTTAGAAGCTTTATTGACTCTACATGGGATGGCCCGAATTCTACTGTACACAAGCATACCACAAGCCTGGCACAAGCTTCAATACGACGCATTTGGTATTCTACTAAAACCGGAATCGCAATTCACAAGCGCCAGCCTGACGCTTGTGAATTGTCGGACAGTAGAATACGAAGTAGGCTGGCGTCAGGCTGGCGCTTGTGAATTGCGATTCCGGTTTTAGTAGAATACCAAATGCGTCGTATTGAAGCTTGTGCAAGGCTTGTGGTATGCTTGTGTACAGTAGAATTCGGGCCACGCGTCGCTTCGATTGTCTTGGCGGGTAACGGAAGTTTTTGTTTATGCCAAAGCTATGTAACGCTGATACTCATGCATGGTAAACAAGCTAGTAAAGAAACCAATAAAAATAATGCTCATTATTCCGAGTGATTTTTGTTTTAATATAGACTGTTTTTGCCTAGTAAGTCGTCTTGAGTGGAGTCCCACTTATTACTTTGGAGGTTGTGGAGCAACTGAAGGTAAACATTATCGACATTTAGACGATTCTTCTTATCTCGTCCCGCCTCGTCTCGCCCCGCCTCGCCTCGTCCCGTCTCGCCTCATTGTCGTGACAAACAAAGTGACTCTCGCCTGACCTGAAGTTGACAAGACAATGCCCATCGTGAAATAGGCAGGCGTGACCTTTGTGTTAAGATTAATGATCACGGGAGTCTTCTGTTAGATGGCAATGTTAAAATCGATTGAAATCAGTAAAACCCAGCTACATATTTTTGTTATCGAGTATACCTCGAATTTAATTTGAAATATTGCACGGTTTAAATAGCAAATAGGAGTGAGGAAACCTTGGATAGCTGCGGCCATGAGCTAGCCCCCTGTCACTCAAAATGGAATATGGAATAACTGGGTACACAGCGCCTCCACCACCCCGTATGAGAAATGGTGTTACGCTAGGTTATGTAACGTTGCTATTTCAAGCTATTTCGGGCTAGAAACTTTAAAAAAATAATTTCCACAGCGTATGCAGCCGCGCGGACGGTCGAAGCACAAATATTTGTACCACTAACTGATTGTTTTTTTCACGGTGGTGATGGTAGGTGTGCGAGGGGCAGAAGAGGGGAAAGGGGCGGGCGGGGGACTGCATCCCATCATGCTTGAGCAGACAGAACAAACGAGCTCCGCCAGCTAACGAGCTATCGTCCAAATACTCTACTATAGTGTATCTAATGTAACAGGCAACATGACAGATGTCAATCTTAGCATGTTTAGTGAGGGTATATTGCTCATAAAAATCGATTAATCAAAAGAATCGATACACCCTATAAACATTTGTGAATTGGAAAGATGTCTAACATTTGATTCTTCAGTTACCATAAATATGGTATAAAATAAAATAATAATATCTATAAGTGATAATAGCAGTGATGGCGATGACAACTTTTCTGTTAGTTCAACTGAATAAACAATTTCGATTCTTTCCGATTGTTTTGGTAACAACCCTAATTCCCTTGTGTTTAAAAAGTGGATTTTATGAAGTTTTAGGTTAGCTGTCAAGTTGTTTCACACTTTCTATAGGCATAGTATTGAGAGCGATATTTTAAACATAAAACAAACTTATCTCATAAGACGAGACTGTTTGGGAAACTTGTGCTCTCAGTGTTCCGTGTTAGTACTAAACCCGTTATTTCTGGATAGGCTGATTGGCGATGTAGCTTATTGAACTTTGACTAATAGAGAACATGAGGTTTTGACTGGATACACTTGACATTGACAGACTTGCTTGTTCCTACTTAGTACAGACTGCCAACTTAACTGTGAACTGACGAGCCTTGCGTCCGTTCATAGAATGGTGTTTCAAAGATGGTGGTTGTATAAACTATAGTTCTGGATTTCGACATTTCACAGATAACTACTTGGTAGGTCTGTTGTGTAATGGAGTTGTTTGTAATAGGTACAGTAGAAAAGGGATAAAATGCATCCTTAATTATTCTCCAACGAAGTCTGGTCAAAATGTTAAACCCCGAAACAAAAGAATTCTATTCTAAAATGTGGCTGATTACTTCCGACCTACTGAACCGATTTTGATAAAGCAAGATACTGCCGCATTAAAATCCATCTATCTGTTTGAGCACTAGAGTGGCACAGACGATACAGTCATATAGACAGATGCCTCATATTCATAAAATCAACAACCCTTCCATTATGTTGCCGTAGTCGCATTTATCGTTCAGCAATGTATAGGTATTAGTCATTTGTTTACATTTTCTACACACTTTACTTACTGCATTTTGATGCAAGAAGTTCATCTCAATAAAATTGTTACCTATCATCTATACAGGGTGTAGCAGAAGGGTGTAGTCATATTTTAGGGGGTTGTTAGGGAGACTATTCTGAGCAACTTTTACTATGAAACCGATTTGATCAGAGCAACTTTATTTTTTATTGCTCCATACGTTTTGGTCCAGGCGGTCAGCTGATTTGTATAGAGAAGTGAAAATTAAAGTTGCTCTGATCAAATCAGTTTGTTAGTGAAAGTTGCTCAGAATGATGTCCCTAACAACCCCCTAAAATGACTACACCTTTCTATTACACCCTGTATGTAACACATGCTTAGGTCTGTGTTTTCTCAGAAGAACCCCTCTATAGGTGTGCCTGTCGGGACGTCTGTATGGCGCGAGTCTTGTCGGGGTCAGCATAATGTAATATCACCCCCGCTCCGCTACAGGTTACAGCGGTGAAACACAACGCCAAGGCGGGTCAGTGCCGGCGCTTCGGATGAAACAGAGGGTCAGTACCGGCGCGTCGTAGGATGAAATATAATCGAACTGCCACTGCGAGCGAACCGCCTTTCGTGTGACATGTCAGTATTGCCACCATCGTAACACAACAGCGAACAGCGCAGGCCCGAGGTGAAACCCTCCCGCAGGAAAGCTACAAAGGTACTCAGTTAACCCCTCGACATCCATTTTGAGGCACCGCGATTCTGAACCTTTGCCATCATGATAAAATTAAAACCTAACAGGAAAGCCAGCAATATTTGACTGCGGCAAATGAGATGTTACGCGCTAAAGGTGTATTAACGAATCGTCTACTGACCTGTTGCTGGTTCTCCCTCTGAATCACTAGTCGAGCCTCAACGCAGTCCCTGGTCTCTAGGAAGGCGCGTCGCTGCGCCAGTTCGCGTGGGTGGTGTGTCATCACTCCAGCTACATTGCACGCAATGAGAGTGACCAGGCTGCTGTACATCTGTGAGAAAGAGCAGTTGATGGTGAACAATGTTCTATTATCGTCGCGCCTGTGATGCGTCACGCCGAAGACGAAGAAGAAGAAGGAGTGGAATAAGAGGAAGATGACGATGACGATGATAAGAGAGGAATAAGAAGACGAAGTGATATAAAAGGAAGATGACGATGAAGACGATAATGAAGACTAGGCTCCTCCTCATTAAGAGACCATGGTGAGGTCACGAGCAACGTATCCAAGAAGTTAATATAGAACGTGGCGTAGCCAAACCGTCATCAAGTGAGTAAGGTAGAACGTAGCTGGCGACGTCGCCATGGCGTCTTAATAAGGCAGAGCCCTAAGAACAAGAGCAAGTAGCGTACCTGGATGTTGTTGACGCCATAGAGCACAATCTGCGCGATCAGGTTAACGGTGGCGAGCGCGATACCGCCCAGCGCCGCCTCGTGCAGCCGCACCGGCAGCATGGCGTACGTGAGGTACGTGAACAGTGCGCACGCGCCCACGCCCACATTCAGCGACCTGCGCGAAGGACCAACGAACGTTACTTAGTAGGCGGGTCTACAGCATTTCCCGCGCTAAGCAGCTTGGCCTGAGGCAAACGCGCTTTCTTGGAAGAGCGACCGAGCGGCCGAGCCACCGAATGGTGGTTTTTTGTTTTAATTAAAGGTGCTGCGTTCAATTCACTGAGCTGTGCATTAGTTCGATTTCGTGTAAAGCCCTGTTGAAATAATTTTACTTTGAATTAACTTTTACAGGTGTAATACAGCGTTGTGGTCTACCGAGTCCCCTTTTCGGAGCAAAATTCAAACTTTACTGGTTTCTGCTGCTTTGTGCAAAATATAATATTTTGTGGTTCAGCACCGCAGTGGGCGGCCGCAATGTGCGAATTAATTCGTGACGACGGCGGCGATGGTCTGGCCCCCAGTCACGTTAAATCGAGTATTGAATTGGCTAAACGTGGCCAAAATCTTGCCAGTGCCACACCTCGTATGGGATAAAGCGTGACGCTATGTTTATTCTTGTTTACCTGATCACGGATGTGAAAGCGAAAGCCAGCTGGATCAGTAGGAAGGTGACCAGCACCACGTAGCTGATGGTCATCAGAAATATCTCGTTCATTGCTGGCCGACTCAGGCAGGCCAGGAGACCTGTCAACAATCACGCAGCATTGGGTTATATACAACTCCGATAACTATCACATGCCAATAATGTTTCTAATGCATAGATATTTCGGCGTCAACTCAGTAGATTCAGTGTGCATTCAGCCACTTAGGAAACAGACTCAAACAACAAATCATATTTGTATACGGGACCGTTGCTTCTGGACCCACTCTAGGATATCCTGTTGTGGGAACCTAAACAATAAAAAAAAACGGGCAAGTGCGAGTAGGACTTGCGTGCGCACCAAGGGTTCCGATCACACTTGGAGAGTTAGCACGTGTAATTAGGTTTCCACATAAAAATATTAAAGTATAATGTCATCCACGTAAACCAAATTAAATACTTTTGTGAAAATCCAACCATTTTACAGCATAAACGGTCGTATCGTTCGATTGCGTTGACCTGGAAGGTTGATTTTTTAACCGCTTTATGTGACCAGAGACCTTAAAAATTGATATAAATTTCAGCATGGTGGTTGTTTCAATAAAGGTGGTGACACACGGACAGACAGACAGACAGACAGACGGATGGATTCGTCATTACCAATTATGTCAAAAAAGGGTCTTTGAATGATCAATGATTCGTAATGTGTTTAGCAGGTAACAAACAACCACTACGGTGCCAGGGATAGACTCACAGATTCCAACTCATAACACTACGGTGCCAGGGATAGACTCATAGATTCACACAGATGTTTCCAACTCATAACACGCTTCTTTTTTGTCGAGAGTTAAATATCACCAATTTTCATTGAACATTAAACTCAGTCAGTACTATTTAACTATCAGTTCTATCACAATTTGTCTCCCTCGGATAGTTGCGAGCCGATAGAAGTTTCCAGAGAGTTGGGAAATCTCGATAGTCATACTACATAACTTAAGTTATGAAGTGCCAAGGGAAACTTGAGGTATTGTGTTGTGAAACGCATTTGTGACAAACTTTCAACTCGTAAGTAGCTCACCTTTTGGTCTGTCAAAGCTTACAGATATTTTGAGGTATGCATTACTTGGATATGCCAGTATAACACGGGTTTGGTCAAAGATTTCATTGTTCACTGACATGGAACATGGACATTATCATCATCGCCACAGGTGGATGTGGGAGCACAAGGACCGGCGTAGTAATAGACCAAATATGATATAGACTTTTTGAGATATGATATTTTCAGAAATTACTATCAGTTCTGAGATTTGCCTTAAAATTTCTCAACACAACCAACCACGAAACTTTGTAAGACAATTCAAGGAAAAGATGCTGTAGGTACCCTCCTGTAGTTTGATTGATGGTTTTTTCGCGCCCCCCCCCCCCCCCCCCGTCACGCAAAATGGAGTATTTAATCACTGGATAGACGGCACAGTTGTGCCTCCCGCTGTTATGGATAAAGGTTGTTGCTACGTTATGTTATGATAACTCACAAATATAAGCGATGGCGGTGACTCCCAGCGTGACCAGGTTGATGAGGTGTGCCATCCGCTCCTTCTCGTAGTAATCCCGGACCAACAGGTGCCTGGTCGTGTTGAGGTCGTGGAGTCCCATCGGGTCGGTCACCGAGTCCATCCGCCAACTCTCTGTCGACGAGAATCCGGACCCTGATGACAGGCCGCTGCAGGGAAAGGGTCTTGTATCAGTCCGGAATTAGGCTTGTTGTTACCTTCTTCGGATCTTAGGATATATATATTTCAAGATAACAAGTTAACTTTAAATCATCGCGCACATTAGGACGGGCCGCAGCGTGCCGGGTCGCTGCGCACTATCGCACATTGTGTCGGACGAGGCGCAACGGGCCGCATGATTTTGTTTCGATGCGGCCCGCCCCTCCCTGGTACGCTGCGGCCCGTCCTAACGTGGACGCGTCCCTTATGTGCGCGATCCTAAAATGCAAATAAAATTAAGGCTTTATATCTACAAATAGAAACACAGATAAAGTTAGTCGATGTACAGATAATATATATATATATACAGAAAATTAAAAAAAAATTAAACAACAGGAAAACATTACCTATTTATTTACGAATAATATTTGTTTTTACCTCTGCATAACAAGCAGCCACAGTAAGCTATCGATTAGGTAATTTATTAATTCTGAATTTTGGACGCCTTGTTGTATGCAATGCAAATTGTCAGGCCCTAGAAATTTCATAGAATTCGGGTTTCGGAAAATGCTTTTAATTAGTTTTTGGTATCGAGTATCAACATGGAACGGTCAGGCAAAAAGAGTTCTGTAATTGAAATGCCATTCAAAGCTTGTTAATAAAATCAGTTTAAATTTATACTCGCATTTCTGTTGATTCCAAGTTAAAATTCTCTATATTTTGCGAACAATTGAGCTTTACATTCAGCGTTTGTCTGGACGCACGCATATTGCTTTTAAATGGATAATGGTCTAGCCTTTTGATTTTTACCACATGTAGCAGTTATCAATAAATTAAATTGAACATTGGAGGTAAGTAATATCAGAATACTTAAGACAGAAGACGGAAGACAAAACCACACTATAGCTGCAAAGACAAGGGTAGCTCCAGTCAAAACAATACCATTGCCAAGATTGGAATTATATGGAGCCACCTTAGAAGCCAAGCTATTGCACAAAGTGAGTCAAGCAATGAGAATACAACCGGAGAACACTTTTGCATGGACCGATTCTACAATTGTTTTGTGTTGGCTTTGTGGAGAACCAAACAGATGGAGACGATTTGTTGCGAATCGACACTTGGTCCATACTAAATAGGATGCTTTTTATCGTCTCAGGCAGGATTATTGACTTACCTAAGAATAGACTTGATTTTACTGTCATGGTTGACGATGGGTGAAGAAATGTGGGGAAATTTTTCAATGCCAGTGTTAAACAGTCAGATATCTTTATTTGACATTACGTGTAACTATCAAATGTCACTCAGATAAACATACAGATAAACGTTATCTGAGGAGTGAAAGATCAGCCCTTAATGTAACTGCATGAATATTTACCCGAACGCAGCGAGCTGGTCAATGAAGGAGTTGTTACTGAAGTAGCTAAGGCTGTTCAGGTAGTTCTGCGCCAGCACCAGCACTCGAGTCTGTGTAAAAATTAACATATATACATATAAACATACACGCTTCTGGCCCCACGCTAGGATACACTGTGTCGTGGAAACAACAAAGAAGACTGGGGCCGGATTCTGCATGAGAATGGCATGTCAGTAACTATATAGCAAGAGCGCGAAATATCGGTTTATTTGTAGCCGGGCGCGGCACAGATCACCCCCTAGGTGTGATTTGTATAGCCGGGCGCGGCACGTCTCGGCGCGGTCGACGAGCCGAAACCGGAATTTTGAGCCCTCGTTATAGCCCCTCATACGATTCGCTTGTAGAATCACGACCCTGGTTTTGACAGTAATCAATAAAATAAGATCAGCAACTTATTCACCTTAATTAACAACAAAACAAAATAAAATCAATATTGCTGGTATATTGATGGGCCAACTATGTAGTCATGTGAATACGAAAGTTGGGGCGTTTGATGAGCACCGACATTATTTTACATTATTATTGTTTGCGGGAAGCTTATAGCTAGAATTATAAGACAGGTTTACAATATGGTAAACTAAAAGCTAATAATTAGAAGCATCTCCACATCGTTGTTTAAATATCAACAAACTCACAACTGAAATGACAATTAAACCACATAAGAAGGTATCAAAGTTTTCAGTTTCACTGTTCACTGATTAATCTCTGAATATCATCCAAATAACCAGACGTACGGAAGACTATCTAAAGTAAGACTCACTCTGATACTCATTCATAAGTTATGATGACTTGTGAAAGTTATGAGTATCAGAGTCATAACATAAACATTCTGACAGCTGTGCAAGCATAACATTAAAGCGGCACTTTAATTGAGTAGCTGCCCGTGCATTCGGCAACTACTCACGGATTGAAAAGGAGTTTATTTCACCCAACTGAGCACATCTTCATTCATCTAGCCTAGACTGGGTTCTTTCATCTAGCCTAGACTGGGTTCATCGGCCGGATCCTAAATCTTATTGGCAATTAGTGCCCGTTTCATCGCATTTAGTTACCTACCACAGATCCTGGAGCGGTTAATCAAGGTTACAATAGGCTTTATTATTATATCTGCACAATGCAATATAAATGAACAAACTTTGCGGGGTTTAAAACTACATTTTAAAGAAGTGTTTATGTACTTGAACTTCGTATTATAAATATTCGTCGTCGTCTGTATTAGGCGAAGACTATTCTTCAGAAGATTCCAAAACAAGGAAAGAGATATTAATTGTTCGCTACCACAATGTGATTCAGTAAAGGTTAGATACTTAGTTTATATTCTTCAACTCGTAAAATCGGCCTTACTTAGACCCGGAGGAGTTAACGAGTTCTAGAATTGTTATTTCGACTGTGCTGCTTGACCATTTCCAAAGTTTCTGCTCGTAGACGGAGCTAGCAAAGACCAGAGAAATTTCGCCTCTAAAGGTGTTTTTTTTTTATAAGCATGTATAAGTAACTAAGAATAGTTTTTCAAGTGCAATGCCCCTCCCCAATCCAAATAACGAGAAATACCATTTGTATTGTATCACGTACCGACAATGATACATTGTGGGAATAGCGCATAATTAAGTGAAGCATCACGACACGATACCTAAATATTGATTAATTAATATATATATGTGACCACAGCTTCGTCACTATCGCTTCACTACATGGTATAAAACAAAGTCGTTTCCCGCTGTCTGTCCCTAGTATGCTTAGATAGCATTATCTAGGGCTCTGAATGTTTACTCTCGGGTTACACTGCTTTCACATTAGGGCATTTGTCGCGCGCGCACCTTTTCTCAATGCAATTCATTAGCGTTCATCCGATTCAATCAGGCAAAGCTACGATCTGAGGACTATATACACTTGCGTGATGCTATTCATTCAGATGGTGATGTTCAGAATATTGGACGTCTCACGATTCTCCCATCATCTCATATCGGATTTCAATTTTTCCTTTTCAAATATAAAACAAAAAAAAAATTTTCTTCATCTTTTAATCACCAAACGAAATGTTACATAAAACAAAGCCATCTGGTGGCGAAACGGAGTTCGCCGGGTTTGCTAGTGAAATATGTAAGTATAGGTAAAATCACAAGTTTCTCTGGAAAGCAAACTACTTCTATACAAATGTGTCTTGAAGCCGATATGGACCTACGGCCTGCAACTTTGGGGAACAGCCGCCAAATCTAACATAGCAATTCTGCAAAGGTTCCAGTCGAAAACTCTGCGAATGATAGTTAATGCCCCATGGTACATCACAAATGAGAACATCCATTTTCAGTGAATAAATGAATTTATCTATCTATCTATCTATCTATCTATCTATCTACGCTGCACGGCTGGACCAAGTGTGACTAAATTGAAAGCAGTGGAACGCCGTAAACATTTTCATTTATGGAATATGGTATCGGGAGCAGAGGAGATAAGGACATACCTACAGGAACTGTGTTCGCCGGGATTAGGAACAGTTGAAGAACTGAAACCAAAAGGTCAATACAAGTCCTATAAGATAGGTGTCCCAGTTGACCTTTATGATAAATGCTTATCGATCGATATATGGCCAGATAATGCCAGAGTGAAAGCATGGATTCCCTTTCGAGGAGCAAGGCCGAAGACCGGCACTCAGGGATAATGTCCAACAAGTCAGCTCAGGGAAGACTCTCGATATTGTTTATCAAAACATTCGAGGTATTAAGAGCAAGTTGGAATACTGGCGGAATAACCTTCCGTTACTAGAACACGACCTTGTAGCTGCTACGGAGACCTTCTTGGACTCATCCGTTGGAGATGCTGAGGTAACGGCGGGAGGCTGGAGTGTGCTGCGCCGTGACCGCCCCACCGCGTGCGGAGGTGTGCTGCTCGCCGCCCGCCCTGGCATCACACTACGCCGACGCCGCGACCTCGAAACTGATCAAGGCGAAGATCTTTGGGCGAACTTAACACTAGACGGTGTTCACTTCACAATCTGTGTGGTCTACGTTGACCCCAGTAAAAAGAAGAACAGGAAGCCAATATCACAGGCAGAAAAAGACGCTCAATATATAAGCTGGTTCACCAAAACGGAAGGAAATTTGTCAAGCTTGAACGGAAACCTTATTATTCTTGGTGACCTCAACATGAACAGTGCATCAGTGTCTATTGTTAATTATTATTGTTATTTTCTCAGTGTTTGTAGTCTGTATGAGACGAATGAGGTGATGAATGCTCACGGGGGCGTGCTTGATGTGGTGCTGCTGCCGGAGAATGTACGTGGTGTAACCGTGCGCGCCTCCGTGTCAGGCAGCCTGGTGCCACACACTGACGCCTACCACCCGCCTCTCGACGTCATTGTGCCGCTGTTGTCAATGCAAGGCGCAGTCCAGCGATCCGGCCGCTTGGATCCTAGCAATATTGGCGATCACAATGATTGGAATTTTGCCAAGGGCAACCACGCAGTCCTTTACGAACACATGTCTAGCGTTACTTGGGATGACGTTGCCGAAGCTCCGGATGTGGACACGGCAGTTGGTCGTTTTTACGACACCATATACAATATGTTCAATGCGACAATGCCGAAAAAGACCAGGAAATGTGTACCTACTAGACGATACCCAGTGTGGTACACTGGGGATATAATACGCGACCTGGCCACCAAGGCTAAATTACATTGTAAGTGGAAGTCGTGTAAGCGACCGGCTGACTACGCCGCATTCAGTGAGCTGAGAGCCAGCCTTAAGTGCCGTATAGCTGCAGCTTACATGAACCACATGGTGAGTATAGAAGGTAATATCAGATACAACCCACGCGCGTTTTGGAAACATGTGAGCGGCCTCAGATCGAAGGGTGGTTTCGAACCTCGGGTAACGCATCAGGGGCAAGAGTGTGTCGGAGAGGAAGCAGCCGCCGCATTTGCAGACTACTTCTCCGACGTTTTCCTCGGCGACGAGCCGGCGCTGGCACCGGATCTGGTAAACAGATCCGATGACTCGCGTACTGCTAACTACGTCCAAATTACACATGTTTCCCATAGGGATGTAGTGAATGGACTGAGGCAGCTTAGGCCAAGGAGCGCAATTGGACCAGACAACGTCCCTCCTTACTTTTTAAAGGCCTATAGTGATCAGCTGGTTCTGCCTTTGGGTTTCATCTTCAACCTAGCTCTCGAGCAAGGGAAGTATCCCACCAGCTGGAAGCTCTCTCGAGTCAGTCCTGTGCCCAAGACTAGTGATACTGCCTCTGTAAATCAATATCGACCGATTGCGATCCTGAGTTCATTGGCAAAATTGTTCGAGTCAATCATATACGGTAAAATCTATCCACAGATAGCGCCATATTTGTGTGACTCGCAACACGGATTTAGGAGTCGTCGCTCAGTAACCACCAACTTACTGACGCTAGTCGATGTGGTCTCAGAGAGCATGGATCGGGGAAGTCAGGTGGACGTCGCCTATCTGGACTTCCGTAAGGCGTTCGATAGAGTTGACAACGACGCCCTAATGAAGAAATTGTGCGCCATTGGATTTGCCCCAAGGCTGTTGGTCTTCTTTGCTGACTACTTGAAAAACCGTCAACAATTTGTGCGACACGGCTGCTTTGAGTCCCAGCCGTACCACACGCGGTCGGGTGTTAGCCAAGGCTCTATTCTTGGTCCGTTGTTATTTATCATCATGATAAATGACCTAGAATCTGTGCTGAAACATGCTAAATGCCTACTGTACGCGGACGACCTAAAACTAGTACTCCCAGTAAAGTCAGAAGATGACTGTAGGCTACTACAGGACGATCTAGATGCGGTCCATAGATGGAGTGTGAGCAACAAACTCCTATTCAATAGTGAGAAATGTTGCATAATGTCTTTCACGCGCTCTCCTCGGCCTATTAGCGCAACGTATACACTCGGCGCGGAGTCTTTGACTCGAGTGTATTCGATGAAGGATCTCGGTGTTACGTTTGACCCTAAACTTACATTCCATGAGCACATGAGCACCTTAGCCAAGGAATGCTTTAAAAGATTAGGGTTTGTGATTCGGAATAGTAAGGGATTCCGTAATCTGGGTGTGGTCCAGCTTCTTTACACAGCCCTAGTGAGAACCAAACTTGAATCTAGCTCGGTTGTTTGGAATCCACACGAAAGCTCATACGTCCTTATGCTCGAGAAGGTACAGAAAGCTTTTTTACGATACCTATATAAGAGGAAATTTGGATACTACCCTTATCTTTATCCAACCGCTTTTATATTAGGTATGCTTGGATTTAACTCACTAGAGGTGAGACGTAACACCGAACAGCTTCTGACTGTGTGTCGATTGTTGCGAGGCGACAGTGACTGCGCAGCGCTTGTCAGTGCCGTATGCGCGCTATACGTGCCTGACAACTACCTTCGCGCTCGTAGGCACCAGCTGCTAGCGGGCGGCTCGCTCCGCACGGTGGCGCGTCGGCAGTCTCCGCTGATCCGGGCGCGGGAGAGCCTCAATGCACTCTTGGCTGCAGCACCATTGAATGATCTGTTTGGTGATGCATGGAGTGATATTGTGCGAGAATGTGGAAGGTTCTGTGAGAAGATTGGATGATAGTGTTGTCATGTAATTATTGAATGTATGTAATTGACCTGACTAATAATTTCATGTGGTGTTTAATGTAATCTATTTTATATTTTATACTTTGTACAACGAATTGGATTTCTTCTGTCATGTTGTATGAATTTACTTTAAATAAATAAATAAATAAATAAATAAATAAATCTATCCACAAAGACTTGAGGATTTCCACAGTGCAGGAAGAAATCATATCCAGCCTTAAAAGATACAAAACTAGATTGGAAGAGCATCCAAATGTATTGGCTACAAACCTGATGGCAGAGACATCAACATTTAAGAGACTAAAAAGAAAAGCCCCGCAAGACCTGATCTAGCCACATAAAATTAAAATAACCCAGGATGGGACACTGATTCCATGCCTACAAGTCTGTCCATATATAACAAAACAAAACTACTGATCAATGTCCCAGATGACAGATCGCAGTAAAAGTGGACGTTAAAAAAAAAAGTATAGGTACTTAGTAGTTTTAACCCCTTCGTCGACACATTTTATCTATCTATTGTTCTCCATTGTTCGGTTGTTCGACCGGTGTACTTCTGACAGTGAACCAGTTAATCATAATAGCGTTCCCATATTTAAAGCGCTCTGTCTGACACCTGAAATGCAGGCGACGAACTTAATTTAGAAATCAAGGAGCCTTCCTGTGAAACATGTTTGGATGACAAGGACAGTCTTACCTGCATGATCATGAGAAAGAAGGAGACCGCTACGAGTACTCCGAGCAGATGAGTCATGTTGGTCTGGTTCATGCGCAGAAAGTAGCGCTGGTACAGCACTTCCACCTGGTGACAACCAAACGCAGATTAAACGAAGCAAAATGTCGGATCCATAGGCAAAATTTTATAGTGCTTCTGCCATACGGTATGGAAAAAGCGATGTATGTGACTGACCGAGCGAGCGAAGCGTCTCCGTTTCGGGATTGGGCAAAAATGCTTTCGTTTGTCTGTCCATCTGTCCATCTGTTCACCTCTACAGGGGCCCTACCGCGCAGCCGCTGTCGGCATTGGCTTCGTGTTTGACTTGCCGTATTGTCATAATGATAAAGTACATTCTTGCGCGTTTAAACACGATGCTGATGCCGACACCGGTTGCGCGGTAGGTCGCAATTCTCAACCGATTCTTGTGAAATTTTGTGAGCAGGTTGGATAATTAAATAGAATTTTTGTCGATTCAGTTTTTGGTATTTTTTTTAAATGGCGACGTTATGGGGTTATTTAAATGAAAAAAAATCATTACCACCCAAACGGCTCGAACGATATTAACAAATGAGATGTCGTTGGATTTGTGGAGACCGTAAAAGTGACACAGACTATTAATGTCAGTGAAAAGTCAATAGGTTGTATTTTAGATTGCAAAATGTAGTTGACAAACTTATTGGTGCGGCTACTCTCATACTCCATGTAAGTAACCAGGTACATTTATACGTTTGTATGTGTTATTGAAAGAAAATGAGTCGGTTTATTTGTTTATAATATTTCCATCTGATCATCCGATACAAGTACAATGTGAGCGGTGAGGGGATGGAAAATAATGAAAAAAAAAACTCTAATTCCCGCTGTGTCGCTCGCGAGGTCTACAGCACACAGAGCCACTAGTAATAGAACTGTAACGAGTAATACGTGCATCTAGCTACCATATAAACAACGATTGAAACCGGTTTGAGTAATAATTTTCAGATACCATCACCGCTGCCTTAAAACCCTATACCTAGGCAGTCGCATAGCAGGCAGTAGCGGGCAGGTATCAAACTAAAGATACTCTATAAAGTATGTTACACCACACAGACACAGATACTATTTAGGTCACACTAAAGAGCTTATTACATTACGCTGTCGGCAGGGCCCTGTCTGACTCACTGTCTTTTTCTAGTCGTTCCATCATGAGTGAGACGTCTATACAAATCGTGCCCTGCCGACAGCGTAATGTAATAAGCTCTTAAGCGGTCGGTGGCGGGCCGCCACCGCCGCGGTACGAAGTGGACCCGCGACACCACGTTGTTGTGTCAGTATGGCTGTCGCCTTAACTAACACCCTAGACCGTTAATTAAAGACCGACATTTAACCAAGTCACTAGAATTTTGATTTAAATAAAGCATCGTCGAAAACTTTTAACAATCTGTCTTACCGAAAGCCAGGATTACTTTCAGAGTTTATCTTTTTGGCAAACGTTATGCAAAGTTGGTTTGTTGTGTTCAGTGGTTTTTTGTTTCAAATTTGGTCTTTGGTGCAATTGTCAACATCTTGTCGATTCCGCTATGATTATTTCATTTGTTATTTCCGTGTGATCGGAGCGGAGCGGAGCGAGGCGACCCCATGTTGTTTAACAAAACAGAATTAGTTGTTTTAGTTCACTTTCGGTGCCAATACTAAATATATGTTGTGTAACACAACTTGTGTTAGGTCACAACTTTAAGAACCACCCGTAGCCGAGCGAAGCGAGGCGACCACCCACATATAGTTTAAAAAAACGGAATTGGTTGCTTTATACCCTACCATAGTTGAAATACATCTTGTTGCCTAGGAACGTTTATAACTCGTTAAACATTTCATTCACTCACTTGTCTGACGGAACTTTAGCGACTTGGTTAAATGTCGGTATTTAGTTAACGGTCTAGGGTGTTATTTAAGTGTCTGATTTAACTAACTTACTGCGACATCGCTACCATTTGACCATACAGCTTTCCAACCATCTTTTGACGCGTGGTGACATGTGGAACTAACGTTTGATGACCAATGAGGAATGAAAGGTCTGTGTTGATGACAGGTTTGTTGCATTAAGTTGCGTTGGTGCCCCCCTGTAAACGCCACTCAGTCGCCAAAAGATCGTTGAAGACTGTACATTTGACAACATTGACAACCGCTCCAGCCTTCTACCGTTATGTGCCGTCCTCTAAGGTCACTGAATAAGTAATGACACAGTGATCAATGATCCCTATTTTAATCTGTGACTAAAAACCATAATCCGCCCAACTTCAGCGTACTCTCTACACGGCTTTTAATCTGGTGGTTTTTCACAGATACCTGAAAACGTATTCACAAGGCTTAAGTCTGGTTCAGTACAACCTGCTCCACGCCTGAACTATTTAGAGTCATTAGCAAGTCGCAATCACACAGCCATTGTTTCGTTTGAAGCCTTCGATACGGTAACAATTCCGCATAAAGTAACGAAACATAAAACCGAGATTTGTGCGAACTGGAGCAAACGCCTCGGGGAGTTTCAGTTTATATTCTTTGAATGTTTTTAATCAGGTGGGCTTCTTCGGTTTTGTTTTTTCTCGTTCACGTATTTTTCTAGGCAAAAGTACTTGATACATCGATGCGTCACTGTATATTGGTAAGACTATTTTGAATCGGGTGGCAGCTGTCAAACTAAAAACTGTCATATCTCGGCAACACTGACCCCAGACCAGACCACTAATATGTATTTTTAGAAAGGAAATTGTATAAATTGTGATAGTTTATCACTTATCTATTTCATGAAAATAGGAGGTAAAAATCGTTCAATAGATGAAGTAAAGTCTTATGGTGTTTTTCAAAATTAAAATGTACAAATTGTGATAAATTGATCTTTTAAATAAATTACTTATCTTTTTCATGGAAGTAAATGATTTGTTATTAATGTATTTCAGTTATAAAGTATATGTGTGTAATTTATAGGAAAATAATGTGTACTTACCTATTTCATTTAAAATTAAATTTCAAGACAGGTAAATTAGCAATTATCTAGGTCATTATTTTATTCAAGAATTTGTCCATAGCATACAGCAATCTAATACTAGGAAACTTGTCAGCATTTTTACAATAACTCCGTCTTGCATTTTTGTTTGTAGCAATGAATGTAGGTAGAGTAGAATTTCACTATATTGTAATTGCAAGCACTATCATAACTTTTAGGTTTGAAAAATAATTTCTTTGTTGAAGAAAATTTTGTTTTTTTCGCTACCCCAAGGGTGAAGAAAGTTAAAAGGGAGATGTAGTATGGTATTGCATGCAAACATCTAGGTGTTAGAACTAACTACAACATAACGCACGTAGTGCTGAGTCAGCGTTCATCGTTATTGTGATACGGTGGTGTAATACAAAATTTAAATTATCTATCCTTATTCTCGGGGACGCATCGATGTATCAAGTTAAGATTGGTTGTTGTGAAGATGCAAATAGTAGGTACGTGACGCGTCTTCGTGGACGCCGCACCTATACATAGACTAGGTACGTGACGCGTCTTCGTGGACGCCGCCGCACCTATACATGAATACTTATTTAAACTTCAAAGCCCACTTGAACCTATGACACTACCTTCTAGTTTCTATATGTGTACACAAACATTTGCAAATGAAACGAAACCGTGAAAATGCGACAATTCAGTGTAACTATACGCATACGTTGCTGCGGGCATAAGCTAGTATAGGCATATAAGTACACGTGTAACGAATAAACTGGCTTTTACTACCGACTTCCATCGTCTTATTATCTCCCTCAATACAATAAGTAGACAGTTGAAATTATCACAGAAAATTATCAATTATGAAAATTAAAGTGGGTCCATAATCAAGAGGCGTGTTTAATACATTATTTCGGCTCGCGCTTGACCGATTTGTAATAAATACATACTTTAATTGTATCTATTGCCTCCGGAGTCTGCCTCAGTTTCTGCAATCGCACGACCTAAAGTGTAATAATGACAATTGATTTATTTAATTTTATTGTTAAACTGATGTTTTTATATTGAATTTTGAATTTTATTTGTTTGTGTTTGTACCGTTATGATAAATAAATGATTCATCTATCTATCTATCTATCTATCTGTCTATCTATCTATGATCTATGCAAGCCACTCGTCATGCAACAGTAATTCAGTCTCGCCGTGCATATGAAACACTAGTTATCTAATTCACACCGAGTGCTCGTGACAGCTACCTCCAAAACGGACAATATTAGCGTAGCTGGCTTACCGAAGGGGGAGGGGAGGAGCCAACAGAAGGTTAACTGTTGGCACTAAATACCTATTGTCCGAACTAATTACCGACTACTTTTCAACGTAATTCCATTGATCCTCTTTTTCTATTAAATCTCAATTATTATACTTATTGCAGGGGTAATAAAAGAATACATATAATTTTTTGTTGAGATGAAAGATCCGAGCACAATAGAAGAGCAGACAATAAGTAGCTGATGGTAAGGGGTTTCATCAAAATGAGGCTGTTCGTCTGGCTGAAGAGTCGCTTAAACTCTTTACAAATGTTTTAGGCCTATTTCATATAGCAATAATTGAAAAATAAAGTAAACTTTAGAAAAACCCGACTTCCACAAACCCTATTTGATTAGATTGAGTTTAATACAAACTGTAACCCCTTATCCCCCCCCCCCCCTTGGGGAATTAATTTTGTCAAATCCCCTCAGTGCTACCCCACGCTACTAAGGAAACACTGTACAAAGTTTCATGGCTCTAGGTCCACCGGTTTAGGCTATGCGTTGCCTGCTCGTCAGTCACGCATTGTATTTGTACCTAGTATTGAGCAGTTCTGGTGGCCATATGTGGTCTTCATCAGCAGTTCCGCATCACAATATTATGCTTACCGTGAGTAAATGCACGAGTTATTAAACACAAAAATCACTATAGGTTTGCCTATAATATTTGAAGAGTTCCCTCGATTTCTCCAGGATCCCATCATCAGATCCTGACCTGGTGTCAATGGGATCAATGGGAAGGTATTCAAACAAAAAATAGTTTTCCAAATTGGTCCATCCGCCTAGGCGCTATCGGGGCACATACATAAAAAAAACATCTGGACGAATTGTAAACCTCCTTTGGAAAGTCGGTTAAAAGGTACAGCTTACAATCATAAAAGTGGCTATGTTCGTAAAACGTAAGACACCATATTGTCGCCACGTCTTCATCTCTCCATTTCCATTGTGGGATGGCACAGAATCAGTAACGCCCAATTTTGCCGGTCAGGAGACTACTCCATCGCCGAAGAAATTGCAGATTTCACCGTTTGAACGGGCGTATTATGTACTATAGATGAATCCCTCGTCTGGTCAGTAAGGGGATTTACGCCCGCGTTTACTTGCACGGTTCGTGCCCGTTTTGATTGGTTCTACCAAGCCAACTTGAAGCCTGTCAACAAAATCCGTGGATGCCATTATATCAGATGTGTTATTCCTTCATTATCCCATGTACTTTAAGGTATGATTCCGAGATGGACTGCACAACGCAAACTGCAACCGCAGACTGCAAGCGAGACTACTGGTTTCGATAAATCTCTATTAAATTGATTCCGAGCGTGGCGGCACTGCAGTCGCGTAGCATTTTCTATGGCGGTGGTGTTGCGGTGCCGCAGTGTCGCCTGCGGTTGCAGTCTGATCCATCTCGGAAACGTACCTACCTTTATAACTCGACAAAATTATCAAAATGATCACACTTAAAACCTTCGTTCTTTATTTAATTGTGTTCTTGCGTTTTTCAGACACCCCATATAAAGCCAATGTTGTACGAGTAGGGTGCTTTTGTCATGTGGCTGGAGCTACGTAAGGCCATGACAAAGTCTCTCTTTGTGGTTCTGACAAGGCCTTTACTCACCAGTGGGTGCTGGAAGCTGGATAGTTAGTACTGATATGAATATTCATCGCAAATTCCGCTAATGAAAAAACTGCCAAGAGAGGTGTCATTCTCTTTTGGGCTGAAGTTGTAAAAAAAGTATAACCCGCTATTGGAAGGAAATGCTTTTAACGTGCTTATACATTTTTTTTTTCATTTACCCCTGGTTTTCTAGGCGCTGATTAAGTTAACAGGTTGGTTATATTAGTTTTGGCCAATCATATCTCGCTATTTCGAATAATAGAGGCACGTTGATGACTTTCCCTAAAATATCAAAAGTAAAAGATTATTAATTTCTTTAATAATTCATCTCACTATCCTAAGCTCGCATGAGTGACTTCAACCTCGTTCCGTCTGCCGGTATTATAGGGTTAGCAGAAAATTACAAGGACTGGAGGTGTTTTAACTTATTTAAACTAAATCATATAATAAAAATAAAAACAAAACATCGAGGTACAAGGTACAATGATAATAGGCTTGCGTCCAGGTAATCCAATAAATCTAGGAACAAGTCTTAAGTTGAAGCATTATGAACAAACTGGCTTGACCAGCAGACATACTATTTTATAAAGTCAATTTGTGCAAAAAAGGCAGCATTTGACGGCACTTTTACATGACGTCACTCTGTGGTTATTTCATAGAACTCAGGAACAAAAGGTTTGTTTTGACAATTCATAAAAAAGTATCGATTTTGAGTTTTTGACACTTTTAACATTTTTTTTTAGTTATTCAATACTCCATTTTGCGCCACATCGTATGAATCCCTAATTCCTACAGTCCTCCAACGGTGTTTACGCTGATGATGAGTGACGTTCACAGCGTGGCGCCAGCTCTACGCTACTTAAGGCGCCTCATGAATAAATTAGGGATGCTTTTTTCATGTGCGTATTTCAGGAAATACTCGGCAAATCGTAATCAATTTCTGGTATATGTAATTTGACTATATAATCGGTTTTCATGAAGGAAAACGTGTTTGGATAAAATTTTTTGATAGAAAATAAATCAAAGTCAACCCTTTTTTCCAATATTTTTTCCTATTATACCGCAGTAGTAGTAAATATGATCTTTCTATTAATTGTAATATGTGGGGAATTGTTGTTACTAGCGATTTGAAGATTGAAATGTAATTCCCTGAAATAGCTTATTTTTATGTTTTTTTTCCGTTTTGGCGCTTATGTTGATTCAGATAGGCGCAAGCGCACAATTGCCATCCCACTTGTTCCTATTCTAGAGTCATATTTGCTTCTCACTTCCGCAATCTTCGTTGACCTTGGTTTGTAATTATTCATACCTCGCCTTAAAACGTACCTGTCATCAACAGGGACCTTTCAGTACTCTTTGCTCATCAAGCGTTATAGGTTCCACCTTTCACTGCGCGCCAAAAGATCGTAGGAAAGCTGTAGGTGGCAGCACCGTGTCGTGGACACAAACGTGATTACACGTGACGTGCATGACATTAAAACATGCAAAAGAGCGGCCTGTAATATATTTAGGTTTTAAAATATGTCATAATTATCTTAACTGAAGCACTATATTCTTGATTAAAGCTATCGGATCAGTCGGCAGCCCTACAGAGGTAACTAATTCTCTAACCACGCGCCTTGGTACCTGCCAGCCCCCGCCACAGACAAAGGGGTAGATAGAAGACGTTTTTAATGAGAATCTTATAAAATTCAATAGTCTTGCGCCGCAGGAGACTTAGGCCGCATTCCTACTATGTCGTAATTTTAATGCAGGTGTTTACTTTAGAGGATTTACTACAGTTACTACTGTAAGTAGTAAGTTATTACCTACGAGGACTATCTAGAACCTACGGTTATTTGTCGTTTACTACAATTTTGTGGCTGTAACAGTAGATTGTTAGGGCAATGGGACATACAGTCAATAATGAGAACAGCTAGAGACGATAGTCATCCGACCGAGCCGTGTCGATAAATTAACCGGAAGATTCGCGCTTACGAAATGGCGACACAATCCGTGACAATGGGTAACTATATTGTGATTTCGCAATTATTTTTCATTGGACGAAGCTTATTTATCATGATCAGAAATGACCTAAAATACCACTAAATTAAATACTTAAAATAATATACCCCAAAAGCTAAATAATTGAGAACTGTAGGTCGTCGCGTCATAATCGTTGAGTAGTCATTTGATAACGAACCCATCCCCTGGTTGGTTGAGGAACACAGGTCCGCCGCAGGTCAAACACAGCTCTATTCCTTTCGTGGTATAAATTTCACTTAGGTATACATCCCTTCACGATCGTGGTAGATTATTTTCAACTTCCTGGAAATAATTGTTGAGGTGGTCGTGTATTTTTCGTCGGAAACCGATTTCTAGGAATCACTTAGCCTTTTGAGGAGCCTTTCGTGAGAGGATATTAAATATTTGTCAAACTACCTTTAATTTAAATAAGCATTTTTCATTGAAATGTTTATGAGTACGGTACGGTAATAGGTAAAATTACAATTTTGCCCGTTAAACTCGGATAAGAGTAAGATTTTGCTAAAGTTAGGATAAGGGATTCCTCTCTTTGTGAATGCGGCCTGGCTGACGGTACTCCTGATCATTTGTTTTTAGGGTTCCGTACCCGAAGGGTGCCAAACGGGACCCTATTACTGAGACTTCGCTGTCCGTCCGTCCGTCCGTCCGTCCGTCCGTCCGTCCGTCTGTCACCGGGTCCGCCTGCACGAACCGTAATAGCTAGAAAGCTGAAATTTTCACAGAATGTGTATATCTGTTGCCGCACCAACTACAAATACTGAAATACGAGAGATATTACAAATTGAAAGTGGTCTCGGTACAAGATACGTCTTCACAACACGCTTGAAAAGTTTATACCAAGGCCATTTTGTTTTGGTAGGTAAGCCTTCTTTTAATGAAACTAAATTTAAATGATATGGCAATGTCGTCCCCGGACTTCTACAAAGACTTTAAATATTAATTGATGAATTACGACGTCTCTATTTAGTCTGTAGAACTTTTAGAAAATAATTATAAAATTAATAGTTTTTAATTACTTTTGTTTTCATACAAATCTCAGAGCTCAGAAATTTATTTTTTCCTTTTGGCCACTTCAAGTTTGGCTGCCAGTGATGTTTTAATTAAATACTCTTTGGTGCGTTGAAATGATGTTTTGCAGTCTGCATGACATTGACATAATGAGTGAGTGAACCTCATTGTACGGAAATTGTAGATGGGTGTCTCACGTTTTCCAGTAGGAGTAGGTTGTAGACAGTGCTGCTTACGGCGGCGTTTAGTAGGTACTAAAGGCCCTAAAAGCGCGGCAAGCTTTGAATCAATTCAAATGTTATTTTTCAACTAGCTACAAAGTTATTCTGACATAAGATGATAATTTGAACAAAACTTTTTGGGTATTTCATGAAAAATACAGTTACAGATCACACATATACAGGGTGGAAAAACGAATGGGCCCTGGAGGGAAAGTACCTTAAAATCTCAAGATATCCGTCCGTCCGTCTGTCTGTCACCAGGCCGTATCTCATGAACCGTGGTAGCTAGACAGTTGATATTTTCACAGATGACGTATTTCTGTTCCCGCTATAACAACAAATACTAAAAACAAAATAAATTTAATATAAAGGGGGCTCCCATACAATTAACGTGTTTTTTTGCGGTTTTTTTAACCGACTTCCCAAAGGAGGAGGTTTAAAATTCGTCCGGATGTTTGTTTTTTTTTTTTTAATTTTATTTTTATGTATGTGCCTCGATAGCGCCTAAACGGATGGACCGATTTGGAAAATTAGACCGATTAGACCTATAGTGATTTTTGTGTTTTTCATAATAACTCGTGCAAATGCACATGGTAAGCATAATATTGTGATGCGGAACTGCTGATGAAGACCACATATGGCCACCAGATCTGCTCAATACTAGGTACAAATACAATGCGTGGCTGACGGGCAGGCAACGCATAGCCTAAACCGATGGACCTAGAGCCATGAAACTTTGTACAGGGGTTCCTTAGTAGCGTGGGGTAGCACTGATATGGGATTTGACAAAATTAATTCCCCTGGGGGGGGGGGGGGATAAGGGGTTACAGTTTGTATTAAACTCAATCTAATCAAATAGGGTTTGTGGAAGTCGGTTTTTTCTAAAGTTTACTTTTTGTTTCAATTATATAGATAATGGTACGGAACCCTTCGTGCGCGAGTCTGACTCGCACTTGGCCGGTTTTATTTGAATGTACTAAACTTCAAACCTCATTGTATGACATCCTCCCTAATAAGATCCCCCGTCCCGTCAATCTTAAATTATTACTGACTCTTTCGGATCCTTCCTTTATTCACATCCTTTCTAAATTTATAACCTCTAACAAGATTAAACTGTAGTTAGATGTTGAATTATTATGTTATTTCTGTATGTGTGTTTTTATGTTTAATACCCCTAATAATAACTTTGTAATCACTTATCATTTATATGTATATGTATATGTTAATTTGTGTTGTCCGAATTGTTGTTTGTCCGGGCCTTTTGTTATAGGTAAACAAGTCTCAACTCTGGAGATACACCGATAACTGTACAACGTGATCCCTTTCGTGTCATCTTCAACACGTGATATTGGCGGAATTACTGTAGGGATCCACAGTAGAAGCCATTATTCCAAAAATTGAATTGAAGAGTACACGCTGTCTCAGTGCTGGTTGATGGAGGGGTTTCAGGACTACTATATAAACAACATACTACCAAGTTCTTCTACGGACTCTTCATAATTTTAATTTCGGCTACACAAAAGAAGTTTTAGTTTAGTTTTAGTCCTTATTCGAATTCTAGGTTTATCCGCCCTCCTAGCTTTACCCGTATCATACCCACTTCCCGAGCATGCCACGCGAAGTGTAAATTACGGTAGATATTAACAAAGTGCCGTCAAAAGCGGATTTATCGCCAACAAACTTTACTAACAAGTTGAACAACTCCGAGGCACGAGACCTCCTGGCCTAACATAACTTGATTGCCCCTTCATCTCGTTTAAGCATACTTTGTAACAATTTATTTGATTTTAGGTAAATTATTTTCGTCCGTTGTTCTCATTTTGTTACTATTTAAAGAGGTACCATATTTGCTAGAGACAAATTTCATAAATGCAAAAGAATTACGGACCCTTAAGCCTCAGGATTGCCAAGCTGCACCGCACTGAGGGATCTTAGGGTCGGGTTGCCTTTAGTCCATGGATACTAGTATATTTATTTATTTATTATATTTGGTACACAAAACAGCAGTGGAGATAAAACATTAAAATAACAACAAAAACATATAAAAGAGGCTGTCTCCAGCGCCAAAAGAATGTGCACACAACATGGTATTATTAACTAGAGGATAAACGAAGGTGCTATACAGTGAATGAATTACTTACATAAATAAACAGAATGAAATAATTTAATAAAGTATAGTATAGTATTATAATATCTGTGTCCATTGAATTCGTATCAAGCAAGTACGGTGCCTTACATGGAATAAAATAGTTCAGATTTTTTTTAATTGAGTTGGTAGTGATGAAATAGATGAATGACCAATCCAAGTTTTCTACCTCGAAAGCCCTTCGGATCACAATTAAATACTTTCAAGTATTCATTAAAATTTAGGACTTTTTTCCGTTTTTCTTTTTTATACAAAAACCGGATAAGTTTGCACACTTATGAGACTTTTGTCTGGTAAAAAAAGCTGACGACAATATTTGATGAACACAATAACAAAAATATGGAGTTAATTTGTTAAAAAACATATCCGGACGAATTGTAAACCTCCTTCTTTTGTGAAGTCGGTTAAAAAATAATACCTGCACGCATATTCCAAAAAAACAAATCGCTTTTTTCACAAAGAAAGGAACTTATTAGCTGAGAACCATTGGTTTTATAATGTAATATCTACATTTCTTTCAATCCTACTCTCCCTCGCCCACAGCACTGTGCGATTGGATCGTGTGGTCTCACAGCACTGTGCGATTGGATCGTGTGTTCTCACAGCACTGTGCGATTGGATCGTGTGGTCTCACAGCACTGTGCGATTGGGTCGTGTGGTCTCACAGCACTATGCGATTGGATCGTGTGGTCTCACAGCACTGTGCGATTGGATCGTGTGGTCTCACAGCACTGTGCGATTGGATCGTGTGGTCTCACAGCACTGTGCGATTGGATCGTGTGGTCTCACAGCACTGTGCGATTGGATCGTGTGGTCTCACAGTCAGAAAACTTGCTCTTTTTCTTTTCTATACAATGACGGATAAGAAAATTATCAAACGAACACGATGTCGGGATCAGTAACGAATAGGTAGTATCTTTCTGGCTTCTGAGTTTACAATTGTACTTTAGATATGTCAATGAAGAATATAATGCTGATGTGATGACAGATAAAAGTGCATATCCCTATAAATAAATTAATAAGGATCTGTTTAGAAATAAAATACAAGGTGAAGCTTTGAATACATATTTATCGATATGCAGGTATGTTGGCCTGCCTGTTGTTAAATAATCTTGTCCATACTTTATAATTTATTGCACAGAAAACATAATACAGACACTCAATATTAGAAAAAAAACAACTACAAAGGCGAGCTTATCTCTATCTTTTCCGTCCTAGGTCTGCTGGAAAAGATCTCCTATTAGAAATTAGCTCGCTTTTGTAAATGTTTTTTTCTGTGCTTGTATTTTATTTGAGTGCGATAAAGTATAAAGCAAGTTTCAAGCATCATCCTCCAAAGATCAGTAAAAGTACTCTTACAGTATCAATAAAGGTATCGTTTTACCTGTTGAAATCATTATCAAGTGGCGCGGCACTTAATTAACAATAAATTAAAAGTTTTGTTCCTTTGAATTATGTCAAAGTAGACGAAGAGGGAAAGCTCTCAAAGAAATATTAACAATTCCGAATGTAATCAAAAGGGGAAGAGCGCGACAGTGCCCGAAACAAAATGCTAAGTGTCACTCAAATAAATAAGTCCGCCATCAAACTTTCAATTGCATGAATAATGCCCTATATCAAATTCGAGTACAGGTTTTGCCCTTCGGTGGGCAGGTTAATAGGTTAATTTACATTTGATCTAACTACTTAAACCATTTTAGTTGCTCTGCTGGCCGGAAAAGAAAACTGTATATATTAAATGGCAGATAAATTATATTTTCTTGACCCTTTTAAAGAATTTGCAGTAAATGACGTCAGTCATTATTAGGACTATAAAGTCCTTCCCGTATCATCTAACGGCCTGTTGGCTCGCGGTGACGTGGACCTAAAGCTTGACGGCATAAACATAAACATTTACATACAGGCACATACACTGCTTCTGGCTCCCACTAGGATACCGTGTCGTGGGACCCAGAAATAGCGACATCACAAACATGTAAACATCAAAGACCTGGGGTTTTTTTTGTCCCCAGCCGGGATTCAAACCCGGGACCTCTCGCATCGTAGGCAGATGCGCAGTCGCTGTGCCACAGAGGTCGTCGACAGTTTGGTTGCGTTGCGTAAGCGCTCTCCTAAACGTCCCTTAAGTGCCAAAAGATCGTTGTTGTCGAATCAGTTGTTCTTGCTGAGATCTATAGATCAGGCAGGGGTACTCAAATGTACGTTGACAGCGGTAGTTATTGCTGAGAGCTAAACTAAAGGTCAGGCAGGGGTACTCACAAGAGGTTGTCGAAACAGCTGTTGTTCTTGCTGAGGTCGCGCAGGGGCATGGGAACTGCGACGACGAGGCACCCAACATGACATTCAACAGACAGGCAGGGGTACTTACATGTAGGTTGTCGAATCGGTTGTTCTTGCAGAGGTCGCGCAGGGGCATGGGAACTGCGACGACGAGGCACCCCCCCGCGCCGTCGCCCCCGTCCCCCTCCGGCTCCAGCGCCTCACCCCCGCCGGGGCCCGTTATGGCCATGCCGCTGTCTGTGGACAAATAAATGGAAGAGGTCACTTACGATTATACTAAGGCCATTGTCAAAGACTGTTGTTGGACATGGGTATTACTGTTGTTGGACATGGGTATTACTGTTGTTGGACATGGGTATTACTGTTGTTGGACATGGGTATTACTGTTGTTGGACATGGGTATTACTGTTGTTGGACATGGGTATTACTGTTGTTGGACATGGGTATTACTGTTGTTGGACATGGGTATTACTGTTGTTGGACATGGGTATTACTGTTGTTGGACATGGGTATTACTGTTGTTGGACATGGGTATTACTGTTGTTGGACATGGGTATTACTGTTGTTGGACATGGGTATTACTGTTGTTGGACATGGGTATTACTGTTGTTGGACATGGGTATTACTGTTGTTGGACATGGGTATTACTGTTGTTGGACATGGGTATCACTGTTGTTGGACATGGGTATCACTGTTGTTGGACATGGGTATTACTGTTGTTGGACATGGGTATTACTGTTGTTGGACATGGGTATTACTGTTGTTGGACATGGGTATTACTGTTGTTGGACATGGGTATTGCTGTTGTTGGACATGGGTATTACTGTTGTTGGACATGGGCATTACTGGACAAGCTATTGTACAACAGACTTCTAAAATGGACCAAAGACATCAGAATTGGCTGTATAGTCAAAACTCTGGCAAACTAAAAGATAAAGCCATTTGTCTTGTTTCCAAGATGCGAGAAGGGTGAACGTTATATCGAATATAAGATTTCCTGCTACAGCAGCGTGGGGTTCGCTAATAGAGTTAAAAAGTGCCCCGAAGTGGCCGACGCGCCCACTCACTTACATGAGGTGTTATCTCAACAGATTCCCCATTATACGTTCTTCCCTACGGTTGCTACGTTAAGGCTGCTAGTATAGTCTACAGATACATTTTGGGGTCATGTTAAACATTCGGTGTGGGAAAATAAATCTACTCGGTTCGGTCAGTGAAATTGATACAACATGAATTGTACATACATACAAACCCCCTAAGACACGACTACACCTTTCTGTTACACCTATATCACGTTGTATCATGACGTAACATACTTTATAGAGTTTAATGCATTTGACACCCACCCCGCTAGAGACAGGCTAGTGGCGTGCCGAAGCCATCGGTCTCAATCGAGCGGTCGCGAGTGACCGGGCGCGGAACCCTGTCGATGTGTAATTACTTGTGAGCCATTCCGTGCGGAACCCTCCAATGAACTTACGAGTACGCACTTTGATCTTTAATCCTGGGCTACATTAATGGGGTTAAAGAAGGGAATAGAAAGATAGTATAAACCCTACCCTATGATGCATTATACATAATGTAAACCATGCTTACCTTACGTTACGATCTACAAATATCAAAAGATCAATCAGATTAGACTGTCATATTAAGATCCCTATTTGGCCTATGGGGAACTTAAATTGTCATGTTATATCTTAAACAAGAATTAAAGGCCACACGACTATATAATATTGTAGGAGATGATTAATTGATAACAAGAGAAATGCATGGTCTGTATTTGCGTAATATCAACAAAAAAATCCGAGATAAGTGACCAGCATGCATAATGTTGCTCCATATTGTTTACAAAACTTGACGAGACGAGACAACATCATTTCGCATACAAAGCAGCTCTGATTCAAAAACAGAATGTATGGATGCACTCATACATTATTCATATCAAGCTACAGCGACACAAATATGTCTACTTTATTTTAGGGTTCCTGTAGGGAAAAAAGGAATCCTTCTAGAAATACTTCGTTGTCCGCTATCCGTCTGTCAAGACCAATTTTCTCAGGCACGGCGAAAGCTATCAAGTTTATATTAATATCAATTATTCGGTGCTTCATAAACAATACAGCATTTTATGTCACAATTTTGTTGAATTTGCAAGGATACTCGCAAAATAAACAAAACCTTTACTGTACTTAATATTCAAAATATAACCATCAAATGAAATTCAGCAGATAGCAAGGACAAAGAACTAGTTACAAAAATCCGAAAACAGCATATTTTTGCTAGCTTACAAAAAATGTGCGGAACCCTCGTCGCGCGCGAGTCCAACACGATGTCGGTCGATGTTATTGTTCCTAACAAGTTGCTAACTTGATACTTTGTACAGGGGCCTTCATGGACAATATCTCTGAATAAAACAGCATAAAGACTTTTTGATAAAAACACAGTGATAAACAAAAACACCGCCACCGGCTTTAAAGAATATATATGAAATTCACAGATTACTGTGACTGACTGCTATAGTTAAACATGTCGTATGTACAGTTTGTTATGCATTATACCTCTGTCTGCCCCGCGCTACTGTTCACTCTATCTCACTCCCACAAGTGGTGGTGTAATACAACTGGCAGTAAATCAAATAAATTCATTAAATACATGTCGTTTTAATGCTCTTTCAAAGCGCCAGAGCGTGTTAATGACTTCCATGACTTGTTAGTCGCATTAACTCGAGGTAATCAACCGTGAGAATCCTCTTTGAATGTGTATCATACTTCCTATAACCTTTGTAAAGGTCCATTCATAGTAAACGCTCATAGCAGGGGTAATTAGAAGATACGCGCCCTTTGTACGATGCGATGGTCAAAAACATCTCTGAAAACCAGTGTCCCCTTTGCTTATGATTTTTAACCGACTTCCCAAAGGAGGAGGTTTACAATTCGTCCGGATGTTTGTTTTTTTTTTTTTTTTTATGTCTACACCCCGATAGGGCCTAAACGGATGGACCGATTTGGAAAATTATTTTTTTGTTTGAAAGGGTTTACCTTCTCATTGGTCCCATTGACACCAAGTCAGGATCTGATGATGGGATCCTGGAGAAATCGAGGGAACTCTTCAAATATTTTAGGCAGACCTATAGTGATTTTTGTGTTTTTCATAATAACTCGTGCAAATGCACAATTGCACATGGTAAGCATAATATTGTGATGCGGAACTGCTGATGCAGACCACATATGGCCACCAGATCTGCTCAATACTAGGTACAAATACAATGCGTGGCTGACGGGCCGGCAACGCATAGCCTAAACCGGTGGACCTAGAGCAATGAAACTTTGTACAGGGGTTTCTTAGTAGCGTGGGGTAGCACTGATATGGGATTTGACAAAATTAATTCCCCAAGGGGGGGGGATAAGGGATTACAGTTTGTATTAAACTCAATCTAATCAAATAGGGTTTGTGGAAGTCGGTTTTTTTCTAAAGTTTACTTTTTGTTTCAATTATTAGGGTTCCGATCCTTAGAAGGAAAAAAGGAACCCTTATAGGATTACTTTGTTGTCCGTCTTTCCGTCTGTCTGTCTGTCTGTCCTTCTGTGTGTCTAGACCTTTTATATCAAGAACGCGTGGACGTATTAGGCAGAAATGTAAATCAAGTTAAGGTCTGTAGAACGAGTGGACGTATCAAGCTGAAGAGTTTGTTGGATTTTCATAGTAATCGCAATGGACCCAAAACTTTTAGGGTACTTCCTGTAATAGGCCTACAATGATAAAATTTGGCACAAAGCAAGGTCTTATAGCACAAGTAAAGGGAAAAATCTGAAAACTACAAATTTCTGTCTTTCTACAAAAATATTCAATTAGGTTTACAGGGATGACATCATGCTTTAGTTTTTTATGTGGAAACCTAATTACGGATCGGATCGGAACCCTTAGTGCACGAGTGCTACTCGCACTTGACCGTTTATTTTAGTTGTGAAGCCATACATATGTATGTAGGTGCAATACAGGTTTAATGTGTACCTTAATATTGCAGTGATGCGAAGAAGTGAAGTGATCTAAATCGTGCTCATTAGACATAGGACATTCGCTGCTGCGATTGTCCGCGCGATGATAATGGCGATGCATCCAGCGCTCGCCGAGCGAAACACGTGATTATGCCTGCAAATGTCCAGCAAGCAGTAACTTGCATGTCCATACACGTATAATAGACGACTTCTGTAGCGCAGCTGTTGTAGCTCTGTCTACCACGCGAGGTCTCCCTGGTTTGATTCCCGGCTGGAGATAAAATAAAAGCCTAGGTCTTGGCTGTTTACATGTATATTATGTCGCTGATTCTTGCTACCACGATACAGAGAATCCTAATGTGAGTTCAGAAGCAATGTATGTGCCTGTATGTAAATGTTTATGTTTATGTTTTGAGTTTTACTCTCTCTTGCCAAGACCGTAAAGGTGTAAGTTCGAAGCTGATCGCAACTGCAGACGTGTCGCACGAGTGCGTCTGCAAAACGCCGAGCGTGGTGACGACACGAGTGAGCACGAATACACGAAAAGCAGGGAAATGTACAGTCAAATGGCCACACAAGGCGACAAGACCGGGATTCAAATTGCATCTCCTGCGTGAGAGACAACCGTGAAGCCCACTAGAGACCACGAAGCTCTTATTTCGCTTGTACACGTAATTAATTCGAAACCTACTCATACTCCTATCAAAAGTGCCACTTTGATTGAAACTTAATCGGACAAAACGGAGGTATTTGCGGTACTTACTCAAGTTGCATTCAACATTTCGACCCGTCCGAACTTTTGTTAAGTAGGTATAATGGCTGCTGCGTAACAAAACTCTTAGTAACGAGCACCGCCAATTGTTATTAAGCTGAAAACTTTGCGGTTGCATGTTTAATATGTAAAAAGCGGAGTAAGAATAACGGGGATTCTATTTTTAGGGCATTTCTTGCTGCCTTGTGCAATAAAAAAGATAGAATAGAATAGAATATCCATTTATTTAGTGTTATTATACACAATATAAGCCCATGGCCATATAGGTTGTTCAAGAATAGCTGGATCCATCTTGGATCCAGCGATCCGCGATCCAGGATGTCTGTCGAGCTTTAACCCTCACATTTGAAAGCTTCATGAAAATAAATTATGACAATGCCAATAATTAGTGCCTAATTAATTAGTGCCAAAATGGGCATAATTAGTGACATCATAGTTCTGCAGTTATAAGCATAAAATTGTGATGATTACAACTAGACAAACTTATGCCTATATTCATTTTGGCACTAATTAGCTCTAATTTGGCACTAAAAATAATTTATATTAAAATATACTGATTTTTATTTATGTGTATAGAAAACTACCCGATTTTTTAAGTTGTTGAGCTATAGGGATAAAATTTATTGAAATTCTCTTCCGTATCAACCGCATTCTGAGCGTAGCAGACACGCTACGGCGTAGCACCTGCTACGCCGTCACCACAAAATAATACTTTATTACGAGCAGCACAATATATGTTGCGTCTTTTAAACTGGCTACCTGGGGTATTACCGTCCCTTACACAACTAACTAACTGTGATTTCCCGAGAGGCCGAAGCCAATCGCGACATTATTGCGAACTAGATTACTTAACTTGGATTGCGTTACCGTTACTGATAACTTGATACGAGTACGTTGGACAGGGGCCGCGTTTCTCCGTAGTAGCGATATGACGTTACGGTGCCCTAATCTGTTTTAGCTGGTCCGATGTGATTCGGGGAGATCGCGAGAATACTTCAAATATTAACACAGCAACAGCAATGTGAGCGTTTTTAAAAAGCTTTTATTTAACTTGCACTATATGTATATATGTATTGTATGTCTGTCAGTATGTATTTTCGCGTCAAAGTCAGCTTAAACTATTTTGCATACGTATGTAAGTTGGATATGTCAATGTTTTTTTTTTTCTGATTTGGAGGTGATCTGATGTTGGAGACGGAAGGTGGCCATGGGAAATCTGTCATAAAACATCGCAACACCATCATGTTTTGGTTCGTTCGATTTGTCTTGACAATTACTTTGGTCCTAAAATATTTTTATGACATAGTGCTGATCTGATGCTGGAGCCAGAAGGTGGCAATGGGAACTCTGTTACCAAACGACGCAATCCTATCGTGTTTGGGCTCATTTGATTTGTATTGACATACAAGTGGGATTAATATAAAAGTTTGTGCAAATAGGTGCGTGCCTACCTAATTAAATCTACACAAGTAAATCTGGCAACAAGCTTTGTTATCGTACAAATTGTGTAATGTAATAAAATGACGCATTTGATTGAATTGAAATTTTATTGTCTTCTTTTTAGGGCATTGTTTTTTTATTTTTTTCTTTACTTTTAATATATTTAGAATAACTTGTGACTTTTCTCTCGGGAAGCTTTATTTGGTGACGTAAGACGGATGATGAATACCACAGATGACCACTAGAACTATCCAATATGATGCTAGCTAAGTCATGTTATATTTCACTCCATATTTTATAATCTCTCTTAAGGGATAAGCTCGCCTTTGCGCACTATATGTTATTTAAGTTTTAATATTAAGTTACTGTGCAATAAAGAATATGAATATGAATATCCTAACTACTGTCATTTAACATCAGCTACAGAAATGTGTCTCTCAAACTAATAGTATTTATATCGTATAAATTGTGTAATGTAATAAAATGACGCATTTGATTGAATTGAAATTTTATTTTCTTCTTTTTAGGGCTTTAAATAAAAGCTTTGTTTAAAAAGTTTTTTTTACTTTTAATTTATTTTTAACTTTTTAGTCTTTATCATTACAGGACAAAACATCTAATCTAGAATTCGAGTGTTTGTCAAGACGAATCAAATGAGACCAAACACGATAGAATTGCGTCGTTTGCTAACAGAGTTCCCATGGCTACCTTCCGGCTCCAGCATCAGATCAGCACTATGTCATAAAAAATATTTTAAGACCAAAGTATTTGTTAAGACGAATCGAACAAGCCCAAGCATGATGGTGTTGCGATGTTTTATGACAGAGTTCCCATGGCCACCTTCCGTCTCCATCATCAGATCAGCTCCAAGTCAGAAAAATATTGCATTGTCATCCAATTTACATAGGTATGCAAAATTTTAGCACAATTGGATAGCGGAAAGTGGGTCAAATTGAAGCCGACATTTTTGACGCGAACCTTGATACATATACCCACATACAGAGCAAGTTAAATAAAAGCTTTTAAAAACACCCGAACACAAAATTACTCATAAATTAGGTAGGTCTTTAAGGTCTTTCAATAATTTGTCGCACATTAATGGTCGACCTTGAATTGTAAATACTCACATTCAATAATAACAACCTTAATTACCCTACTTTAATACCCCCGAGAGGTCAAGTACAAATGCTACATTGTGTGACGAAGAGATAAGTACCCACAAACTATTTAACAGTTATACAGCCGTATACGGGCGTATACGGCTTTCTTATGATAAGAAACGTGAATGGTCACGATATTGATCCTAGCCAGCTAGTATTGCTTAAATGTTCTATAATTAAATTAAGTTGAGACTGATTGCAGAGATATTCAAGGGCTTTGCTGCGTTCACCTTGCCTACGCTTTTGCTTATTCCAGCCATAATTAGGTGGCCGTATCATGAAAGTGATTTAAACGTTCTGTCCACGACATACAACTACATGACTCCAAAGTATAACAAACTACCACCAACTTTTCCGTACCGAAAGCGAAATACGAGTATAAATCGATCGCCGGGTGCAGTAGACTTTTTATCGAATAGATGAAAGTTACCATAAGTCGACTTTTTGTCGAATGGATGAAAGTTACCATCAGTCGACTTTTTGTCGAATAGATGAAAGTTACCACAGTTCAGCTGAACGTCGATACGTAGCATCCGCCGGTACGTCACGCCGGGCCGGGTGGAGGGGGAGGAAGGCGGTCACGTGGCGGCGATGTAGTAATTAAATGTGTTAATTACTACATCGACAGGGGTTAATTAGTGTAAGCGATCTTGTATTGTACAGTCTGTGATAGCGAAAACTAAGAGGATATAAATACTAATAGCGAATGAAACCATTGAATGGCTCTTAACTGTTGACAGATCGAGATGACATAAATAAAAATGTTTAATTCGAATGCGTTACTGATTTGATTTCACTAAAACTATTTTATAAATTAGGTTATAAAGGATTTGTACCAAAATTCAAACCTGGAATCCGTTTAATGGTTCATTACATAATTCTGAGTTTGGCGGTAAATTTTGTTTGTGTCCTGCAGAATCGACAATTGTTTATATAGGGTGTAAATTTTAAACACGACCAGGTGAGAAAGTATTGTATTGTAAAGCAAAAATATTGGAGATAACGACTTTTGCTCAAAGGAAACATTCCTTTATTGTTAAAAAGAAAAAAAACTGAATTCAAAGATTTTTATGTTTGCCACAACCAGGAATCGAACCGGCTAAAATTCGAAAAAACAACATCCCTGTACTTTTATGGCGTCAATCGACAGGATCAGTCATAAAGCATAAGAATAAAATCTCTCTCAATAACATGGTTAATTAAATGAAAGGAAAACCATGAAAGATAAGATCAGGTACTTTTACTCAAGAATCCATCGGATACCTATGTTAGTAGTTCCCAATCAATTAGAAAGAAAGAAACATTTATTATAAGGACAGTAAACAACAACAACAATTACGACAACAACAACTACAACAAAGAAACAAAACACAGAAATTACAAATGACAATTTTTAACAAAACACAAATAATAATTTTCTGAGTTGATACTCGTGAAATGAGAGTCACTTCATTATAAATGGCATCTGACTCGGCAGTATTATTTTAAGTTTTATTTTTGTATTTTTTAGTAATTATGTTTTTCTAACCTATTACTGTATCCGATGGATCCTTGAGTAAAAGTGCCTTATATATCCTGTCATTCATGGTTTTCTTTTAGCTAACCATGTTTGTTAGAGAGATATGATCCTTATGATTGACCCTGTCGATTGACGAAATAAAGGTACAGGATGTTATTTATTCAAATGTTGGCTGGTTCAACTCCTAGTTGTGGGAAGCGTATTTAAAAAATCTTTGAATATTTCGTTTGAGTGAAATTTGCTATCTCTATTATTTAGAGCACTTTCCCTCCAGGTCATGTTTAAAATTTTCACCCTGTATAAAAAAATACGAAATTAGTAGTAGTAGTAGTACCTTTAGTGCCGTTCTCTGATAGCGATCTGTCTGTTTATCTGAGGCTTTTAACATTTCACACGTACATGAAGTGAGATCGGGTCTTTAACAATTATATTGCAAACTCAAACAATAATATTTAACTTGTAGGTGCTATGGTCAATTGTACGTTAATGATAAATTCAAAATAGGGGCAAGTGATTGGCTGAAGTTAGAGACAAGTGTTTGACAAGTTATTTGACGCAAATTATCGTTAAACCCAAACAACATGCCTACAAACAAAATCCGAGAAAACCAACACCTTCACACTTCTTTATTCACTTGACTCGTGCGTGGCTGAGTATGTGTGAAGGAAAGTCGACTAAGAGAAATTCACTGTAAAAACCTTTTAGCCTCTATCATTAGCGAGAAGAGATCGAATGCTGCAAGCGTCTGATTGCTTCAAATGATCACTCATTCCGATAATGGTGCTACAGGAAACTCTTTGCTTTGCCCTCTCTTTATCAGACTACGAACGAACGGGTAAGGGCTAATGATTTCAACCCAAATAATATTACCAACCATTGCGTGATACTGCTGATAATACATACAGTCCAGTGTTTATAGTTCATATTTTAGTATTTTCGATGAAACATAAAACAAATTCGCCTTTGATTGGTCTTTAGGCTTACTAATTTAATCACGCAAAGTACCTGCTAAATATTTTACAAGCTGAGCAGGAATTGAATAACTTTGTACTAAGCCTTAAAATGTTTTTTTAGGGTTCCGATCCTTAAAAGGAAAAAAAAGGAACTCTTATAGGATTACTTTGTAGTTCGTCTTTCCGTCCGTCTGTCCGTCTTGTGATAAGACCTTTTATATAAAGAACGTGTAGAACGTATGAAGCTGAAATATATATCAATTGTTAAAATCTGTAGTCGCATTAGCTGTGAAAAAATCAACCTTTTAGGTCAACGCAATCAAACGCTACGACACCGTTTATGCTGTAAAATGGTTGTATTTTCACAGTAATCGCAATGTACCCAAAACCTACAGGTTACTTCCCGTAGGCCTCAAATCATGAAATTTTGCACAAAGCAAGGTCTTAGTACATGTTAAGGAAAAAATCTGAAAACTGCAAAGGGGTTTGGGTAAAGTTGGCATCTTTTTGAGTTTTGGCGGCCAGTCATGAAAGTTAAAAATTTTGAAAGAGCAATTTAAATGAAGCTAATCTTACTATTAGTCCTTCTCTTACTACGCTGAAATGTGCATATTATTGTAGAATATACGTTATATCTATAATTTGTATTGTTATTATTCTGAGTGCTAGTCTATAATGCACCAATATTTATTCATTACGGGTTCATATCAATTACATACAGCACTAATCACACCAGCGGCGTATAGCAGCGACCACGTTGCGGAAAGACGATAGGTCCCGGGCTGCACATTGATGTACCTTCCGAGAGTTGGTAACGAGGTCGAGGTTGGAGGCGAATGATAGATTCGCCTGTTGCAATCTTACATAACATTGTAGTGCATTTGTGTCTCTATTGGATTGCAACAATGTAGAAGTTGTTATAATATTTACAAAAGCCGACGAAGACCAGGCCAACAATCAGCAAACATTGTGAGAACAAACAAACAAATAAACAAACATGTTACGTGTTTTTTATGTTTTTGTGCAATACAGTATAAATGAAATGAAATGAAACATTTACATTCAGGCGCATACATTGCTTCAACATAAGAAACAATGGGGTAAAGCTTATTATTTTCATTGAACTTTGAAACCAGATGTTAAAAGTTTGAGAAAAGAAGGTCAGTAGTAATGATTTAACGTGCTTTCGGAAACCATAGAAGCCTGCTCTAAATACCGAACAGAGCTCTAAATACCGAACAAAGCTTTAAAAGGAAATACACGTCCTGTGTAAGTAAATGTGTTATACCAACGCGACGGAGACCGAAGACTCTGCCAACGTTTAATATTATACGAGTAGTATCTGTGGTGCCAACAAAGCTTAGGCCTGAGCACCCACCTCGTCACATACATTCAAATATTGCTGAAATTATAAACAACCCTAAAGGCTTGTTCGTCCCCTATGTGACGTAAACACAGATATAACCAACATCATAATATTTACTTGCAAAATAGGGAGGCTTTTGCCCAGCAGTGGGACACAGTTTAAGCTGGTTAAAATTATATATATATAGTAAGGAGTATTGATGCGGTCTTTGCTCATTCTCTTCTGAGAAACTATTTAGATGTGTGGTCTACTTGTGACATCAATTCATCACACATTTCACTGAAAATTATATCATTACGAATTGAAGTCTACACCGAGAGAACAAAAACATGCTGGAAATAGGAAAAAATCCGTAAATTGTATATTTATTTAATGCTTGTTCAATCGCTATAGATTTTGTAATTAAATAAAAAAACCGGCCAAGTGCGAGTAGGACTCGCGCACCAAGGGTTCCGATCACACTTGGAGAGCGTAACACGTGTAATTAGGTTTCCACATTAAAAACTAAAGTGATGTGATGTCATCCATGTAAACCAAATTGAATTTTTTTTTAGTAAGACAGAAATTTGCAGTTTTCAGATTTTTCCCTTTATTTGTGCTATAAGACCTTGCTTCGTGCCATATTTCATGATTCTAGGTCAACGGGAAGTACCCTCTAGGTTTTGATTCCCTTGCGAATATCAAGCAAATTCAGCAAAATTTAGACATATGCGGTATCTTTTGATTCCGTTGATCTATAAGTTTATATTTTTCACAACTTTAAGAGATCACAGATTTGAGTAATCGATATTAATTTCAACTTTATACCTCCATGCGTTTCTCAGAAAAAGTCTTAACAGACGGTGAGACAGACAGACAGTTTACAGTTTTCGGATTTTTCCCTTTACTTGTGCTATAAGACCTTCTTTCATTCCAAATTTCATGACCCTAGGCCAACCGGAAGTACCCTTTAGGTTTTGATTCTCTTGCGAGTTCCACGCGAGTTCATACAAATTCAGCAAAATCAGCAAAATTATGACATAATATCGCGGTATCTTTTGATTGCGTGGACCTAGAAGTTTAATTTTTTCACAGCTCCAACGGACCATAGTAGGCTTAAGTAATTGATATTAATTTCAACATGATACCTCCACGCGTTCCTGAGAAAAGGGGTCGTGACAGACGGACAGACAGACAGACAGACAGACAGACAGACAGATGTACAACAAAGTGGTCCTATAAGGGTTCCTTTTTTTCCTTTTAAGGATCGCAACCCAAAAAATGAATAGGAGAGGCCACCATTGTGAAATAAAATTGGCCGGAGGTAGAGAAGATCATCAAAACTCGGAACAAATATAAATATGTACCGAGATGAGGGAGAAAAAGTAACAGTTGATTAACTACAAGAAAAAGTAAAAAATAACATTTTTCTCGTATGGGGACACCCTTATTTTTTATTATTTATATTTTCACAGAACGTGTATATTTGCTATAGCGGAAATGAACATACACGTTCTGTGAAAATTTCAACTACAGACGGACAGCGGAGGCTAGGCGAGTTAAAAATGAGATCAAAGGGCACGTCCAGTGCAGAGCTCTGTTCTCCTAGTAACCGCGGCAAGCCACGACCCGCGCGCTGCAGAGAGAGGCCCTTCGTGTACACTTCCCACGCAGTGCCTCTAGCCCTTTTACAAAGTTACTTAAGGCGAGGTATGAATAATTACAAACCAAGGTCAACGAAGATTGCGGAAGTGAGAAGCGAATATAACTCGGGAATAGGAATAAATGGGATGGCAATTGTGCGCTCGCGCCTAATCTGAATCAACGTAAGCGCCAAAACGGAAAAAAAACATGAAAAATAAGCTATTACAGGGAATTACATTTCAATCTTCAAATCGCTAGTAACAACATCCTCACATATTACAATTAATAGAAAGATCATATTTACTACTGCTGCGGTATAAAAGGAAAAAATATTGGAAAACAGGGTTGACTTTGGACTTATTTTCTATCGAGAAAATTTTATCCAAACACGTTTTCCTTCATGAAAACCCTAGATTATACAGTCAAATTACATATACCAGAAATTGATTACGATTTGCCTAGTATTTCCTGAAATACACATGAAAAAGCACCCCTAATTTATTCATGAGGCACCTTAACAAACGCTCGACCATTGTAGTGTTTAGTTATTCTGTGGCGCAAAACAATACGCTGTTTGTATGACTAAGTTAATACAAACATGAGAAAAAAATAAAGGTAACAAAATAGTTTTTACAAACTTTGGTTCTAAGTTATTCCTACACTAAGGTCCTAAAAAATTGTGACCTAAATCGAAGTTAGGGTAATTCTAACATAACGTCACGCCTTTCCTATAACATAACGTCACGCCTTTCCTATAACATAAGACATAGACATAGACATAGACATACGTTTATTCACTGAACAGAGCATAGATACACCAACAAGATAATTTAGAGGTAGGAAATAGACATTACATTATAGATGAAAACATATTTACTAAACAAAAGAGAAAGATGATGTACGCATGCCTCGCCAGTGAAATGGCTCCGACTCAGCATAAGGCTACAACAGGGTTACAGCGCTGATTTTCAGTCAAAACCATTTGATGTCCGTGCAGGCACCTCTCAACGATGTGATGTATAGGTAGATATATAAATATACAATATAAATATGAAGTACGTAATAATAATTATTATTAAGTGAGAACAGTAAGTGTCATATTAGCTTGTACATATGGTGCGACAGAGAATTTAGATAAAACTTTAAGAAACAAGAGGAAATTGGCTGTTTTATACTCGTAAAATGGCAAAGTCGCAAAAGCAGAACGAGATAGAACGAAACGTGGGAATAGCTCTGTCCCCCTCCGCCATCATGAACACCAGCCACCGTCAACGACTCCATAATATAAAAGGCCATGGGCTTACAATTACATTGCGAATGAAAAATGAAAAGTACCTATTCAATTGTATTTGGATAATAGTTCAGGTAGATTTGTAATTTAATTACAATAATATGTAGTTTGATTGTTTTTTTTTTTTATTGATTGTAATTTGTTATTAGATTATCATTTGTTGTTTGAAAGTAACATGTCATGTATACAATGGATTTATTATGAGTATTATAATATATATAGGCTAGCTTGCCTTTTGTAAGGCTAAAAGATATCTTTTATAATGTTTTTTGAATGTTGTCACAGATTTGAGTTCACATAGAGGAGGCGGTATATTGTTCCAACATTTAGAAGACAGGTACCTAAAGCTACCCCTAAAGGCAGCTGTTTTATGAGAGGGTATTTTAAGTTCGCTCGTACATGACCTGGTCCGGTTGGTGTCACGCCATGCAAGCTTCTTGAAGAGATACTCAGGCTTGGACCTCTTAATTGTGTTGAACAAAAGCGACGCGAGAAATAGCTCCTGTCTACCCTTCATCTTTAATATGTTCGCGCTGTTCAGAAAGGGAGTGACATGTGATTGTGGGCGAATTTGGAAGCAGTAACGGGCGCACGCATTCTGAACTCGTTGTAATAAACGCTGTGATCTCTCCAATAGGCAAGGGCCGTACAGTATTATTCCATAATTTAGTTTAGACAGGACCACCGATTCGCACAACATAATGCGAAGGTCAACCGAAATAAGATTTTGAAACTTGTAGAGGACCCTCAGCCTGAAAAAACAATTTCTAACAAGCTCGGTAACATGTGATTCAAATGTCAGATTACTATTCATAACGTCACGCCTTTCCTATAACATAACGTCACGCCTTTCCTACAACATAACGTCACGCCTTTCCTACAACATAACGTCACGCCTTTCCTATAACATAACGTCACGCCTTTCCTATAACATATCGTCACGCCTTTCTTATAACATAACGTCACACCTTTCCTATAACATAACGTCACGCCTTTCATAGAACGGCCCCTAAATCAACAATGGATCTCAAACGAGGAAATGTATTGACCAGACGAATGGCGCAAGGCAAACTATGTAGTTATAGCTATGGCAGCGAACGAGCTCCTCCTACATGATGACGCGACTAATAGACACCTTACCTACCGACATTAGGGACTCGATCAGACAAACTAATATCAAAGCTAAACTCAAATCATACTTTATAGAAAAATTAGAAAGACCGAATAGTTCTAGAGAAAAGTACCTACTAATACCATTGAATTTTAAAATTATACTATTGAATGTATGTAGTAGTCGTAAAAACCCTTCCACCAACCCGCACTGAGCCAGCGTGGTGGAGTATGGCTCAATCTTACTCGGATCCGGGTAAAAGCCTGTGCCCCTCGGTGGGGACATTAATGGGCTACATTTACTTTTACTTTACTTTACTATTGGATGTCATGAATGTTATTGAATATTATGTAATTGATTAATCATGTTATTGAATATTTAAAATTATGTTATTGCTTGCTCAGAATATCAGATATACGATAAATAAATAATTAATGAGTAGATCACACCCCAGTGGTTTTAGTGGTGTTCCCATAATAACTAAGTTTAAATTCTTATGTAAATAAATAAATAAAAATGTATCTCTACAACACCCTAATTGGTATACTTATTTCAGTTCTAATGTTTAGTTTGACATGTCCGGCCAAAACCAATATGCAAAACCGGGCGAGTAGCTAATGTGAAATGAATAATGCAATTTTCGATTTTATACCCTCACGGAACTCAATTACAAAGCGAATCATCCGGGATATTGCATATTCTCGTCTGTGTTGCAACACGTCTAGCAACACTGTCGGTTTGGGGAGAGTACTCTAAAAATAATAACAGGGTTCTTAAAAACATTACAAATTGTGAACCGGCAATTTTTTTTTATGCGTTTCGCTCTGTCTTTGTTGTCAACAAATTTCAGCTACCAAACACAGTATGCGGGGTGGCAGAAGAGAGTCACTGATAGCAAATATCCTGGCTGAATCCAGAGCAAACTTTCCAATTCGCAAGTCCGTCACCCGTCATCGCAGATAATGAATGAGTGATGCCTGTGCCGCCTACCTTTGACACTCGAACCAAACCAAACACAAACGCAAAGTTTATTGAAGACAGGATGCAGAGGTTTTTCAGCGAATCGATTTGCCTTTTTACGTTCGATAATTAATGTTGCCTTCATAGCTTTGACACACGACACTTATATATATATATATTTATATAAGTATATAGATTTATTGAGGTATAAGTATATTATATTGTGTTTTTAATTAGATGTATTAGAATGCATATCATATTTATGTAATAGATAGTATGTTCAGTTTATTTTTGTTCACATAGGTCTACACTTGTTTAATTATTAACCTCTCCCATCAGAACTTGGTGACATTTAGCACGACTGTGTCAATATCACTTTATGAGCACTGATTTTCCTTAGCGTTGTTCCACGTAGGTGGTAATTAATAGACGGTGGCGTGAAGACAATAGAAATTAATTGGCCATCGGGCAGGCAGTAAAATATAATGTTATTACTCTGATGACAGATTGCTATCATCGTAAAACATAACGGCTCTGCTAAACGTCGAGTGACATGGGCTTGTTACTATGTGTATTTAATTAAATTATTCAGGCTGGTTGGTTGGCACGATACGGAGCTTTGTGATTTGTGATCGATCATAGAGCTACACGGCTTCCTAACGGAGGGAGACGCCTTGTTGTACAATTTCCATCTGTCGCGCCACGGTGTCGCGCGCGGCACGTCCAGCGGGGCTACCATGAGGCACGCCACTCACCTCAGTCGCGCAAATAAATGTCAAAATTCGCGACTCAATGACGTTTCTCCATACTTGCGAGCATTGATCGATAGGCAACAAAGTGCCATAAACTAAAATAGAATAGATAGAATAGATTTTGACAATAAATTGCGCCAAAATTCACTGAGGTGAGTGGCGTGGCTTTTGGTAGCCCTGCAGATGGGCATATGCATCGGGTACAGCCTTCCAAAGAGCTAAGAGTGAGTGCGCGAGTGAAGTTTACGAGGGGTAGGGGGCGCCACTGCGACGCAGCTTAACCCAATAAACCTGTCATCAACAGTGACATAAGATTCACGAAATGTTTATTTCAAGATCTGAAGAAAACAAAAGAAACCGAGAAATTAATTTTGATAAAGCGTACACCAAGCTATTAAAAATACTATAAATAATAACAAAATTGAACCTTTAGATTTTTTAAGCGTATAATTTATACAAAGCTGTTCCGTTAAAATACCTATTACCTAATTAGTAGTTGAGAGTTCACGTGTTTTTTATTTTAAGGTAAGAATAATTCACCACGTTTATTTTTTACTTTTTCATCTGACATTGACAGGAAAAGAACCAATCTGCACAAGCGTTACCTGTAATTAGCTTTCACCGGCCAACCCTAATTGGTGATATTTCGCCGACGACGTACATTTATAGAAATAAAGAAGCAAGACAGCCATATCAGCAAAATCAGAGTTGCTCAACAATTTGGAAAAAAATACATCGAGCGGCTTTAACCTTATGTTGTCGTAATTACAGCTGGGAACGAACTCTTCTCACATTGTGAGGCGCGGCGCACACTGCGACCCCTCAATTAGCAATTTAAATGTTTTTCTTCTCCCTTTCGTACCTTTTTCACAGGAGGCTTTTAAGAATACTCCCGATATAAAAGGAATGTTATTAGTATTCCGTGCTCTGTACAAACGGAATACAAATAAAATTACCTCGGTCTGTACTGTGAGTAACTGAAAAAATCTTGAAATCTTTTTCTTTTATTCTGAAAAGGCAATTGACATAATAAACAATAAAACTTTACCTTATCTTAAAATGGTATCCTAGAAACTCTACATTTAATTAAATACGTAAAATTTTAGAGGTTTTGTCGATGAAAGAAAGAACACGAAACAGATTTGCACAGCGGGTGTGAATGAATGGAACCATCGGACTGGGACGCCCAAGAAGAACACGAAACAGATTTACACAGCGGGTGTGAATGAATGGAACCATCGGACTGGGACGCCCAAGAAGAACACGAAACAGATTTACACAGCGGGTGTGAATGAATGGAACCATCGGACTGGGACGCCCAAGAAGAACACGAAACAGATTTACACAGCGGGTGTGAATGAATGGAACCATCGGACTGGGACGCCCAAGAAGAACAAGAAACAGATTTACACAGCGGGTGTGAATGAATGGAACCATCAGACTGCGACGCCCAAGAAGAACACGAAACAGATTTACACAGCGGGTGTGAATGAATGGAACCATCGGACTGGGACGCCCAAGAAGGTCCCACGAAAACCCTTCGGTATATGAAGAGACTCAAGAATCTTACAGAAGCGAGAGATAATAATAGATAAAAAATCGGTTAAGTGCGGGTCGGTATCGCACACGAAGGGTACCGTACCATCGTACAACAAATCAAAAGCACTCAAAACAATAAAAAAATAAACAAAAAGAAAATTTAAAAAGTTTATGCCTTCACGAGATTTGAACCGACGACCTCCGGATTGAGACCTCCTCTACATCATACCGGCTGAGCTACCACAACCATGTGGGTTGACGCGAAATATGATATCATATTTAAATGTGTAGTATATGTGTCTATGACATGGTTGCTATGACAATAAATAAACAGTTTCAGTCAAGATCTCCATTTTGAAATGCGTAAGTGTATCTAAACACGTCTCTTGTATCGGGACCCCCTTTAATTTGCAATATCTCTCGTATTTCAGTATTTGTGGTTGGTGCGGCAACAGATATACACATTCTGTGAAAATTTCAGCTTTCTAGCTATTACGGTTCGTGCAGGCGGACCCGGTGACAGACAGGACGGACGGACGGACGGACGGACGGACGGACAGACGGACAGCGAAGTCTCAGTAATAGGGTCCCGTTTGGCACCCTTCGGGTACGGTACCCTAATATACATAAAATATATGTGCCAGGACCGTAGCAAGTGGAGGTATTTAGTGAACATAATGTATATTGTTTAACATCTCATTTAAGGATTGATTTTCTCAGAGGTTATTCTTGCGACTATACTAAATGTATCCTAGAGTAATAACCACGGAAAAGAAAATCAGATTGTGAAAATTACTTGGAGGAATATACAATACACTTGCACTGGACGTGTCCACAGTTTCATTAATTCGTAAGTAGTCATACTCAGTACCTATAGCTAATCAGTACTAATCACTTACTCCAGTCGACAAAAAAAATGTGGAATTCTTCCCATTTACATCCGTCAATTCGCCACACACTGCGTAAATTGGTTGTGGTGTGAAGTTACTGAAGGGGCTTTGGAGGGTTCTGTACTACTTGTGAATTGGGGTTTTGGCCCCAGAAATACTCGCATGAATGAACGAACTTATTCAACTCACGATTGTTTAGGTTTGAGGCCGTGGGCGGTTAGCTTGTAGACATCAGAGGTTAGCGAACATATCTATATATGTAGTGCGTTCAATTGGATAGTGCTGTATGTACCTGCACACTGTTGTGATATTGTGATTACATGTTCTACAAAACAACTCGTCGTCAACGTCTCTTTTTTCGTTAGTTCTCATAACGGTTCATTTTGCCACCTAACGTTTGTAAACGTAATTTATGGTAAAAATTTAAGGCTGTAGCATTTTCTTGTGTAGCTACGTCAACACTAACACAATAAACCAGTGCAAATGAAAATTCTTTGAGCTGATTAGAGTCACAAAAAAATAACAAAAATTACTGTTTTTAGTTTTTTTTCTATCTTAAAAAATAACGGAGAATAAAGCTCTAAGTTCGACTCCCTGCTGATCTAGGATCTGCGATGACGTCAGCTGCCCCCAGGTGTCGGCTTTAACTAACTATGATTCGGCTCATGGTGGATGGGTGTCTCAGGTATTCCAGTAGGTCGTAGACAGTGCTGCTTACGGTGCTTAGCGCACGTACTAAATGCCCAAAAGCGCGGCAAGTTTTGAATCAAATCGAATGTTAATTTTTAAACTAGCTACGAGATGGCGTGAGCCATCTCTTTTTTACGAAGGGTTAATAATAATTCTAATTTATATGGGATGAGCACCCTGTGCTTTGAGTGAGCGTCGGCTTGTTTGACAAAAGACGGCCGGCGGTATCTAAGTGAACAGACTTTACACAACTCGGTATGACATACGTTCGTCACGCCTGAGACTGTAGTGTCCGTTATTTCTCAAGAAAAAACATAGCTTCGTGCCATTTACAATACGGGGTGGCAAAAGCCCAATAGCTAAGAGGAATACGAAATAAGGATACGTGAAGGGTCAGCCTATTTATAACTCTGAATTCGACTGAAATTGTAGAGAAGTGCTAGTGTTAAAAAACACAAATTATTCGAGTCAGTACTTTTTCTACAGATTATTAGCCAGTTCTGCCGTCGTCCTTATTCCGCAGTGATTGGCTAAGGGAGATTCAAATTATGATAATTTTAGAGTTTCGGCGCGTCGATATCACAAAATCCAAATGTTGGATTCCTGAATCCGCGGCGGGTGTATAAGTAATTTCGATAAAACCAATTTGGATACCTATACAAAAGCCTCTCTGTGAGATAATGTGATATCGTTTTTTCTAAAAAAGCTCCATTAATTGGTTTGATTGAAACCATGCTATTGAAAAAATAAGCCCCTTTATTGGATGTTGTATGGAGTTTTGAAGAGCAACATATTCAATATATTAAATTAATTGATGACAAACAAACCAAATTTATAATTTTGCGCCGTTGATTGAATAATGGAGCTTCACCGCTAAATATGTTCCTAGTTAAAATTTTTGGTTAGTCAAATGACAATGAATACCTATGGATGATTACGATTAAACCTACAACTCTGCTCATATATTATTATGTGTCATCATTATATGCTCTGCTCACTTGACAAATGACTTGAGTTATCATATCCTATTTAAACACTTAAAAACTACAAAGCTTTAACTTAATCATTTACGAATAAGGTACACAGCAGCAGAAAAAATATATATACGACAAATGGTCCCTCGTGTGAAATCAGCACACGAAATATCGTGAATGGGTTGCTAACATGCCCTGAGAAGAAAAGCTGACCCAAAAACCTCATTAATACGTTGTAATAATATTCCCAAAGTCCACTTAACGAACAAATGTAGAGCCTGATTCAATCTAGCCTCGGTGTGTTTAGTAACACCAGGAAAAGTTTATTTTCCTTTGCAGGGAATGATTTCCTTCCTATCTAATTATCTGTCTCTGAAGCACTCAACTGAGAAGTAGTTGAAGGTACCTGCGGTAGTGGAGAGGTGCGAGTGGGCTGTGTTTTCGCGAAGTCTGTATTGGAACGTGATACTTCATTGCGGGGCATCAGAAATGTAATGTCTTTCACTCCTCCCGCGCGGCTCCGAAACTCCCTCTGGGGCAGTAGTGCAACCAAGTAGTTCAACTGGTTGGACAAATGATACACTCAAAAAAAATGGGTCATTAGTACAACCAGTACTAGTGCCCATAATTTTCGATGAGTTGAACAAATGCCCATCTGTCGCGTTCATTACGCGGCGCGTAAAACCCGTCAGGATTACGCGCTTTTTCCCAGACGGGGTAGCAGAGGCTAGAGGGGCATCACTTAAAAGCTAGCTATCAAGTTACTTTAAGATTTTGACAATCTATTACCGATTACCTTCTCGTTTGAGCGCTGTATTGTGTAGTTTTCAGTTGCACGCACCTCAAAGGAACTAAAAACCACTTTGAACTTCTCCTTGCTCCCAAGTAAATACCTAAAAAGCTTTTCCCACTAAGTATACCTCTGGTAAACCAATTATGGCGTATTGCATCTGGAACGCAAACTGCATGTTCCTTTCATCTTACATTAATTTCATAAAGGAAACATACGAGCTTTGTATTTTAACAGAAATATGCGATAAAACATTTTTCTTGTTACGTATTCTGTTGTATACTGCCTACATAAGTATTACATTCCGATAGGAGGAATTTATTCACAAATGTCACAAAGGAATCTGAATATGTGAGGTTTAGCTATACATTATTGTAAGCTAGGCTCTGTACTCTTTCTGCGGAGTTTTGTTGTACTTAGCTCGCCTCTGGCACCTACGAATCAAGTTTATCACCGAGCGGGCTGCCCACACGCCTGCCGCAGGGGCAAGTTAGGGTATAAAGTGAGTGGAGCCGCCTGCTGTGTGTACACCGCTCCAAGCGGGCTGCCCACACGCCTGCCGCAGGGGCAAGTTAGGGTATGAAGTGAGTGGAGCCGCCTGCTGTGTGTACACCGCTCCAAGCGGGCTGCCCCAAGCCTGCCGCAGGGGAGAGTTAGGGTATGAAGTGAGTGGAGCCGCCTGCTGTGTGTACACCGCTCCAAGCGGGCTGCCCACACGCCTGCCGCAGGGGCAAGTTAGGGTATGAAGTGAGTGGAGCCGCCTGCTGTGTGTACACCGCTCCAAGCGGGCTGCCCCAAGCCTGCCGCAGGGGAGAGTTAGGGTATGAAGTGAGTGGAGCCGCCTGCTGTGTGTACACCGCTCCAAGCGGGCTGCCCACACGCCTGCCGCAGGGGCAAGTTAGGGTATGAAGTGAGTGGAGCCGCCTGCTGTGTGTACACCGCTCCAAGCGGGCTGCCCCAAGCCTGCCGCAGGGGAGAGTTAGGGTATGAAGTGAGTGGAGCCGCCTGCTGTGTGTACACCGCTCCAAGCGGGCTGCCCACACGCCTGCCGCAGGGGCAAGTTAGGGTATGAAGTGAGTGGAGCCGCCTGCTGTGTGTACACCGCTCCAAGCGGGCTGCCCCAAGCCTGCCGCAGGGGAGAGTTAGGGTATGAAGTGAGTGGAGCCGCCTGCTGTGTGTACACCGCTCCAAGCGGGCTGCCCACACGCCTGCCGCAGGGGCAAGTTAGGGTATGAAGTGAGTGGAGCCGCCTGCTGTGTGTACACCGCTCCAAGCGGGCTGCCCACACGCCTGCCGCAGGGGCAAGTTAGGGTATGAAGTGAGTGGAGCCGCCTGCTGTGTGTACACCGCTCCAAGCGGGCTGCCCACACGCCTGCCGCAGGGGCAAGTTAGGGTATGAAGTGAGTGGAGCCGCCTGCTGTGTGTACACCTCTCCAAGCGGGCTGCTTACTAAGGTTTTACTTGAGGTTTCTTAGCTGTCTGCCTAATGTTGGCGATGTCCATGGATACAAGGAAAAGAGACAGCATAGCGCTATGTCCTATACTTCCTGCTAATTTCGCTGCAGAGTCTCTTCCGCGCTAACTGTCAGCTACGATGAGAAAGCTTATGCCGCTCCCAAAACGAACTGCTCAATAATAAGCAAAATAAAGTTGTAGGTACCCGCAACTTGGTTGACGGGTCGTTTGTTCCTGTTTGTCAGTTCGAGCGGTGACGTGAAGCAACTTTCTCCAAGTTTAATACCCACAGATTACTCACGGCCCGACAAGCCTGTGTAGGAACTCCACAAAATCTGTGCACCTTACAGAAAGGCTTCGGGGATTACGATCCCGTACTGACAACACGACCCCGGATGCACTGATACCCCGCCAGGGCTGAACCTACACTCGCGCCCCCACGAATTATTTATCAACGAGGGTCGGCACTTATGTTATGTTAATGCATTTTCCATTAAAATGTTGTACGCCAACGGCTCGATATGTAATGAAGGCTCCAAATGCATTCGCGTTCTAGATGAGATACACTTTTTGGACAGTAGGTACTTATTTCGCGCGTAGTGTGCGTCAATATCGTACACTACTCGTAATAGGTAGCTTATTCGGACTGTATGCTCCCAGGCGGATTGCACGGGTTAAGCGCTTTATTCCATTGTAATGGTAATATTATGATGTCCAAGAGCGCATGAAAATGATAAACCTTTGCGGCCGTTGCCTGTTCTGCGTCGGTTTAACACATTCATTTATTATTGATACGAGCAATTTCAACAATTTCGGTTGTATAGCATGGGTACTGAATATTGGGAAATGTAAAGTACTGTTTTGTGGTGGGTTGATTAAAATTTTATTTTCGATTCGGCTCCAAAGCTCCGTTATAATTAGCAGTTGGAATCCAGATTGGTACATATAAATTATATTCAGTTGCAAGTATTTACTTCTCCAAGCAGATTTTACATTTACTTTCTCTCACTGCAAACTGTGACAACGCTGTCTGTAGGCTTGTCCTTGCAATTAGTCCGAGACGTTTCCTCTTTTTAAAAATTCTATCTTCATTCACGGTAAATAAGAAAAAACTATGCTGCAATTTCAGTTCAAATACAAGCACTCTTTTATGAGGTAAGTACTTCTTTTTTCAATCTCGGTCTCCCAGTTTCAAAGTATTAATACTAAATAATAATTATTATTTATTCAGTACGGTGTACACGGCCTGTTTGACGGCCTCTGTGGCGCAGACGGCCTCTGTGGCGCAGCGGTTGCACCTACCATGCGAGAGGTCCAGGGTTCGAATCCCGGATGGGGACAAAAAAAAACCCATGTCTTGGATGTTTACCTACATGTCTGTGATGTCGCTGTTTCTGGTTCCCACGACACAGGGTATCCTAGTGTGGGGCCAGAAGCAATGTATGTGCCTGTACATATGTGTAATGTAATGTAATTTGAATTTCTTGTTTTTTACATTGTAAAGGGACTTTCACTACCCCCTAAAAAGGGCGAACCCTATGATATAGGATGAGAAGTACTTTCCACTAGTAAATGACACATTTTATAATTAGATTTTAACAAAAATATCATTGCTCATAAGATTAATTAATGATTAATAAAAAATAAGAAATAAATTAAATTATTTTTAGACAGAATATATCAATTAACACATAGGTTTCTAATCTTTGACAAGTATATGTATGTGTAATAGAGAAGATGGGAAGTGTAATGTTTGAATGTTTTTGTGTAGTAATAGTGAATGTATGGTGTACGAAGATGAAATAGTTATTTATCCAACAAGTGAGGAAAGTTCGTTTTTCCTATGAGTTTTGATTTTGAGTCTTGAGCGAACGAAGGATTGAAAAATAGAATCGAAAGTAAGCGAAAGTCTCAACAAAACGAATAGCAAATGAACTTGCTCACATGTTGCATACAAAACTTTTCACCACTCCCAGCAAGAAAGTATTCAGTCACTGATTATAAAATTCAATCCTGAGTAAGCGAAAGACCCAACAAAACGAATAGCAAATGAACTTGCTCACATGTTGCATACTAGTTATTTATCCAACAAGTGAGGAAAGTTCGTTTTTCCTATGAGTTTTGATTTTGAGTCTTGAGCGAACGAAGGATTGAAAAATATAATCACGAGCGCAGCGAGTGATTATAAAATTCAATCCTGAGTAAGCGAAAGACTCAACAAAACGAATAGCAAATGAACTTGCTCACATGTTGCATACAAAACTTTTCACCACTCCCGCACGAAAGAAGTGTCTTTCCTCTACGAAAACAGTGAGGAAAGTTAGTTTTTCCTCACTGTTTGAACAGTGAGGAAAGTAATGATCCCGTTCAGAAACTAACCTTGCCTGATTTTTATGTTAAGTTTAAAAGATATTTTAAAAAATAAATAATTTTATACTTAGAATAGAAATACTTATAAGTTAAGATTAATAGTAAAGATAAGGCTGTAAAAGTGGTTATTACAGGCCTTACTGTAATTGTTAACCAGATAATTTCAGAAACTTACCAATAAAACAAAATCATAAAATAAACATACCAATAAAATCCAGCATATAAGAAATTGAATTAAATTACTGTAGGTCATTCATGATCACTGATTATTTATTTTATTATTTTATTTTATAATAAAGAATTATTTTGATTTGCTTTGTGACTATTTAATTTATTTACCTATGGTGACTGAATACTTTCTTGCTGGGAGTGGTGAAAAGTTTTGTATGCAACATGTGAGCAAGTTCATTTGCTATTCGTTTTGTTGAGTCTTTCGCTTACTCAGGATTGAATTTTATAATCACTCGCTGCGCTCGTGATTCTATTTTTCAATCCTTCGTTCGCTCAAGACTCAAAATCAAAACTCATAGGAAAATCGAACTTTCCTCACTTGTTGGATAAATAACTATTTCACCACTCCCAGCAAGAAAGTATTCAGTCACCATAGGTAAATAAATTAAATAGTCACAAAGCAAATCAAAATAATTCTTTATTATAAAATAAAATAATAAAATAAATAATCAGTGATCATGAATGACCTACAGTAATTTAATTCAATTTCTTATATGCTGGATTTTATTGGTATGTTTATTTTATGATTTTGTTTTATTGGTAAGTTTCTGAAATTATCTGGTTAACAATTACAGTAAGGCCTGTAATAACCACTTTTACAGCCTTATCTTTACTATTAATCTTAACTTAAACTGTTTTCGTAGAGGAAAGACACTTCTTTCGTGCGGGAGTGGTGAAAAAAACTTTTCACCACTAGGCTCCCAGCAAGAAAGTATTCAGTCATAGGTAAATAAATTAAATAGTCACAAAGCAAATCAAAATAATTCTTTATTATAAAATAAAATAATAAAATAAATAATCAGTGATCATGAATGACCTACAGTAATTTAATTCAATTTCTTATGTGCTGGATTTTATTGGTATGTTTATTTTATGATTTTGTTTTATTGGTAAGTTTCTGAAATTATCTGGTTAACAATTACAGTAAGGCCTGTAATAACCATTTTTACAGCCTTATCTTTACTATTAATCTTAACTTATAAGTATTTCTATTCTAAGTATAAAATTATTTATTTTTTAAAATATCTTTGTAACTTGACATAAAAATCAGGCAAGGTTAGTTTCTGAACGGGATCATTACTTTCCTCACTGTTCAAACAGTGAGGAAAAACTAACTTTCCTCACTGTTTTCGTAGAGGAAAGACACTTCTTTCGTGCGGGAGTGGTGAAAAAAAATGTATGGTTATTATTTTGTTTGATGGTAAAGTAGAGGCAAATTGACGCATAGTTCAATTTCTACTCAGTATTTTCCGGGAATGTCTGGTTTCCGTCGAAACTTATTATTATTACTAGTGCATTGTCATTAAACATGAACAAGACATGACAAATGTTAGTAGCAAATTATTATGCATATCAAACTCAGTTCAGAACACCCTTCATACAAACTTAGAACGCATATAGATAATTCCGCTAAAGGACACCCTCCATACAAACTCCTTTTCAGGAAATCCCTCATTTAGCAAACAATTATTTATCTCGAAATTTTATCCTCACTACGGCTGACACGATGCCGAGTATTTGTGGTGCAAAACCTAGTGTAGGGTACTCACCATCGATGAGTAGCGGCTGCACCTCGGTGTTGGGCCTGCCGGTAGGACAGAGCGGCAGGGCCGGCGCCGTCACCGGACCGTCGCCGGGCTCGCCCTCCGTCTGTAGATAGACACAATAATCGTCATTATCGTCATCATGCTTCCAACGTCTGGACGCAAGCTGATGGTTCAAGGAGCGTCTGTTTTGGAATGGTGGTGGTGCTTTCGGCTAAACAACCCGACTTTCGAACGGCACCATTCGCTGGGACTTGCTACAAGCGTGCCGAACTATAAGACTTACCCCTACTTACAACACCTCATAAAATGGTCACACTATACCGGCGGCGGTGGATTAAGGGAAAACTGATACAAGTAAGAAGATGCTGCGGCTGTTCCAGCTGCCGCCTGGTGAAATACTGATAATAAATAGAAAATTAATGGACAGTACTGAAGACTTCGACAGCGAAACGAAGAGATCCGTGTGCGTGCGTGTATAGAAACAGTTCCTTTTCAAAACCCGAAGCGATATATCTGGACAACGTGGGTGTAGCATCCTACATGCAACCGTCATGCATTGGATATTGCAGAAAACATATCAGAGATCCACGGAACAACCCACACGGAGTAAATAAATACAGATAAAAAGGAAGTATTACCAGTGTTCAGAGCAAACGACACGACCGTCTCAACGCTATGTCCACTCGACAAAACAAACAACGACTGTCCACCCCTGAATCAAAACAAGAAGTAAGATAGCTGCCTAGAGATAAGGATAAGATGACAATTTTAATTGACAAGATTTAAATGGAGCAATCAAACCTTATTAACTATAACTGTGCGAACTAATAATAGGTAAAACAAAACATACCTCAATCCTATCAAGGTCGTCATCAACGTCGTTAATAACATTTAATTCTATAAATAACCCTTGCGCGTCTCTATCGATGAATTCAGAGGAGAAGCCTATGAACAGATTTTGGTACTCGAGAGGTATTGAGCGGAACATGATTAAGGATGGGTGCACCGATACATCCGGTTGCTAATATCCGGCGGCCGCCCGCAGATGACTATCCCGGCGCAGGCTGGCTCCCGGTTGTGAGCTAGGGAACGTGCGAGTGGCCACTGAGTCCTGTCCGGTCCGTCCACTGCCATTGCCCCATACTAAATTGCAAGCTTTGCAAATGCGAGCCGATCCCAAACTACAATAGAAATGGTGTAAAACAAAAGATGCAGATTGGACAATTTTGCAGTATTCCGTAACCCGAGCTGCGCCGCCGCGTTCCACGAAAACGGGTCGACGCCGCCGTGACGTTATTATGTTACAGTTGCAGTCTATACTTTGTACAAGAATCCGACATACATTGTCGATTAGTAAAAAATCCCTATTACAATGAGTAATAAGTACCACTTATTACGATGTGATATTCGATTGCACTTCTCGCTATTTCTTAAGGACCGATTGTATTATATAATATAGTCGCCGTCCACCCACACATTTACAAAATTGAATTAAAATATCGACCTCGTTTCAGCTATTATACAACATATTTTTTCGATAAATACGAGAACACGATAATAAATGGTAAAGAAAAAATGCTACATAACGGAAGTAGTTTCATTTTAAAATTACGCCAATTCTGTAAATAAAGTATGGCAATCGTGTCACTGGAGGCTGGATGGATAAATACAAGTCTAATGCCCAATATCACCAACAGTTAGGAGACACTTAGCTCTTTTTCATAGCCGTCTAGCGATTGTTTCGGAGGCCGGTCTCTTAAATTTAGGGGTTCCTTAGTGGCCTAGGTGACTCTTAAACTTGTATCGTGCTTTTTCGTTGCTGTGCTCGTTACCAAACAAGCGAATGTACATATTGTCAACCGACTTCAAAAAAGGAGGAGGTTCTCAATTCGACCCGTATGTTTTTTTTTTCATTGGTGGACTCTGTGACGTATTGATTCGCTGATGTTGTCACTGTCACTTGGTTTCTTTCGATTTGCTAACGCGACTGTGAGAATAAATAGTTGTTGTTTATTTCAGGTCATCATATTACAAGGGGCCATCGTGTGCGGCGCCTCCGCCATACACCGCGTACCCTTATACGTCCCCACCACAGATCACCTGATCCGTGGTCCCCACCCAGCGGGGAATTAGCATCACACTCACACAAGATAACGCACAAACTCGGATACATAATATGTATCCGAGTATATTATATTTAGTACCACTCGCTAAGTAAAGCTGAGGTCCAAAAAGATATGGAGCCGGTTTCTGAATTGATAATTTCACTGATTAAGTACCGTTAATTAAGTTTCATTTGCACCAAAAATTTAATTGCGATTAGCGCCTTAATTCTATTTAGCACCTGTCAAAATGTATGAAATATGTTAAACTTAATTGCAATTAACGCGCTAATCACAATTAGTGTTTTTGGTGTAAATAGACCTACGAGTAAGTATAGTTTTGTCTCTGCAGATGTCACAAAAAAATTACGTGACATCGATACCTACGTAACCAGTCATCTGTGGGTACTTGTAAAAATGGCCCGCGATTTTTAACCGACTTTGTGATAAAAATCAAAACCTATGAAATGGAAACCATCAAATAAGGATGGCTAACTCAGTGAATTTCTTGCCTTGGAGAAATGTTACCCTGGCCTCAAGGTAATTTTATGAGTATAGGTATAGTATGTCACTATTTATGGCAAGCTAATAGTTTAATTAAGTAACTTGTCATTCATACTATTTACGTAGTCTCCACCCGTTCTCACTAACCATTAGGACACGCCTAAATCAGATGCCTAAATATTTAGGAGTTGTCTAGAGCAAAAACACGTTCCACTAACCCTTAATTCACGACTAACGACATTAGGCTGACCTAAAGTTACGACACCGATAGATACGACAAATCGATTGGTGAAACGGAACTTTATGCTAAGCATTGCCTTAAACTAGAAGTTACTTAGGCGTTTCCTTGTTCGACGTTAGTGACAACGGGCGTTAGGACGTAATTATATTTATAATAAGCATCACTGTATCAGGTGCGGGTAATTTAAGAAGCATCCGTAAGACACAAGATATCTGTTTGTCATCATGTGAGTACAATAAAGAAATTACGAAATTACATCAACAATTGGACTTTAATGTCGTTTACGGTAAGAATAAACTAGAAAAATAGTCTAATTGTCCATACTTATTGCGGGAAGGCATAGTGAATAAATGTCTGACTGAAACACTCCACCTTACTGCGCGTATCCATTGTAGGCAGCTCGCAGCAGCGGACTCAGCTGTTTCAGAGCAGCACCTAGCAGCAAGACATTGTGGCAGCATCCCAGAGCCAGAAGGAAGGCCGACGCCAGCAGGATAGCTGATGCCAAAATCACTGACGAGGCCAGCAACCAGGTACAACACAGGCAGAAGAATCGCGGGAACATCGTACACCACTTAGTTTACACCAAACGCTTGTAGAACACAGCTCAGAAGATGCCAAATGTTGGATACTGGGTACAAACTATTATTAGAAGAAGCACCTTAGGGAATCATACACTAATGCAGTTATTGTTCTGTGACTAATACTGTGGAGTTGGAGGAAATGACAGAATCACACCAAATCACACAGGTTATTGTCAGCTGTCATTGATTTATTGTTAGATCAAGATGAAAAATATAATAAAAGTGGCCAGTGTAAAACAACTGCGCTTTACAGAGAGGATTATAGCCCTTGCTTTACATCAAATGAGGTTTTCTAATTTTTTTATGCGTTGGTAGTGGTGAAATGGGTAATTATAAATCCACCATCCAATCCACCATGAAAGCCCCCCCGGAATACTGTTAAAAACATGAAAATATAGGTCATTTGTCATTAGTCCGTTTTTCACTTTTTATCTGATGGCTGTTCAATACTACACCCCTACTGCATCTTCCAGATCATTAGTTTTGGGCCATACCCGTTCAGGGCTTTGAATACCAACTTTATTTGCTTACTATATACAACAAAACTATATCCAGGTCCGGCAATGCCTCTACTGCCATGTTATCTGGTAAAAAAGTCCCTACTGCATGTTCTAAATCACTGTTTCGGTCCCGAACTTAGGCTATAGTGCTAAAATTTGTCGTCATGATGATTAAATTGAAGTTTTACTTTTTTAATGTCCGGCTTTTTCATTGAAGTCCGGCTGATCTGGGCGAAAAACCGGTTTTCTGAATTTTACATCTGGCAACCCTAGATGCACCGTTGATGATACTTTTGTAAAAAGAAACAAATAACAAGTAAATGCTTTCAAAGTATTTTATGATGGCCCCTCCAAATTTTGCAATATTTATATTATTATGTAGTCTGTTCCTGGTCCGTACGCTTGACAAGAAATGCTTGAGATCATGAACTATTTATAATTCGAATAAAGTCACATTTCATGCCATCCAGATATCCACTCCAAAATCCAACCAGAAAAAGAAAGGCCAGCAAGATTGATTTACCCACTAACGTTATCGAGTCTGCCTGTCCATCTGACAAACGATATCCTAACCTTCGTCTTACCCACGCCTCACACGTTATCGACAGCACCTAAAGATAAATTAGAAACACTTATCGTGATACCGCAAAATGGTTCACCGATGTTACTAGTGGTCGAAATGACGAAAAGAGGATTGCACAGTTACTACTAACATGGGAATACAGAATGTTACACGATACGAGTAATTTTAGGCAGAGACTAATATCCAATTGACTGCACCTGCGGGGGAATGCGGCTCGCCAAACGTTTGTTGTATTCAACAAACGTTCGCATACGCAACTTATGTACGATGACGGGCCGCCAGACAGTTTCGCAGCGGCTGACTAATCACAGCTCTCTTACCTCGTCCCCCGCCCGCCGCCCGTAAGTAAATTAGTGAGTTGTGTTTCAAAGGAAAATGTATCTATACGCTGTACACTGGCTGGATAAGTGCTCCCTGATTTTAGGTGTAGGGTGTAGCCAGAACGGGAATATGTACGCGATGCCCCTTCTCCTCTCGCTACCCCACATTCCCTCCCCCGCCCGTTCTGACAAGTTGGTGAACCCTTTAAAAAGTATGTCGGTACTTTCTGAAGTCAATGTCAAGTTAACCTGTGGGTATCTTCGTCGTTTGTTTGTTTAGTGGTTTCGACATAGTCTAAGTAGGTAGACACAAATATGGGATCGAGAAAGGCACGTTCGTTTCCGCGATAGATTCCCTGGAATTCTGGACGCTGTAAATGTTAGTTAGGTTTTTGAAGTAAAACTTCTTAGGGCACGGGGATAAAATTTATTTAACCTCTCAACTGTGGGTTAGTCATATATTTGCTTTTCAATTGCTACTAGCCGGGTGCTATCACGAGTGGCTAAGAAATGTAACGGAAATTGGAATCGGTGACGTCAGGGTCGGCTGAAGACTTTTAAAACCGCAACTATTTTCAATACGGTTTTTAACTAATCAGATAAGATAATAATACATTCGTACAATAAAGAATGTTAATTAGTGAGAGAAAAACCTGATGAAACGTTAACAAATAAAAATTATTTTAAGCATTCTTCCACGAGTTCTTGATTTCCGGTATGGCCAAGATGGCGCCGCCGCCGCCGCCGCCGCTGGCTGGGACAAACTAGCATGACTCAAACTACTTCGTTCAACCTCTTTGTTGGAACCGGAACTTATGTTTGACAGCTGTGCGATGCGATCCATACAGTTTGTAAGAAAAGAGTTTCATCAATGTCACACGGGTCGATATGGATTTCTAAAACAAGCAAAGCAATGCATACATTTGAGCGAGACGGCTTAAAGACGTGACGTCAGATGGTATATAATCTGAGCGAGATGCAAATAGTAGTGACACTATTGAATGAGTTAAGTATATCACCACGAGCGCGACAAATTGTAGATAAGGAATGGTGGGAAATAAATGACATGACGTATTAAAAGTAAGTACAAGTATAAAAAAAATTCAAATAATCGGACGTCTGAAACTTAAAAGTAACTTGAAGCAGAGATTGGATCTCAAAATTGGAAATTTAAATCTCTTTTAGTATAGGTAGGTATAGGTGTATAGTATAGGTACCACTTAATGATCTAGCTACAGAAGTTTTACTTCTAACACGTGTACGGTGCTACACGCGTATTTTTTTGGATAATGGCTTGGATGAAACAGACTGGTATCGACGTCACATGCGCTCTCGGTAGAACCATCACCAGGAATACCAATACACAAGTGATGGGTGGGCTTTTAATTATAAGCAACTAGTTTGCTTTGCACGGCCTTCTCAGCCCGTAGGAGCACTGCTAGAGATTCAGTACAAACGACGAACTCCGAGTGGTATTTGCGTATAATTGAGTGACGTCGTGATTGCTATTTGACTTGTCCGTACTCCTTGCCCCTTCTCGCCCCCCCTCTACACCCCGTCTTCCCCCCCCGACCCCTGCAAGGAGCCCGCTCACTCTAAACAAACGAAACTTTTATTTTTGCCTGTTTGCTACAATCTTCCTGTTGAGAGTTTCCTAAGCTTTTCTGTCGTCCGCTGCCGGAAATATATTAAATGTGACGAAAGCCAGCGGTTTGATGCAAAACAAGGCCGCGTTTACTTCGAATCTATTGTTCGACAGTTGGTTTACTCAGTTATGTTAAAATTATATCAAAGTGGTCTTATTATAAAATACAACGAAAACAGTGGAAAATTGAGCGAAAGTCAATTTGACATTGCTATTCGTATGCCTAAGTGCCATGCAGGGATCTGTCACTTGCTCGCTGCGCTTTTCATGGATGGTGCCATATCTTCTTATATATCACACTAGCGAGTGCGTGCGAGTTGAAGGCAGTACGCAGCGAGTTCGCAAACGTGTGCATCGCGAACACGCCGCGCGGGTGCGCAGCGAGTTCGAAAACGTGTGCATCGCGAACACGCCGCCGCGGGTGCGCAGCGAGTTCTATATAGTGATTGCCCTATGCCTCACAGAATCACTATATAGTGCTTGACTTTGACAGTGACTACCAAGACGTCAATTAATGTCTTCTTCTTCTTCTTCTTTTTATTAATGGCGTCCTAACCTCTTTTGAGGTTAATTTTGCCAGTGTCAAGTGGTCAGGTTCTCATTTGAGAACCTGGAAATTATAATGTCTTGAGATGATTTGATGACTATGATGATGATGATTTGTCGCTCGTTAGCACTACCCGGGAAGGACGTGAAGGGCTGTGGATTCCAAGTCAATTAATGTCTATTGGGGATGAGAACTTAACTTCCCCTAATTTTAATGTATATTTTTTTTCCTTTTCGGCCAGGAGAATGACAATCTCTAGACTGAAAGAGACCGACACTAATATCAGCTTAGACAAACAATAGACAGACCAATCCCATATTGCAATTACTCAGTACCTCACTGACATTTACTACTGATTGAGTAGCTATGATTATTGTGTTTGAAACACACCTGTGGTTTGGAACAAGGCTCCGTGTTCACAGTACCACAGCCGCAACAGGGGTGATGCCAAATTGAAAACGGCGTTGCATGTAGTTTCATCCAAAACAGGGATGACGCGAAATTGGATACGGCGTAGTTCGTAGACAAGGGAAACGTAGTGTGCTCGTACGCTGAAGTTATAGTTATGGTTATAGTTTACAACTTGTGGCCGTGACAGTCCATTAGGCTGCTGCTACGCGAGATGTCTTCTCTACTACAACATAATATACCGTCACACTTTTTCCGATACGGTTGGGTAGATATAGACATAATTGATTAATTGTTTTTATGGTTGCGATCCTTAAAAGGAAAAAAGTGGCCAAGTGCGAGTCGGACTCGCCCATGACGGGTTCCGTAGTAGCTTCATAATACTGATACACCTATTCACCAGCAAATAGTTACTTTGTTTTTCATAGTGTTTCTATGAATGACAAAGTTATCTTTGCGGTTTTTACTATTACATACTTCCCCTGGCCACCTTCTGGCTCCAGCATCATATCTGCTCCATGTCATAAAAAATATTCTAGGACCAAAATATTTGTCAAGATGAATGAAACGAACCCAAATTCGACGGGGTTAAAATGTTTTATGACAGAGTTCCCAAGGCCGTCTTCCGTCTCCATAATCAGATCAGCTCTAAGTCAAAATAATTATTGCATTGTCATCCAACTTACAAACGTATGCAAATTTTCATCTCAATCGGATAACGGGAAGTGGGTCAAATTCAAGCCGACTTTGACGCGAACATACATTCATACATACTGACATACATTCTGACATACATTCTGACATACTGACATACATTCTGACATACATACAGTGCAAATTAAATAAACACCGGGAGTTACTTTTTAGGGTACCGTACCCGAAGGGTGCCAAACGGGACCCTATTACTGAGACTTCGCTGTCCGTCCGTCCGTCCGTCCATCCGTCCGTCCGTCCGTCCTGTCTGTCACCGGGTCCGTCTGCACGAACCGCAATAGCTAGAAAGCTGAAATTTTCACAGAATGTGTATATCTGTTGCCGCACCAACCACAAATACTGAAATACGAGAGATATTGCAAATTAAAGGGGGCCCCGATACAAGAGACGTGTTTAGATACACTTACGCATTTCAAAATGGAGATCTTGACTGAAACTGTTTATTTATTGTCATAGCAACCATGTCATAGACACATATACTACACATTTAAATATGATAGCATATTTCGCGTCAACTCACATGGTTGTGGTTAGCCGGTATGATGTAGACTCTCAATCCGGAGGTCGTCGGTTCAAATCTCGTGAAGGCATAAACTTTTTAAATTTTCTTTTTGTTAATTTTTTATTGTTTTGAGTGCTTTTGATTTGTTGTACGATGGTACGGTACCCTTCGTGTGCGATACCGACCCGCACTTAACCGATTATTATTAATGAGGGGACTGATGCAGAACGATAAACGATAATAGACTTGTGGCCAAGGTAATCCAATAAATCTAGGAACAAGTCTTAAGTTGAAGCATTATGTACAAAATGGCATGAGATTCTCAGAATTCTATATTTCCAGTAGATACATTTTATAAAGTCAATTTTGTGCAAAAAAAGACAGCATTTGATGGCACTTTTACATGACGTCATTCTGTTGTTATTTCATAGAACTCAGGAACAGAAGTTCCGTTTTGACAGGTCATAAAAAATATCTATATGACTTGACAGGCCACAAGCCTATTGTAGGTGGAGCCGAACGGGAATAGGTACACAAGGGCTCGCCAGTATTCTACAGTGCGATAGTTTTGCCAGTAAAATTTAATAAAGAACCTAGTTTTATAAAATTAAGGGCCTAATGAAGAAGTGCCGATAAGCTCTACGTAACAGATAAATAAAAATGAAAATGTTAAATGAAACCTCGGATGCTTGCGCGGTCCGAATCACTTGACCACTTTTTTCCTCTACGGAAACTCATACATAGGAGTATAGTTGCTGTAAATAAATACTGCGTCGGCAACATAATTTACAAAAGACTGCGTAATTAAAAAAATATAAGATAATCTAACAAAATCCATATTATTCCGAGACATTTATGTTGCCTCATATATCGGGCGAAAATCATATTAATCTGCACAACTTCAAGAATATTCAGAATCCAATAGATTTCCGAAAATATGCTCTACACTGAAGAGACACACAGATTAAAATAAATCGGAGTAACAATAATTTGGTGTAAGCATAGCCGATTTCTTAGGGTACCGTACCCGGAGGGTGCCAAACGGGACCCTATCACTAAGCCCACGCTGTCCATCTGTCTGTCTATCCGTCCGTCAGCGGGTCCTAGAGCACGAACTGTAATATCTAGAAAGTTGAAATTTTCACAGAATATGTATATCTGTTGCCCCAACATTAACAAATACAAACACTTCGGCTTATGAGCACTCGTTCAGGTTGCAGGCAATCCGACTGTGGAACGCACTTCCTTCCACCATAAGAGACAGTTCCACTCTTTTCTCATTTAAAAACCGGGTAAAAGAGCACTTCCTCTCTCTTTCGTGATAGATATTGTATTATAGGTTTATTTATTTGCATATTGTGTATTTATTTAGTATTTTTGGTATACTTATTATATTATGATTGAAGTATATTTATTTAGTCATTTATTGTGCACTGACTTCCCTCTCTGTATCTGTTTTTTCCTGTCATGCCTAGGTTTGTTGGAAAAAATCTCTTTTTAGAGATAAATGTTACGTGTTTTTTAGGTTTTGTGCAATAAAGTATATGAAAAATGAAAAGAAATGAAATACTGAAATACGAGAGATATTACAAATTAAAGTGGGTCCCCATACAAGAGACGTGTTTTGAGTGCTTAAGTTGTGTTGTACGATGGTACGGTACCCTTCTTGTGCGATTCCGACTCGCACTTGACCAATTATTTTATAATTAAATTTGATGAATAGACTTTGCTTATTTTTATACCATATGAATAAATGAGATGTTTGCGAGACAAAATCGACCCCAAAAATATGTCGCAGCAGCTTTTAGATAGGATCTCTTTTCATTTAATCACCGGCTTTGGTGTGTAATCTGAATCGCCCATTAATTCTATAAAATGTTATTGAAACGCGTTGAAAGTACATTCAATGTATCCTTAATATCGCTGCCTTTCACTTAGCACCAAGGGTCTAAGGTACGAGGCGTACTTAAAATCAATGGCATTATTACTTCGCTCGTTTATTATCCTTCAAATGTAGGCGAATGATCAAAGATTTTTCTAGAGGTATTTGATCGATGGATATTTGAGTCATTTAAATTTTTGTTGATAAAATAAAGTAAAATAAAATAAAATATAATTTACAGTGCCACAGACTTTACTCATGGCCTGTATCAATAAATCCACTAAACGTTTGGCAGATTCATCTAGGTATCAATTGGGACTTATCGGATCTATAATAAAAAGCCCAATGTAACCTTTAATATTCTGACTGAGTATACGAGCAGCTTGTAGTATATTATGTTAGGTCCCAGCTACTATCGCTATACGGTGTTAGTATACGAGCAGCTTGTAGTATATTATGTTAGGTCCCAGCTACTATCGCTATACGGTGTTAGTATACGAGCAGCTTGTAGTATATTATGTTAGGTCCCAGCTACTATCGCTATACGGTGTTAGTATACGAGCAGCTTGTAGTATATTATGTTAGGTCCCAGCTACTATCGCTATACGGTGTTAGTATACGAGCAGCTTGTAGTATATTATGTTAGGTCCCAGCTACTATCGCTCTACGGTGTTAGTATACGAGCAGCTTGTAGTATATTATGTTAGGTCCCAGCTACTATCGCTATACGGTGTTAGTATACGAGCAGCTTGTAGTATATTATGTTAGGTCCCAGCTACTATCGCTATACGGTGTTAGTATACGAGCAGCTTGTAGTATATTATGTTAGGTCCCAGCTACTATCGCTATACGGTGTTAGTATACGAGCAGCTTGTAGTATATTATGTTAGGTCCCAGCTACTATCGCTATACGGTGTTAGTATACGAGCAGCTTGTAGTATATTATGTTAGGTCCCAGCTACTATCGCTCTACGGTGTTAGTATACGAGCAGCTTGTAGTATATTATGTTAGGTCCCAGCTACTATCGCTATACGGTGTTAGTATACGAGCAGCTTGTAGTATATTATGTTAGGTCCCAGCTACTATCGCTATACGGTGTTAGTATACGAGCAGCTTGTAGTATATTATGTTAGGTCCCAGCTACTATCGCTATACGGTGTTAGTATACGAGCAGCTTGTAGTATATTATGTTAGGTCCCAGCTACTATCGCTATACGCCTGCCACCAAAAGCCTGATACCTCCCCAACATCCCGCACCAGCCGGCGTGGTGGAGAATGGATCAATCATGCTGGTATCCGAGAAAGGCCCGCGCCCCTCGACGAGGACATTAAAAAGGGCTCTATTTGTTTTTAATTTGTTACGCCATATTTAATATCAAACACGCCTGTGCCGAACTACTGAATAAAATCGAAGGTACAAACGTCGAGGGACTAATTTATTTTAAGGAATATGTGACGGGACGTTGGAAAGGTTAAGCCATTAAACCTACTAGTGTTTAATGCTGCGTATACGTAGGCGAGATTATTTTTTCGAACCACCGAATCGATTTTACAACACACGACGACATGGAATTCTACTACTACCAGAATAACGCATTAAAATCCTTTTACCCGTTTGAGCAGTAGGGTTATACAGACACTTAAATATACACAGACAGCTTCAAACTTTATTATACTTTCCTCACTTTTTCTTCGGGGGGGGGGGGGGGGGTTAGAATGAGATTTCTTCAAGAGAGCTTCGGAAACACAAAGCTCAGAACATTTACTCATATTTGATCTATGTCTTTGTCTATCTGTCGTTTATACAGTGCAGCAAATCAACGAAACCCAAATTAGTAATTCAAACAGTTTACTGTCCACCGACACAACTCAGATAATAATTTACTCGCTTGCTGCGGTGTCTGAGTGTGGTGTTATTAACAATATTATTATTACTGGTTACACTGCGCATGGTCGGTCGGTGAACAAACAGGAGTTCTGATTCTCAGTATATTGCTGCAAGCTCGTCCGTTTTTAACCGACTTCCCAAAGGAGGAAGTTTACAATTCGTTTTTTTTATGTATGTGCCTCGATAGCGCCTAAACGGATTGACCGATTTGGAAAATTATTTTTTTGTTTGAAAGGGTTTACCTTCCCATTGGTCCCATTGACACCAGGTCAGGATCTGATGATGGGATTCTGGAGAAATCGAGGGAACTCTTCAAATATTATAGGCAGATCTATAGTGATTTTTGTGTTTTTCATAATAACTCGTGCAAATGCACATGGTAAGCATAATATTGTGATGCGGAACTACTGATGAAGACCACATATGGCCACCAGATCTGCTCAATACTAGGTACAAATACAATGCGTGGCTGACGGGCAGGCAACGCATAGCCTAAACCGGTGGACCTAGAGCCATGAAACTTTGTACAGGGGTTCCTTAGTAGCGTGGGGAAGCACTGATATGGGATTTGACAAAATTAATTCCCCAAGGGGGGGGGGGGGATAAGGGGTTACAGTTTTTATTAAACTCAATCTAATCAAATAGGGTTTGTGGAAGTCGGTTTTTTCTAAAGTTTACTTTTTGTTTCAATTATTTAACCGACTTCCCAAAGGAGGAGGTTTACAATTCGTCCGGTTTTTTTTTTATGTATGTGCCCCGATAGCGCCTTAACGGATGGACCGTTTTGGAAAATTATTTTTTTGTTTGCAATGGTTTACCTTCCCATTGGTCCCATTGACACCAGGTCAGGATCTGATGATGGGATCCTGGAGAAATCGAGGGAACTCTTCAAATATTATAGGCAGACCTATAGTGATTTTTGTGTTTTTCATAATAACTCGTGCAAATGCACATGGTAAGCATAATATTGTGATGCGGAACTGCTGATGAAGACCACATATGGCCACCAGATCTGCTCAATACTAGGTACAAATACAATGCGTGGCTGACGGGCAGGCAACGCATAGCCTAAACCGGTGGACCTAGAGCCATGAAACTTTGTACAGGGGTTCCTTAGTAGCGTGGGGTAGCACTGATAAGGGATTTGACAAAATTAATTCCCCAAGGGGGGGGGATAGGGGGTTACAGTTTGTATTTAACTCAATCTAATCAAAAAGGGTTTGTGGAAGTCGGTTTTTTCTAAAGTTTACTTTTTGTTTCAATTATTTATGTATGTGCCCCGATTGCGCCTAGACAGATGGACCGATTTGGAAAATTATTTTTTTGTTTGAAAGGGTTCACCTTCCCATTGGTCCCACTGACACCAGTTCAGGATCTGATGATGGGATCCTGGAGAAATCGAGGAAACTCTTCAAATATTATAGGCAGACCTATTGTGATTTTTGTGTTTTTCATAATAACTCGTGCAAATGCACATGGTAAGCATAATATTTTGGTGCGGAACTGATGATGAAGACACACATGGCCACCAGAATTGCTCAACACTAGGTACAAATACAATCTACTATGCGTGGCTGACGGGCAGGCAACGCATAGCCTAAACCGGTGCACCTAGAGCCATGAAATTTTGTACCTACAGAGGTTCCTTAGTAGCGTGGGGTAGCACTGAGATGGGATTTGACGAAATTAATTCCCCAAGGGGTGGGAAAATAGTGGGTTACAGTTTGTATTAAACTCAAAAAGCACTTGAAATTGGTTTCTAATCAAATAGGGTTTGTGGAAGTCGTTTTTTAAGAAACCTGTCTGTGCCTGAGGTCATATTTTCCTTGTAGTGCGTTGATTGAATGAGTTGTTAGTCTGGTATATTTTCACAAATGCGGTTTTTTTTCACAGCAGGGAATAAACGAATAATTTCACAAATGTGAGTATGTACAGCTTAACCTAATTTACGACTATATTAGTACATTATGAAACAAGTCAGCAATGTTGGTCATAACATGAGAGGTTGGTTTACCAGCTGGTGGCAGGTTATGCTGGCACCATTACCTCGCTGTATCACCAGGCTAATGCGCTGGGCAAGGTAGGTGCCAACTCTAGAATCAACCGACGCTTCGACGAGTCTTTTCGCAATCTCCCTATAGACTCGCCGAGCGTCGGGCCCCCGCAATCTCCCTATAGACTCGCCGAGCGTCGGGCCCCCGCGAATTTCCCATTTCACAAGCAACATTCCATAAACTTCACAAGATTGATGATTCAATAGGTAACAGACTTTTTCGTTGAGTTCGCAAGGTTGGTCTAATTGATTTTCGTTGAGTTCGCAAGGTTGGTGTAATTGATCAAAAAATATGTTGTGGTTGTATAAACACATTTTGTGATAACTTTGAGAGTCTTTTCTATTGAGCTAAATTAATTAAAGTACTTTTATACGATCGAGAATTCAACCTGACACTCGATGATCAAAGCTAATATAAATAAACAGTTAGCTACTACTCCATCATCTACTGCTATGTGTCGCCTGTGTCATTGTTTTTTCGCCAAATAAATAAAATTAATTGGCGTAACCTACTTGATAAACAACACCTCGCAAGCTGGCTCGGCGCATGTACGACAGCGCCGACAACAGCCGCCACGCCCATCTCCACGACATCGCCCCGCATCACGCACGTCCGCCCGAGGGCCGCCCTTTACCCAGAGAGTTGCTGGCCATCCCACTGTCGCCAGTGTAAGCCTGCAGAAGAGCACGGCACAGCGGGGAAAGAAAAGCTCCCGCACCGCTGTCGCCAGTGTATGCCCATAGAAGGCAAAAGCACGGCACAGCGAAGGCTACGCGCGGCCCCTGGCAAGTAGGGGCCACCCACGACCGGGGGGACGTGAGTATAAAGTATAAAGTATGAGGCAACCATAAGACCTCGAACCCGCAACCTTAGTGGAACTCCGCTGAGCATACGCCGACTCAGGAGATAGATTATGCTACAAGCGGGAGGAAGCAATAGGTCTTGAAGTTGATTTTTTAAGTGTTTAACAGAGTTGACAATGCCATCTAGTACTAAATTAAGAAAGGTGTTATTAAAGAATGGTGAGATCAACAAATGATATGACCTAAAAGAAATCACAGTCAACGTGAGGCTCAAAAAAGTTAACTATGGCTGTAGGAAAAAATATCACAAACACCTCTTGTCAGAAAGATCATTTGTCTCGTTTAAAGAAAGATCATTGTTTTCTTCAAAGTATGTTTTTGTCATTATTTCAAAAACTAATTCTTCTTGACTATGATCCTTCTTTCTCTGTGCCCTTCAGTTGGTATGGTCAGTAACTAAGTACCTACATATTGCGCTAATATACAAACAACATTTAACCGCGTTAACAAAGCTCATTTAGTTTGGGGGATTCCTGAGGAAATCCTTTTCCGGTGGTTATACTCGTGATATAGAAAGGTTTATCTTTTAGGGAGTTGTTAAAACCATCATTGTGAATAACTTATAGGTAGACAAGAAACTGGTTAGCATTAGACATTTAGATCTAACTAGGAACTTATAACTATAAACCTAAACTACAACTTATATTATATTATACCTCCTTATTATGTTTTATTCATAAGGGGGCAAGATTGTAATAAAAATAGTACCACCTGAACAACAATTCCAAAATCTGAACATACTCGTAATAAGTGTTTTCTTGTTTTTTTTTTAAAAAAAAATTTCGTCAGGGAAACAAATTATAATGCAAATGAGCATAGCAAAATTTACAGACTACTTATTCCATGTTTTTTTAATGAAGTGTTATCATGTAATTTTCAAGTATTTTCTACATCCAATCCCCAATAATCCCCATCCACTCATTACCTACCTGAAGTGTTCGTTAGTCATTCATTGATTTTCATTTGTCAGACAGAAATTAATTAAATAAATCTTCCCGAAAATTAATCAAGTCTGTAATTTGTCTTAAGCTGCTAAAGCTTGGAGTAGAGTTGGCTTCTTACTTAAAGATTTTAGTCTCTATGATGTAAGGAACAGGGACGACGCCGATCTTAAAATGCTATAATGAGAAAAGATGTACGTTAAATGCTTAGCAGGACTTAATAATGAACACATTTATTATTCAAAATCGTAAATATAAAATCTTCATCCTCCATCGTGTTTAATAAATGCTGCTTTATTATTATTACTAACAGTAAGTACCTATCTATACGCATTTTCGCAACACACCCAAGCAAAACTTTTTTTACAATCTTTTTATGGTCATAAAAAGTAAATTGAAGAATGATGGGGTTTCGAGTTCAGTGCAACTTTCTTTATAGGGTTCCGATCGTTTAATGGAAAAAAGGAACCTTTATAGGATCACTTTGATGTCCGTCCGTACATCCGTCTGTCCGTCCGTCCGTCTGTCCATCAGTGTGTCAACGCGTGGACGTATCAAGCTGAAATTTATATCAATTGTTTAGGTCTGTAGTCGCACATCACTACTGTGAAAAAATTACCTTCTAGGGCAACGCAATTGAACGCGACGACCGCTTAAGTTGTAAAATTGTTGGATTGTCATAGAGTAATCGCAATGGTCCCAAAACCTACAGGGTACTTCCCGTAGGACTAAAATCATGAAATATTCGGCACAAAGCAAGGTTAAGCACAAGTTCAGGGAAAAATCTGAAAACTAAAAATTTCTGTCTTTCTACAAAAATATTCAATTTAGTTTACATGGATGACATCATACTTATTTTTTGATGTGGAAACCTGTTACCACGTGTTAGCTCTCCAAGTGTGATTGGAACCATTGGTGTACGAGTTCTACCCGCACTTGACTGTTTATTTTATTATACCTTGTATTTTGGTGTTTAAATATCCGCCTAATTTCGTATTTCGTATAATTTATTGCACATAAAAGACAAAAAACAAAAAATACAGAGAAGTAATTTTCGTCTTCGTAGTTATGTTACTTTATTTATTACGACTTAGACAATATTCGTTACGGGCCCGCTGCCTGCATAAATTGCACGTATAGTACATACAATAAGTAGGTAATATTTCTAGAGCAGCGCTGGTAAAAAAATAATATTCCTCGTTGAATTCTTCCCCTATATTAAGTTGCACCTGGAAAAGCTAATGCCACCCATATGATCTTTAACACCAGAGTTTATTTTCCTCTAGAGCCTCCTCGAATATTGTCTCATGTAGGTTCTACACAAAACATTACGTATTGAATTTATTCAAAGTTTGTGGGGAAAAGACCTGAGGGTTTTGTATACGTTGCTACGCTACGGAGGAGGAAGAGGATTTCAGAGGATAAGTCAACTCATAAAATAATCCCCAACAAAATGTATCTCTTACTTATGTAGTTCATTCTGTATGCTGAACAGAGGTTTTTACCTATTGTTTTCCGTATATGGATTACGGTTAAATGTAGGGAAAACTAACAGAATGCAACAGATAAATACTGTTCATGTACTTTTTCTACAAGATTTTAAATCATTCGACTAATGGGTTTACAAGGTATAAAAGCAAAATTTTTATTTAGTGCTTGTTGGGAGATAACAATAAACTAAAAATGTATAATTTTGGTTCTCACTTCAGTAAAGCTGAAAGGGAATCATTTTCAGAATAGAGTTCGTTATCTTATCAACCGCTGAACGGATCTGAAGCTTTCACAGGAAGCGTTAATACAGGTGAGTGTGTCGTTTGTTCGAAGCTTTCTGGTAGTGCAGGCAAGTGCATTACCTATCTGATCTCTCACCGGAGACTACACACAGGGAGTAGTGCAGTCAGATACGATTACGGTCCAATCAACTTTAGTGCATTCTACATCAGATGCTGTGTTTCGAAGATTTATAATTCATAATTTCTTTATTACACACAAAAAATGTTAACAAAACACGGTAAGTAACATAAAGTGTATAATGGCGAGCTTATCTCTAAAAAGAGATCTCTTCCAGCAAACCAAGTTTCGATGAGAGAGGTTGATTGCTGAGCGGGGGTAGACCCATGTGATAGAAGATATGTTTTGTCATTGTCAACGATTATATCTTATATACTCGTAAAACATAATTGTTGAAAGAAACAAAACTCTCATAAAGACTGGCAACAGACACGACCAAGAGTGAATAAATTAAAGGAAAAAATGGAAATAAATAGATATGAATTCCCTAATTACTAATTAATTATCTCATTGAAAGATAAATGATACAATAGAATGCCATCTCACTGGAGTGCAACAACTTTTGGGCACCGTAATGATGACGTCACCAATCCACCACCTACCAGCCTTGTCTAGGAACAGATAAAACAACAAACATTTATACACAGAAACGTACATTGCTTCTGGCCTCAAGGGACTAACACCCTACGTTCGTGAAACAGAAGCAACACACAAGAAATAAACTCCTGCGTCATTGCCTGTTGGCAACAAGTTTGCGCGTATAACATCATCAGCGTTGACTCGAAACTTCCTATAGTTCCAACGAACACCTCCCTGAAGCCCCCTCGGACACAAACGATTAGTGAAACGACGCTCTGAGCCGGCTTTGCCTAATGCATCTGCACCAACAACCATTAAAGCAAAAGACGCTATATCCGGTGCTACGTAAATAATTAAAGATCCCTTAGTGATCGGTTGCTGCATTAAAGCTCGGAGGTTTTTTTTTTCTCAGAAGGGTATAAAATACATAATAGAACGTAGACGTACCTACTGAAGGAAGTCGGACTCCCACACGAAGGTTTTTGTACCGATGTAGGTACACGAAAAGTGGCCAAATGCGAGTCGGACTCGCCTATGAGGGGTTCCGTATTAACAAGTAATTTTTTCACATACACCTGATATACCTGCCCCAAATATCACTATCATTCTTGATCGGCAAATAATTACTTGGTTTTTAATAGTGTTTGTATGAATGATAAAGTTATCTATGTGGTTTTTAATAAATGTTTATATCTTAAAAACTCCTTATTTTATTTTGTTCAAACCAATTTTCGTTGAAAGTGTGTATTGAGATACACAGTATATTTTTTTTTTTCGATTTTTCACTCTCTTACTTTAAAAGTTAGAGGGGGGCGGGGACACAATTTTTTCCACTTTGGAAGGATCTGTCTCTTTAACGATTTACTTTGAGGAAAAACGGTTTCAGGAACATCAACGTATTTTTAAAAGACCTATCTATAGAACCCACACATAAAGGTTTCACAAAAAATTATTTTTTGGTTTCAGTTCCATGTCCCCCTTATTTTCTTATTTTTTCAATGTTTGTATAAAATTTTGTAGTCCTAATAGTTTCGGAATAAAGTTGCTGTGACGGACGGTGATACGGACGGATAGACAGACGGACACACAGACAGACTTGACGAAACTATATAAGGTTTCCATGTTTCTCTACGGATCCCAAAAAACGCAAAATAAACACGAGCACGACTCTTTTAAGTCTCTTGATTTATAAAAACAGGCGTGGTTCATTGCATAGAAATACACATTCTGTGAACGTTTTAACTCTCAATATAACGGTTCATGAGATACAGTCTGTAAGACAGACGGACCGGCTGGCTGACAGCGGTGGCTCAGTAGTCAGTATTTGTATTTGCCAAACAGGCTCTTAGATGTGGCACCCTTTGTAACCCCAAAACCGAATATAATGTAAATGTATTATATTGTAAGTATAGTAAGAATCGAGAAGAGTTGCTTCCGAGAACACATAAAGGTACTACAATCTCTATAACCATCCGACGACTTGTTATTCCGAGATCTCTAGATACTCGCACATAATGTAACAGTACGTCTTCATACCCACGCACGCGCTAATTATAATTTTCCAAGGAAATAATGTGCTGGACAAGAAAATAATTAATCACCGCTTCTATCGATTGTTACACAGGTTCTTTTACAAGTCACGTTCTAATTGTCGTCCGTCGGATGACTACGGGTCACTTGTACCACTGGAACGAATATCACAACACTTCCGAAAGATTCCAACTCTGTACAACTACAAACTATACACAGTTTCGAGTTCTCGACCAAGAGCAGTTAAATTATTTTGGGGACGCGTTTTAATCAGAATGTTCAGCACCTTCGCGATCTTTCTTTATCGTGCATTTTATCCCGCCTTTATTTAAAAAAAAACTGTCAGTATAATGCTATTTGTTTCGGGACAGTGAGGGTGTTTTGCAATAAACAGCCCTCACTTTCCCGAGACCAACCCGCGCAGCGCTCTACGAACAATCCACCCACCTAATAGTCCGCCTAGATTTTTCGACATTCGCAAAACAGTGTAGTTCTGAAATAAAGGCTCTGTTTCAAAGAAATTCCGGAGCCTCCCGCCCATGGCTGCTGAAATGAAGCGGAGGTAAACGTTTGTTGTTCTCGTGCGCGATCGCGAATACCACAGGTGCCCCCCTCCCCCCCCCCTCCTCGTGATCAATAATGTTTTTCCTCACATCTATTCAAAAAGAGCTACTTTAGTCCCGGCAAACAGGGACTAAAGTAGGTCATTTAGTCCCTCGGGACTAAAAGTAACTTTTTAATTTTGTTGCCAGTACAAAGGAAAAAATTTGCTATCACTAATCAGTTTCACTATCATTCAGGCCGACAGATCGATTCTAAACGCAGCCAATAAAAAAAAAGTTTGTACTAAAATGCGTACTCGACACAGATTAGATAATCCGATCGACCGAATCGATTGACACCGATTGGTGACAACAGAGAAACAACCTTACAGAATTGATATCGAAACACGGACCAAATAATTAAAAAGTTGTGGAAAATTTGTAAACAAAGCGCGCCAAATCTGAATGCCGAAATTATTTCAATTTCGTTTGCGGATATGAGTTGCACTCGGGACTCAACTCTAGAATCCCTCGGTCGCTCAGGATTCAAAAAACACTCTCGCCCTAAAAATAGTTCTTTACTCCCTTGGTAAACAATCTACTATTTAAATGCTGAACTGAAATCGGTGATCCGAACGTACTATGAATTTTTAACACTCTGCGGAATAAATTATACGATAGTGTTCGCGGGTGCGTATTGTTATACCGGAGAGTTGTACAGATGTACAGATGATGTCGGGGGTTGCATAATTAGGATATTATGGATGTGAAGTCAGACGACCCAGTATCGAGGTTTCTTGCACTTTGCTTCTGGCTTTTGAAGATACACATCTACTCTCAATCCAGGAACTCGATTCCATACTATCCATGATTTTTACTTTACTAGGGCACAGATTAATAAAGAGTTAACTAGAGTTAGATTTGACAGTTGCGCTGTGGAACTTATGTCAAAGACCCTAGCTATCTGCATATGGAAGGATAGATAGAGTATTGAAAACGGCCATTAGGCAGAGCTCACAAACCACAACCACAGTCGCAGTTCAAAAATTTGAAAATCATATCCTGATTTCAAAAGAACAAGAGAGAACACTTCCGGCACGAAACATTACGCTATTTCCCCTGACGTCACCAGGCGGTGCAGCCACGATCGTTTCAAACGGATATCCGGCTTCAATTGAATTCCCCCGAGTGCAGTTTGCTCAACCGACTATGACGCATTAGTCGTTATCGCAGTAATTAAGTTATATCAGGGCCTACCTTATTTGAAGCAATACGGAAAGAAAATTGCAAAAAGAAATCCCACTCATTTGTTTTTTTTAGGGTTCCGTATCCGAAGGGTGCCAAACGGGACCCTATTACTGAGACTTCGCTGTCTGTCCGTCCGTCCGTCCGTCCGTCTGTCTGTCACCAGGCTGTATCTCATGAACCATGATAGCTAGACAGTTGAAATTTTTACAGATGATGTATTTCTATTGCCGCTATAACAAAAAATACTAAAAATCAAAATAAATGTAATATTAAGGGGGGCTCCCATACAACAAGCGTGATTTTTTTGCTCTTTTTTGCTCGATATTGATAATGGTAGCAGGTAGACGCTTAAAATGTTCACAACATATTGAGTATATTATTTACTTAAAAAAGAAATAATTAAATTAAAATTAAATTAATTAATTAAATTAATAAGTAATGGGGGGCTTCCATACATTTTTTTTTGCGGTTTTTATAGATAATGGAACGGAACCCTTCGTGCGCGAGTCCGACTCGCACTTGGCGGGTTATTCAGGCTCTCGCCTTGTCGTCACACAGATCCAAATTCTAGTCGTGTTCCGTGACATCGCCGTCAGCGCCATAATCAATTACAGCGTCTACAATGCCATTGTTTTGTATCGCCAACACTGACTCGGAACGGCTTCGTAGACGCTGTTATCGATTTTGGCGCGACTCGGAACGGGGGGATTGAACAATTTAACCTTTTTGCACTACTACCTTTTTTGTTACCATTTTTGAAACAAAGCTCGACAATCATTGATTTTGACAGGTAAGTAATTGCTGGTCGCTACAGCACGACTGCAAGAGGTAATTGCCGGACACCTTGTCTGGCTCCTCCAAGTAGCGCGGCAACGTCCATTTTGCTCAAATAAGGTTGTCAATGAGCACATTACTCGCTTTATTTGAGTAAAAATATATTCGTAATGATTTGAATTACTTGAATTAGAACCTTTAAAATAATTTATCTTCTAGATTTTTTCCAAATTCCTAACAAATAAGTTCCCGTCAAATGTAATAGAAGCAAGCGGCAGGCATGGGATGTCATTGCGCAGCTGCAGTCGCAGCCGAAAGTATTATAAATGTAATAGAAGCAAGCGGCAGGCATGGGATGTCATTGCGCAGCTGCAGTCGCAGCCGAAAGTATTATAAATGTAATAGAAGCAAGCGGCAGGCATGGGATGTCATTGCGCAGCTGCAGTCGCAGCCGAAAGTATTATAAATGTAATAGAAGCAAGCGGCAGGCATGGGATGTCATTGCGCAGCTGCAGTCGCAGCCGAAAGTATTATAAATGTAATAGAAGCAAGCGGCAGGCATGGGATGTCATTGCGCAGCTGCAGTCGCAGCCGAAAGTATTATAAATGTAATAGAAGCAAGCGGCAGGCATGGGATGTCATTGCGCAGCTGCAGTCGCAGCCGAAAGTATTATAAATGTAATAGAAGCAAGCGGCAGGCATGGGATGTCATTGCGCAGCTGCAGTCGCAGCCGAAAGTATTATAAATGTAATAGAAGCAAGCGGCAGGCATGGGATGTCATTGCGCAGCTGCAGTCGCAGCCGAAAGTATTATAAATGTAATAGAAGCAAGCGGCAGGCATGGGATGTCATTGCGCAGCTGCAGTCGCAGCCGAAAGTATTATAAATGTAATAGAAGCAAGCGGCAGGCATGGGATGTCATTGCGCAGCTGCAGTCGCAGCCGAAAGTATTATAAATGTAATAGAAGCAAGCGGCAGGCATGGGATGTCATTGCGCAGCTGCAGTCGCAGCCGAAAGTATTATAAATGTAATAGAAGCAAGCGGCAGGCATGGGATGTCATTGCGCAGCTGCAGTCGCAGCCGAAAGTATTATAAATGTAATAGAAGCAAGCGGCAGGCATGGGATGTCATTGCGCAGCTGCAGTCGCAGCCGAAAGTATTATAAATGTAATAGAAGCAAGCGGCAGGCATGGGATGTCATTGCGCAGCTGCAGTCGCAGCCGAAAGTATTATAAATGTAATAGAAGCAAGCGGCAGGCATGGGATGTCATTGCGCAGCTGCAGTCGCAGCCGAAAGTATTATAAATGTAATAGAAGCAAGCGGCAGGCATGGGATGTCATTGCGCAGCTGCAGTCGCAGCCGAAAGTATTATAAATGTAATAGAAGCAAGCGGCAGGCATGGGATGTCATTGCGCAGCTGCAGTCGCAGCCGAAAGTATTATAAATGTAATAGAAGCAAGCGGCAGGCATGGGATGTCATTGCGCAGCTGCAGTCGCAGCCGAAAGTATTATAAATGTAATAGAAGCAAGCGGCAGGCATGGGATGTCATTGCGCAGCTGCAGTCGCAGCCGAAAGTATTATAAATGTAATAGAAGCAAGCGGCAGGCATGGGATGTCATTGCGCAGCTGCAGTCGCAGCCGAAAGTATTATAAATGTAATAGAAGCAAGCGGCAGGCATGGGATGTCATTGCGCAGCTGCAGTCGCAGCCGAAAGTATTATAAATGTAATAGAAGCAAGCGGCAGGCATGGGATGTCATTGCGCAGCTGCAGTCGCAGCCGAAAGTATTATAAATGTAATAGAAGCAAGCGGCAGGCATGGGATGTCATTGCGCAGCTGCAGTCGCAGCCGAAAGTATTATAAATGTAATAGAAGCAAGCGGCAGGCATGGGATGTCATTGCGCAGCTGCAGTCGCAGCCGAAAGTATTATAAATGTAATAGAAGCAAGCGGCAGGCATGGGATGTCATTGCGCAGCTGCAGTCGCAGCCGAAAGTATTATAAATGTAATAGAAGCAAGCGGCAGGCATGGGATGTCATTGCGCAGCTGCAGTCGCAGCCGAAAGTATTATAAATGTAATAGAAGCAAGCGGCAGGCATGGGATGTCATTGCGCAGCTGCAGTCGCAGCCGAAAGTATTATAAATGTAATAGAAGCAAGCGGCAGGCATGGGATGTCATTGCGCAGCTGCAGTCGCAGCCGAAAGTATTATAAATGTAATAGAAGCAAGCGGCAGGCATGGGATGTCATTGCGCAGCTGCAGTCGCAGCCGAAAGTATTATAAATGTAATAGAAGCAAGCGGCAGGCATGGGATGTCATTGCGCAGCTGCAGTCGCAGCCGAAAGTATTATAAATGTAATAGAAGCAAGCGGCAGGCATGGGATGTCATTGCGCAGCTGCAGTCGCAGCCGAAAGTATTATAAATGTAATAGAAGCAAGCGGCAGGCATGGGATGTCATTGCGCAGCTGCAGTCGCAGCCGAAAGTATTATTAATAATACACACATGCAGTGTCATTTACGTAACGGGCAATCGCCGTCACGTCATTGTCATTGAGTCGTCATTTTAATGACACAATCGTGCCCTTCCCCTCACAGCCTCGTGACGAAGAGATAGCAAATTGATAAAGTGCCCGCCTCCGGCGATCCATGACGCGGGATGCTCTCCATGGGATACTTTCAGGGACCGGATTCTGTGAGCTAATCGCAAGTAGCCTATGCAAGGGCGCAAAATACCAAATAAAAAATAATTTCTTTATCGCATAAGAGTTTGTAGGCGGCGGCGTGCACAGAACGACGGCCCTGAGCAGGCGCCCAAAGAAGTAAAATGAGGGGTGTCTGCAACGCCACTTGTGTGGTTTTTGTAAATGCTCATAAAGTCATTCTCATTGCGCCCGTCAATACAGGGAAAATGACACTGATATTAATTTCGTAAAAGCATGGAAGTCGCAGCCGTTTTATTAAATCAGTCACTTAACCGAAACACTGGCCCGTTCATTAGAGGCAATATTGTACTTGAATGCCTTTTGATACAAATAAAGCACCGCTGAATATGTCTAACAAATCAGCCACTTTAGTGCAACAGAACATATTGTGGTCCAGCAGAGAAGACTGTAAAAACACAAAACTCTTTATAAACAAGTATAACCATAGGTTTACTAACTACCTAATAAGGCTGCCACGCAGCAAAATAAAAATACTAACAGGCCTTATAACAGGCCATTGTACACTAAATAAACACTTGACAATTACAGGTGCAACTGACAGCCCCCTATGCAGGGGTTGCATGGAAGTGGAAGAGACGGTCGAGCACATGTTGCTGGCATGTCCATCCACAATTGAAACCAGGATGGCGATTCTGGGAGAAGCATCATCGACCCGGGAGCTCCTTGAACATCCAGGCCTCCTACTCCAACTTGTGGAGGAGTTGGGTTGGCTGAGATGAGAGAAAGGGAGAAGGGGACATGCACAAAGGCCCCGCACATGTGGGCCACGTGCAGGCACTTCAGCCCCCTTACAGAAGATAGAAGATGTCTAACAACCGGCCTAATGGATTGGTATTTTGATTCATAACAGGTTTTTGAATTGACCCTCACGGGCTTCTCAGGTCGATCCGACTTTCCTCAATTTCGAAATATGAACCTACCCAGGCACACGTACTAGCTGTGGTAAAAAAAACCCAGCTTCTTTGAGTACTATTATCTCTTCTGTGACAAAGTGCACAAACCATCCATGCAAAACTCCCTGTAGGTACATGTCCTAACTATCGATACAACATACATTATGACGATTCAGCAATATTATTGATACTGACGGCCCCGTAAAGATAGGCTTATAATTAATTTACAAGTAATTAGTGAATTCATTATTTCTTTATTGTACTCGATTGGAACAAACGAATGGGCCTTGGAGGGAAAGAACCTTAAATCCCTATGATAGCTCATTTTACCTAAAGGAAACATGCATTTCCTTTTAAAAAGCAACACAACAACTGCATTCAAAGCTTTTCTCATGGGAATCAAACCAAAAAATCTGAAAAACCTCGCAATTTTTCTGCACTAATCGATGCAGTCAATGTAACAGATAAATTTCTTCAAGAAATATTAGGTCTACACTCGCCTGTCGTGCAAGATATGCGTAAAATCGTTTTTTTTTTGTGCACAGTCAAGCTCTAAGAGGCGTTCTGATGAAAAGTTTATAAATAGAACACTTGGCTTAGTTCTAGTAATGTTGATCATAAAAAATTGTTCCACCCTGAATAGTTGAGTACGTCCTGCCTGACAAAACAAAACCGCACGCATGTAGTTATCCAATTAGACATCCATAGTTTGAAACCCCGGCAATCTCAAAAAGTAATTTACTGGACAGATAGAACAATTTCGATGACGCCTGACGCACCTATTGTAAAACAATGATTGCAACATGGGAATAATCGACGAGGAACTATTTAATTACCTGGCTGAATGGCGGCGATGGCGGCGCGGAAATGTTGTTGCATGGCGGACGCGATCGCGACGCCCCCTAGCGGACACTGTCTCGACAGTGGACACACAGCTAACTCTATTCAAAAGTCTTCCACGTGCAATCGACAAGCTGTCGATACCTAGCTCTCTGTAGCGCCTTTACTCCTTTTCATTAGCGGACTTGTTCTAACCTGAAATGAGGTGGCCGTTTGTTTTGTCAGAGGATTAGTACTTTATTTAAAATTGGTACCTCCTTTGTGTGACCAGAATTCAGTGCACTGAATAGGATTGATGTTGTCGAACATCAGGTACTGGAAGATACTTCCACAGGTAGCCGCTAGGACGGAGAGGTCTGTCTTATGAAATATTATTTTCATCACATCTAGTATTCAAAAATAGCTACATAAGTCCCGGGCTGGGCAAACAGGGACTAAAAGTAACTTTTTAATTGTATTGCTAGTTCTGTCCATCCTGGGTTTGCTGGAAGAGATCTCTTTTTAGAGATAAGCTTGCCTTTGTAAATTACTTCTCTATATTTTCTGTGTTTTGTCTTTTATGTGCAATAAATATAAACGAAATATACGAAAGGAAAAAATTGCTGTCACTAATCAGGAAAGCAGTCAATAAAAAAAAGTTTGAACTAAAATCCATACTCGACACAGATTAGATAATTCGATCGATCGAATCGATTGATGACAACAGAGACACCACCTTACAGAGATTGATATCGAAACACGGACCAAATAATTAAAAAGTTGTGGAAAATTTATTAACAAACCGCGCCAAATCTGAATGCTGAATTATTTCAATTTCGTTTGCGAATATGAGTAAAAATATGAGTGAAAGTGAGTAACTTCAGATGATATAACAATAAACGAAAAAGAGAAATACAAGATCTGTTACCAATAAAATCACGAGGAATATAGCTAAGTACCTATGTAAAAACTGTAATCCTGTGGAAAAATTCAAGAGGAACCGAGTGGTTTTCTGAAAATGTTTATTGAATATATTTTCAAGATTTAGCCAATACTTAACTAGATTTAACTACGTGGAGGACATAATCACATTGTGCAAATAAATATACAATTGTAAATTTAAACATGTACTATGTAATTTATTGATTACCTACTCCTTTTCTCATAGAGGGTGATGAAAAGTAGTGTGTCCACCTCAGGATTAATAACTGTTTTTGGCTCGAGTGATGTACATTAAAACCCTCGCTCCCCCAGGATTCTACTCACAAACCACGTTCTAAAAACACTCTCGCCCTAAAAATAGTTCTTTACTCCCTTGGTAAACAATCTAATTATTATCAGCGTTGTTGTTCCGCGTCCGCTGTGATTTATAAACAATAGTTAGAAGCTTGTGGCAGAGGAAAAACACGCGGATGTGGTAAGATTCTTTTGCAATAAGTAAAGCGACTACGATCCACTATTGACTCTGATGGCGGGTGGTGTGAGCAAACGATTTGTTAGTATATTTTCACAAAGCAATTTTTCAGAGTAGTAGATTGCTATTCAAAATTTATTTAAATTAACACCTGGTTTCAAACGATAAATAGCTGTGACAACTTGTCAGACCCTTTGAAGCCAATCACGTGCCGCGTTAATTGCTTGCTACATTTGACCGCTCTTTTAGAAGCTGGTGGTAAGTGCAGCTTGAATACCACCTACTGACACTCATATCTTAAGCCAAAGTTAGTATAAAACGTTGTGTGGTCGGCATGTCATCCGGGCCTTCTATTATATCGAAGACAGTGAGAGTAACCTATAGCAAGAAATGATATAAAATAAATGATGGTGTTAGACTTGAAATAAAAATGCACATACAGGGGATATAATGAACATTCGATATAACCCAGCCCCAGGAAAAACGGCCAAAAGTTAATTTAATAGCTGGGCACTCGCTCTACTTTCAAATATCTGAATAGCCTTTTATGCTGCGTCGAATGGCATTGCGCAATGCCGACATGTAGGCAAGTAAAATTAATTCAGTTGCCGGCGGGCGCGCAGCGAAACGAAATTATGACGTAGATTGGGTTTTTCAGCAATCGCTTTTTGAGAGAAAGCTACGGCTTCATTTACAGACAATACGATTGCAAACATTATTCAATTTTCGCAAAATATTACTTGGAAATGAGCAGAAAAATACTGTGAAAAGAGTAACATTTACTGCCCCTCCCTTTGTGGATTATGTAGCTAGAGCTGTCTCTCACGGTCAAGGTATAATAGATGTGTCTACTAAACACTGATTTATTCGGCATTATTTCATTATGTTATCGCATTCTTTCAGAATCCGTGCGGATTATTTATAGGTAACTATATAAGTAACATCTTTTGTTCGTTATTTCAATGTAAGTAAGATTTCATGTCGGACTTCCCAAGTAGGTTCCTACCAACGAGACTACTCGGTAACTGGTAATTTCGATGAATGCCCTATCTGAAATTATAAGGTTTCAGCAATTTTCACTCGATAGGTATCGATATTTAAAGGTTACGTATGCCAGGTAAAAGTTAAATTTCCGCAACTCAGCAAGAAAATGTGAAATATTTTCACGTCTGCTCCGGAATGTTTCTTCGCGTGAGATATTTTCAATGCAAAATACATATTTTCTTCAACTTTCAATGTGAAACTTTCTCAGAGCAGCATCTCGCTACGCGCGAGCACAATACAACTTTTGCATTGAACTTCATAACAGTTTTGTTAAATATTGTAATACTTAAAAACACTTGTAGCTGTAGGGCTAATAGAACTAATAGAAGTTATTTTGAACTGAAGGTTTTGGTAGTTTCTGTCCGGTAGACTTTTGAGCCAATATATATATAGCCAATGGATATAATTGTTCTTTACATCATCCAAGCTCAGTAAAGAGCTTTTACTTCTGTCAACGGAGTCCGTGTAAGTTGGCCTTTCCATCACAATGCATGATTATCTTTTCTCATAGAGGTTGATGAAAGGTAGAGTGTCCACCTCAGGAGTAAAAACATTTTTTGGCTCGAGTGATGTACCTTGAAAACCTCGCTTCCTAAGGATTCTAATTATATATGAGTCCAAAAATCCCTTAGTCGCTCAGGATTTAAAAAAAATCTCGTTCTTTACTTCCTTGGTAAACAATCTCTACTATTATTTACGTCGCTTGAATGATGTAAAGTAGAATGCTTACCTCGGGTCGTAAGTAGCTATTTCCTCGAATTCATCCGAAATCTCATACGTCCCTTGTGTAACAATCTACTATCCCTAATTGGTGGACTTTCGAGGGGCCGGTGGAAGGTGACGGTCAGCCGAGCTGCCCCGAGTCCACCATCTCCTAATATGAGGAATATTTTTATGTAACGGGGTAACGATATGTGTATTGAGTTCTAGAAAAAGGCGCTGAAATTTTCAGGATTTGGGGGTAATAAATCGATTGAACTAGGTTTCATAATTGAATAAGCGGCCAAATGCGAGTCGGACTCGCGCACGAAGGGTTCCGTACCATTATCTATAAAAAACCGCAAAAAAATATTATATATATTTGTATGGGAGCCCCACTAAATATTAATTTAATTTAAATTTAATTATTTATTTTTTAAGTAAATAATATACTCAATATATCGTGAACATTATAAGCGTCTACCTGCTACCATTATCAATATCGAGCAAAAATGAGCAAAAAAATCACGTTTGTTGTATGGGAGCCCCCCTTAATATTAAATTTCTTTTGATTTTAGTATTTGTTGTTATAGCGGCAACAGATATACATCATCTGTGAAAATTTCAACTGTCTAGCTACCACGGTTCATGAGATACAGCCTGGTGACAGACAGACGGACGGACAGCGAAGTCTCAGTAATAGGGTCCCGTTTGGCACCCTTCGGGTAGGGAACCCTAAAAATCACGTATTTCCGAGTTTTCATGGTTTTCTCAATAGTATTGGCAATTTCACTTTAGTGCAATGAAAATAAGGCATAAATTCCAATGACAAACAAAATATTGGTTTCTCACTGCGACTTCACATCACGTGCGTGACACTTTTTGGAGGGTGCTCTCGGAGAATTCACACAAAAAAGTTTCGTTCAAATAAGGTCGAATCTAAATTCATAATCTGCTATTCATCCTCCTTGCTTGCTTGCTTGCTTCTCGTTTGCAGCTGTACAACAGAGCAGCATATTGACTGATGTTAATGCAGTCTGATGAATATGAAATTTAATATTTTATTGTGTTTGTACCACCAACCGCCGAGCAAAACTTGGTTCCCAGATATTTCCTTTATATATGGCGTATGGCGAACCTCAAACCCTACATAGAAGTACGAGCTGGACGCACTTGTCGGTCAAGCTATCTTATCCACGGATCTGTAGAGCGGCTGTCATATTTTCGCCTCCAAGTTGCAATTGCTTCCTATTATTGCAGCAAGCTAGGGAAAAACACTATTCTAGCACGCTAGTAGCCGGGACCTACAGCTTTACTCGGAGTAAGAGTATGGGTTAAAAATTATGATAATGAAGGATCGTGCAAGTGGAGGTCCTTAGTCTCTGCCTACCCCTCTTCCGGGATTAGGCGTGAGCATATGTGTGTATGTATAAATAAACTCACCGAGGTCGGGCTCCTCTTCGTCCGCGAGTTTGAGAAGTGCTCTATCACCTCCCAGTTGGACTTCTTGGGCGCGGGGGACCCGGCGGGGGAGGGGGAGTGGTAGCGGGCGACCACCCCCCCGCCCACCCCCGACGGCCCCGCTGTGGCCACCGGAGTCTGCCGGCCGGGATCTTCGGAGCGGGCGGGCGCGGGGGAAGCGGAGGCCGAGCGGAGGGAAGCGCAGCGGCGCCCGCGCAGCGCCTCCTGAACACGAAGTAATGCTGGTTATTAAAGCGCTGAAAGACAGACGTCGTCGGACGATTGAGTATAACAATAAACGGTCAAGTGCGAGCAGGAGTCGCGAACCAAGGGTTCCGATCACTTAGGCTGCCCGCCCACGTCCAATAATCGGTGACTTTTGTAGGAGGAAAATAGAACGTACTGATTGCAATTGCTGAACGTACTGACGCACACGTCCTACAAAAAGTCGGTCCGAAATAAAACCGAAAATAAATATGCCCGATTATCGGTCCTACAAAAAGTATGGGCTGCCTTATTCTACTATATTCTTTACCTATTTTAAAAGTTTAACTATAGCCAATTGACGTTCCCACCGAGGGGCACCGGCCTTTACCCGGATACAGGTAAGATTAAGCCATATTCCACCACATGGCTTTACCTATTAAATGTAATAAGAAAATAATTTACTTTTTTCTGACACCTCTATGGTAAAAGGCGTGACGGTATGTTGTAACATCACTACACTTTCATGATACAAGAATCAATTATTAACTTTTCATCAGTGGGTAATTTTATAACAATTACATTTCAATTGTTCAGTTCTGTTCAGTTCAACAAATTTATTGACCGTAAAATCATACAGATTGCTAAGTCAATACTACCGCCCCGTTCGGATGTTGTGGGCTTAGGGATGGAGCAAAGAAGGGCAAGAAACTCCCCCTTACCTCTTTTAAAATATAATAATAATTATTATTATTATTTACCAACGGTAAATAAACACGGTCAGAAAATGGTTACATTATTAGGTCCTTAGCTAAAATTTTGATACAAAAATAAATTGGAGCATCTGAGCCTGAGCTAGGTATAGACCTGTATTGCAGGCTGCAGTGCACTTCCCATAAAATATGATTTGCTAATTTAAGTTACACAGATCATATTCATATTCATATTCTTTATTGCGCAGAAACATAAAAAAAATACATTTACAAGAAACATTATACGCAAAGGCGAGCTTATCTCTAAAGAGAGATTTCTACGAGCAAGATCATGTGAGGGCCTTAACAATACACACAATACTATGTTTTACCCAAAGAGAGACGTACTGACTCAGTCCGTCACCCTTCTTTGTTATCGGCGCACACCGGCCACTCTCACTGACGAGGGGTTAAATGTATGATTTCATTCCTAGAATAATGTTGCTTACTTCATATATACGCAAATGTTTGCGCAAAATATTGAATTTCATGTATGCGAAGCGGACCCTTTGAGTATGCGATCTCATATCCGATTACTGTTCAAATACTATAACACAAACGGTGGAACAGTATTAGCGTCGTCAGCATCAAACACATTATGAGCCCTCTCTCATCAGAACTGGGTTTGCGGGAAGGCATCAATTGAATTGTTTGAATTAAATGAATAGAATATTGACATAAACTGAATAATAATTGGATATTGTAAACTAATGCCTACATACATAAATAAATATACTACATACTCCTCTCCGTTCTTCGCCATGTTTTATAATGTCTATCGTGATCTGATCTCATATCTACCTACCTACCTACCTAGAATAATAAATTTGCAGTGGGGCCAATTCTCTAGGACACACTCACTAAAATTACTTGACAATATTAGCTCCGACGCTCTTACGCGGTTGCCATAGATTCCATTTTCGAACTCACTTTTGAATTAGTTCATCAGTAGATTAAAATAATTCAAAAGTCAGTTCGAAAATGGAATCTATGGCGTCCGCATAAGAGCTGTCAAACTTAATATTGTCAAGTAATTTTAGTCAGTGTAACCTAGAGAATCGACCACAAGTGTTAGGCTAGTTATGTGCAGTAGTGTAATTTATCTATGTAAACTGACAACTACGAATGTTCTGTGCTCAGACAAACCTCAGTGGTTTAAGAGTACTTTTTAAGATATCATATATGATATGTTACTTAAGATACAAAGAATAAATTAAAAAAAAACTATGTTGACTGTACAAATAAATAACATGGTACACAATATACATTAGTTTTCGGAATTCGTAGTCGCGCTTCGAATTGTTTTTGTGTTGCATGATTGCTTAATTAAATATTTAACAAATTCAAGGATTTTGTTAAATTCATATAATAGACGGTGTCACATTTAAATCGGTCAATATGGGAAAGTCTAAAACTATAAGACATACGAAGATATGTTCTTAAGAACAATGTCATCGATTTTAATAAGAAGAAAAACTGCATTCATACATTAAAAAAAACTGTACTCAGCTCGGGAATCGAACCCGGTTGTTTTGAAAAAATAAACTTACACTATTTCTATTTAGATATATCGATTGTGTAGGTCTTAACCAGTGTGGTCACTTCGCACACCTGTTTCATATTGACCTGTGTAGTTAAAAAAACCGCAGTTAGATTACAACATTTTTCAATATTTAACATGTCCGCTAGGAAAGGATTAAAAGTGCTCTTAAACCACAGAGGTTTATCTGGGCACAAGATATTCCTGGTGGTTGGTTGTTATTACACGAGGCATAGAGACGGAAATTGTGTGATTGTGTACTTGAACGAATACAAGCAAGGGAATTACTGAGAACTCAGAAGCAGAATCAGTTGGTAAATTGAATTCCTCTTTCATTTCAAATATGATTTGCAATGGCAGAGGTTACAGGAGAACGGGAGGAAACGGACCACGCGTAATTGAATATTCATAGTAGGTACAATGTTTCGGCAAATTTTGTCATGAATTGGTATTTTTAGGGTTCAGCACCTAAACGGAGCCGCACGGCAACCTATTACTGGGCCTCCCGGTCCGTTCTGTCTGTCAGCTGGCTTTATCTCATGGATGTACCGTGAAATGATAGATTGTGTATTTATGTGGTCGTTATAGCATCAAATAAAGCTGAAGCACACGAGATCTCTAAAATTAAAGGGGGAACGTACGCACAATAGACATGCGAATTACCAAATCATCATCATTTAAATATCATAAAATCGCGGCTTAATCCTCGCCGGTGGCGAAACTCGTTGCGTTATTGGTTTGACGTGTCGGATTCGCTATCACGTGTTATCTGAACCAAGCTCGAACACATTTATTTTGTCAATTTTTACTCTACATTTTTAGGATGGTGATGGTCCCTTCGTGTGCAGGCCAAACCCGCACTTGATAGATTTTTGTTTTACATACCTAACTTTCGGATCGTTTATGAAGAGCAGGTACTTCGGTTTGTAAATGCATTGTTTTAGAATTGAGTCAAAAATTACCGAACGCCAGAGATTGTCGCACGAAATTTCATTCTGTGGTTCCACTAATCTACGGCTTTTATGATAAAGTCCGCTCGCTGACGGAGTAACGGAACGGTGTCTTGTAGGGTCCCGTATCACAATAAACCGTCATGACTTCCCTGTGAAAATTGTGAAATTGTGTACAGTGAAATGCGTTTTTAAAAAACAAACTTCTGAAAGAAGCATCTCTGTCGTCATTGCAAAATGCTAATTGTACCCTTTTACCTCCTGATGGGCAAACTTCTAATTTCTTTGTAAAGTATTTGATATTGTGTTTTAGAAGGGACAAATATTTTAATTAGTTGTTTGCTACTTGTGTGATACTCGTCTTGTTTAAACGCGACATCCTATTTATTTTCCGTTCATTTCTCCGAACAAAAATGACGCTAGCACGTTGCTTGCTGCTATTTAGCAAGCTTCAATACAATGCGTAACAGGGGGAGAGGGGGGGGGGGGCTAGCCTCACGCCCCGTAGTTATGGAGGTACAAAACGGGGCCATTGTTTTGGCACGTCGGGTCTCGTCTCGCTCTCTCTCTCTCCCATCAAGTCAAACGCTCAGTATCATCAGTTCATCACAGTAACTGTGATATCCCCGACGAGATGTGCCAAAACAATGGCCTCGTACTGTATGAGGTTTCCCCAGGATTTTTTTCATGACCCTAAAATCGCCAGTGACTTTAAGCTCATTTGACATTACGTCACGCCACGATGACGTCACGATCAGAGTTGAGGCGTATATACTAGAACAGGTACAAAAACTAGGTATTTTCCAATACTAGCCCGTACCTGATCCGCAAACGTATGGACTAGATCCAACGAGTATCAAATTTCGAGTACCGAAGCCGAGTATATCTAGTATCAGTAATACCAAGTCTCGGGTATCGATATGCGTAACGCGTGCTAATACGCGTAACGCGTGCTAATACGCGTACACCGGGACTAGTTCTCAACGTCCCAATCCAAGTATTCGGGGGATTTTATGGGTTCGTACACGCCATCTGTTGGCAAGTAGCATGTAGATATCTTAGTTCTTCTTTATGATACTAGGTAGAGCTACTTTGTTTGGAGCTATTTTTTTTATAGTTTGGACCGATTATGTGAACCGAAGTTTGCTTCACTTAATCGGTATAGTATAGTCTCATAAGGACATAGACCGAACAAACTAACAATGGAGAATAATAGATGCTGGAACGAGACTTAACGAGAGCCCTATCTAGCTATTGTTAACAGACTGCATTCGTTTCATTGTGTTTATTTAAATCACTATGGTTTATAAGTTTATTTACACGATCGTTTAGTTTGTTTTAATTACGTCACAACTGTCGATTGTCCTTGTGCCACCCCGTATGGGAAAGGCGTGAAGCTATGGTATGTTTGTTTAGTGGTTATCACTGGTATCGTCCTAAGCTGTAAGACGTGACTTTCACAGGACTAGGGAGGGGACCCCTGATACTAGGACTAGGTGATACTCGAAGAACAGGTATTTGGATCAAGTATTTTTGAGGACTAGGAACAGTTGGACTAAGTACGAAATTTACCTAGTACGACTCATCTCCACGATTATGGCCTCGGTGATCGATCACTGTTTGTGACAAAACTATTCAATGTGGGCTCAATATTACAATATTTTTTGGAAGAATGCGTGATGGAATGTTATTAATATAATATTTCATTAACATATTTTATTACAATTATAATTATTATTATTAGAAATATATACGAAATGCAAATACAAAGCTATACCGCGATGTAGCGATCTGTAACACCGCCATCTAGCATATCAACTTGGAACTAGACAGATAGTGCTACTGTTATTATAATTTTAAGTAGTTAATAGAAACGTGGACCGAATCATGTGCCTGTGTGCAATATTAGCATCCTACCTCTTTTTAACCGACTTCCCAAAGGAGGAGGTTTACAATTCGTCCGGATATTTGTTTTTAGGGTACCGTACCCGAAGGGTGCCAAACGGGACCCTATTACTGAGACTTCGCTGTCCGTCTGTCCGTCCGTCCGTTCGTCTGTCACCGGGTCCGTCTGCACGAACCGTAATAGCTAGAAAGCTGAAATTTTCACAGAATGTGTATATCTGTTGCCGCACCAACCACAAATACTGAAATACGAGAGATATTGCAAATTAAAAGGGGCCCCGATACAAGAGACGTGTTTAGATACACTTACGCATTTCAAAATGGAGATCTTGACTGAAACTGTTTATTTATTGTCATAGCAACCATGTCATAGACACATATACTACACACCGGTTGGCGCGAGCCATTTTTTTTATTTTTTTAGTAAAAAAAAAATACTTTAAAATTAGTTTGACAGTGGGTACCAACGTCAAAAATTAGACATTCATTGACGTCTTGGTACCCACTGTCAAAATAATTTTAATGTCATTTTTTTTTATAATTTTAATGTCAATATTGTTCCAAGGACTGGATTGTCCTTACGCTACCCAGCGTGTTAAATATGATAGCATATTTCGCGTCAACCCACATGGTTGTGTTAGCCGGTATGATGTAGACTCTCAATCCGGAGGTTGTCGGTTCAAATCTCGTGATCGCATAAACTTTTTAAATTTTCTTTTTGTTTATTGTTTTGAGTGCTTTTGATTTGTTGTACGATGGTACGGTACCCTTCGTGTGCGATACCGACCCGCACTTAACCGATTTTTTTTGTTTTTATGTATGTTCCCCGATAGCGCCTAGACGGATGGACCGATTTTGAAAATTATTTTTTTGTTTGAAAGGGTTTACCTTCCCATTGGTCCCATTGACACCAGGTCAGGATCTGATGATGGGATCCTGGAGAAATCGAGGGAACTCTTCAAATATTATAGGCAGACCTATAGTGATTTTTGTGTTTTTCATAATAACTCGTGATGCAGAACTGATGATGAAGACCACACTTGGCCATCAGAAATGTTCAATACTAGGTACAAATACAATCTAATATGCGTGGCTGACGGGCAACGCATAGCCTAAGCCGGTGGACCTAAAGCCATGAAACTTTGTGCAATGTTTGAACAGGGGTTTCATAGGTAGCGTAGGGTTGCACTGAGATGGGATTTGACCAAATTGATTCCCCAAAGGGGGGAGGTTCTTTTTAAGTTTTAGTTTTTGTTCAAATTATGAAAGCTTTTGCTTAATTCGCTAATAAGAAGTGATACGCCAAATTAATATAAGCCTGCGCATCGTCGCAAAACCATTAAAATGTGAAAATGTCGGGATATTGCGCGACTTTGCCTGAGTCTATAGACATCATTAAAAAGTTGCGAGAAAAGTATTTATCTAACCTAATGGCACGGGGCTAATTATTTTATATTACTTACGATCCGCGTTTACGGTTCCGTACCCGAAGGGTGCCAAAGGGGCCCTATTACTAAGGCTCCGCTGTCCGTCTGTCCGTCCGTCTGTCCGTCATCGGGTCCTACAGCACGAACCGTAATAGCTAGAGAGTTGAAATGTATTTCAGAATGTGTATATCTATTGCCGCAACAGCAAAAAATACTGAAATATACAAAAAAGAGGTATTTAGAATTAAATAGTAGGTATTAAGTCAATTTCAATACAATAGCGCCTGACTTTTTTTTATAGCAAGAGACGTCTGATGACGAGATTTAAGGGATGACCGTTTTAGGCACAGACGACTATCGATGGAAAGAAAGCCTTCGTGTGCGAGTGCAACCCGCACTTGACCAATTTTACCACGATTAGTTGATTACTCAGTAAATTGTAAGATCTGACGTGAAGCGTCGTCGAAGTTCCCCCCCCCCCCCAGAAACCCCTCGAGTGACAGAAATTTGAAGTTTTCTGATTTATCCCTTTACTTGTGTGCTGTAAGACCTTGCATTATGCCAAATTTCATGATTTTAAAGGCCTGCGGGAAGTACCCTATATTGATATGAATTTTAGCTTATATTAATACTTTTCATTTTCATTTCATTTCATTTATTATTATTCATTCACGATTATTACATCATATTTGAATGTCATTTCATTCGTTCTTGATATTTAAAGCTCTTGCCATACGGATAGACAGACGGACGGACGGAAAGACTAACGGACGGACATCAAAGTGATCCTATGAGGGTTCTCTTTTTCCTTTTAAGGATCGGAACCCTAACAATAGCCGAATCTATGCGGTTTAGTGCGTGGTCTCAAGGAAAAAAAAAACGCGTGTAGCACCGTACACGTGTTAGAAGTAAAACTTCTGTAGCTAGATCATTAAGTGGTACCTATACTATACATCTATACCTACCTATACTAAAAGAGATTTAAATTTCCAATTTTGAGATCCAATCTCTGCTTCAAGTTACTTTTAAGTTTCAGACGTCCGATTATTTGAAATTATTTTATACTTGTACTTACTTTTAATACGTCATGTCATTTATTTCCCACCATTCCTTATCTACAATTTGTCGCGCTCGTGGTGATATACTTAATACTTAACTCATTCAATAGTGTCACTACGTCACTACTATTTGCATCTCGCTCAGATTATATACCATCTGACGTCACGTCTTTAAGCCGTCTCGCTCAAATGTATGCATTGCTTTGCTTGTTTTAGAAATCCATATCGACCCGTGTGACATTGATGAAACTCTTTTCTTACAAACTGTATGGATCGCATCGCACAGCTGTCAAACATAAGTTCCGGTTCCAACAAAGAGGTTGAACGAAGTAGTTTGAGTCATGTCAGGCGGCGGCGGCGGCGCCATCTTGGCCATACCGGAAATCAAGAACTCGTGGAAGAATGCTTAAAATAATTTTTATTTGTTAACGTTTCATCAGGTTTTTCTCTCACTAATTAACATTCTTTATTGTACGAATGTATTATTATCTTATCTGATTAGTTAAAAACCGTATTGAAAATAGTTGCGGTTTTAAAAGTCTTCAGCCGACCCTGACGTCACCGATTCCAATTTCCGTTACATTTCTTAGCCACTCGTGATAGCACCCGGCTAGTAGCGATTGAAAAGCAAATATATGAATAACCCACAGTTGAGAGGTTAAATAAATTTTACCCCCGTGCCCCAAGAAGTTTTACTTCAAAAACTTCCAATCCCATCATGTAATGCGGATATTACACGCCAAATACTATAAGATTTATAGATTAACGTATACCGGTATATCCGAATGTGTTCGGCATGAAAAGGTTTGGTGTATGGTGGTTAACACTAAGTTAGAGAGATCTAATTTTAGCTCGATACTACATAGCGAGACAGCCTCGGCATCGGCAGGGTCTCGCTCGACGTCTCACACGGTTAGGTTTTTCTTTACATCTTTCCAATCGTTTGGCTTGCGGTGACAGATGAAACTAACGCTTTTTGATAGGTTCGTTGCAATAAGTCAGGAGCTCCTAAACGGGCAATGTTTTGGTGCAATAAGTGGCTGCAACGCACTGACCGGCAACATTGCAAGCAATGCCAGCCACACTATGCAATAATGCAGTAATGTCCCGGCCTTAAATAGCCAAACATTTTTTGTGTTGCCACACTTGCCCGGTAGTGCCCAGAATGGTTGCAGGACGATCGCTCGGCTGTCGATTGTCCTGCAATATTGCTCAGCCATACTATTGCGGCCATATTGCAACAACATTGCCCAGCCATAGATTGCACGGCTATCAGTTGCAGTGCAATATTTGCAGGCATTTAGTTGCAATGTTGCAGCCACATAAAGATCGTTGGGAGGCTGTAATTCACGTATGACGTCACTTACCCGAGCTGTTGAGCAGAATCACAGATTGTGAGCAGAATGAATAATCGAAAGCCTGTCATTGGATGGATGAAAGGATTTATTTTTGACGTTCGCCCAACAATGATGAAATTTGCCATCAAATATTCCCAATTTAGTGTCCGCGAGGCAAGGACCAGCCATTATCTAATACGAGGAATATTTGTATTATGTAACGGGGTAACATTCATGTAACGATATATGTTTTAAGTTCTAGAAAGTTCTAGAAAAAGGCGCTGTAGTTTTCGATGAAATTTGCAATAAAGGGGTTTTTGGGGGTAAAAAAATCGATCGAGCTAACCCTGATTTTTCATTCAGTTTTTCAATTTCAATGTATGAATGTATCCATTTTATAAGCATTTTATTAAGTGTAACGCACCAAATTAAAAGGGGATTTACTGCGAGTGATAATTACGTCCCTTTTCATCACAAAACAGTAAAAAAGTAGAAATAAAGAAAACATATTTTTATTCAAATCTCTAATCATAATCATCATTAATACTAATATCACTTTAATAATAATCATCTTGTATTCTATTCTTCTTTAAGGGGTTTAAGTTAAAAGTTACCTAAAAGGACGGACGGACGGACGGACAGACGGACAGCGGAGTCTTAGTAATAGGGTTCCGTTTGACACCCTTCGGGTACGCTACCCTAGCAATCAACAAACGATCACAACATGAAAAGTCAATAACAAAAAACTCAACAGAATAACAGAAACTTAACAAATATAACAAGATAATAATAACAAATGGCAGTAAACACAACAGTAATGTAACAGACGCGACGTGACAGCTAAAAGCGGCTTATTACGGCATAAAACTAAAACAACTCTTTCTCACTGTGTTCTCACACTATATCTTTCCTGAAATCTACCAATATAATTGACAATATTGCAAAAAAATAGTAGCTGGTTTTATTATCTCATACGAAAATAGATGGGAAACGATGGGACCCGTATTTTTTATTTTAGTGTTTATTCTTATTTTTAAGTTATAATTCAAGATTTTTAGAGTTACTCATTCTAAAAGGGCGTAAGTACAATGTCAGGATTATAAAACGTTGAACTTTTGCCCGTCATTGCATCAATAAAAAATTAAAATGTCATTATTCTGTCATAATATCACCCCCTGTTCCGAGTCACGCCAAAATCGATTACAGTCCGAGTCAGTTTTGGGCTATTGGCGATACAAAACGATGGCATCTTAGACGTTGTATTCGATTATGGCGCTGACGGCGATGTCGCAGAACGCACTGTCAATATGTGTAAATACTCTTTTGTTGTTGTGCAACTTCGTGACAAGTTGACAACCAGCAGTGACAAAATTTAGATGACAGATGATGACTGACAGTTGCTTTTTTATTCATATCTAGCCTGTGGAACACATGCTATAAATCCTGACATTGATAATTTGGACAAAATTTCAGTTTTTATTATTTAACTCTTAAATTACTGATCTAAAAATTCTGAAAAAAATATCTAAGAGCTCAGAACACTTAAATCTCGAAATGGTTTTCTAATTTTAGTACCTTATCAAAATGAAAGGTTATCAATTTGTTTGGTAGAATCACGTTCCAAATGCATTAATTCTGCATCCATCTGTCAAAAAAAGTCTTTTGAGAGCACACTAATATTGAATGAGAGAGCAACACGGCCTCCTTCCTTAGTTGGATACCGTACTTCGGGGTGAATACCTAAGTTCCACAGAGTATTTCTAGGTATACATAAGGATGTATGGTCAGCTCTTTTAGTTATTCTATCATAAATAGTAACAAGGCTAAAGAATGGTTTAGAATTTCAGATTTTTATTCCTATTACCCCGCCGTTCCTATTTACCCCAAAGTTATAGTTATTGAATTGTATTAATTGTCCTCATAAAAAACCTTATGAAATCTGAAATGTCAGAATTCTACGGAAGGAAAAATTAGACATAGGTCTCATGCGTCTCATGACTGAAAAATCGCGTATTTCCGAGTTTTCCTGTTTTTCTCATACCCGTGCAATAGGATTGACAATTTCACAAAAATTTAACTCGAATCATTGCGATCTCAAATCACGTGACACTTTTTGGCGCGTCTTCGGAAAATTCACACAAAAAGGTTTCGTTCAAATAAGACCTTATTTACCTAAATTTATCATCTGCTATTCGACCTTCTTGCTTGCTAACAGGCATTTTGTTCAATCTTACATTATAAGTAATAATATTACGTTACGATTCCAGAGGCGTTACAACTAAGCACTTGACCGAGTTAATTTCTCGGTCATGTGTGATTCGGACTCACACTGGACTTATCGGATATAAATTGTTTCTTTCTGAACCTCAATTGATTCAACTAATGTAATCCTTAAAGTGTATAGGTAAAAACCTTGTAGTTATAATAAATAATCTATTTATACAGGGTTACTCGTAAGTCGACCGACATATGTTGGGAGATGCTAGCATGGATCAAAACAAATCATTGCATTGTTACTATGAAAAACCCTACCCAAAAAGTTACCGTTTTCGAGTTAGGGGACTACATCTTTTGAAGAAAACAGTTGCTTTTGAAAATATTAAGTACCAGTTTTTGTTTTTAAATAAGTGAAAAGTAGATTCGTTTTGTAGGATAATATGATTTAATTTGCATATTTTTAAGTGCGTCAATTAATTAATCTTTACGATATGACATGTAACAAACTGTTATTATGATTATGATTAATAACGTAAAACCAGCAAAAATCTCGACAGAACCACCAAGAAAAGGGGTATGGGACTAAATATGTTGAAAAGCGACTGATTTCTTCAAAACCCTATAAAGTCCCTTAGCTCGAAAACGGTAACTTTTAGAGTAGGGTGTTTCATAGCAACAAACAATGGTTCGTTTTGATCTATGCTAGCATCTTCCAACGTATGTAGGTCCACTTACCAGTAACCCTGTATGATGGATTGTTTCCCTTGTCTCTACCTCACCTACTAAATAATAAGAAAGTTGCTATACATTCTGTCTGGCTTTGCTTGATAAACGTAATGGATGATGACAGATTGCTCTGATACGTCACTGTCCAATACTGTCCATGTTATCTATTTTATAACATAACAAATAACATAGCGTCACGCCTTTTCCCATACGGGGTGGCAGAGGCACAACTGTGCCCACTTTCAGCCAGTTATTCAATACTCCATTTTGCGTGACAGGGGGCTAGCCCACTGCCACAGCTACGGAGTAATGAAGGTTTCCTCACGATGTTTTCCATCACCGTTAGAATTTCCGTATAACTTAGTATAAATTACTATCAGGGATTCGAACCTGCATCACCTGCGTGAGGGGCAAGCATGAAACCCACTTGAGGCTCCTCTATTTATTTAATTCTTCAATTTTATTAAATTTTCTTCTATCTATTTAATTTACATAGTAATTTTAATATCATTAAATAAAAGTTTTATTTTAAATTAGTACGTACTATTGTATTATTGCTTTGCAGGATAACTCTGAGTGCTTCCTAGAAAAAGTTTTTTTTTTGCAGTTTTAAAAGTTGATATGACAGCTCATGATACTGCAACATCAAGTTTGAACACGTATCACGTAAATCTTCTGATGGGCAGTTACAAGCTTTGGCAAATTCCCAGTTTGCTCCTGATTTCAACCATTCTGATTCTCAACATTTTACCACCTCTGCTTTAGGTTGCTTCAAAGTCTAAACATAACGCTTACAAAGGGCTTTAGTAAGCTTTGTGAGCGGATGGATTCTCTAAATACTGTCAAATATTCATACAAAGAACCCAAACGTTCAAAAGCGAGCCAGCCAGCGCGGCGGTAGCCACCCTGACAACTTTACATCGCTCTTACCACAGACTACTCTACCGCTCTTAATAAGCCTTGACCACAGACTGAAAAGTGCTTATTTAAATATAGCAGAACCAGCGCAACGAGGGTATACAAACTATTAGAGAACTTGCAAAACACTATGTAATACGCATTGCGCAATACGCAATAGGGCTTTTCTGCAATAGGACTTTTCTGCAATAGGGCTTTTCTGCAATAGAGCTTTTCTGCAATAGGGCTTTTCTGCAATAGGGCTTTTCTGCAATAGGGCTTTTCTGAGTTAAAATACGCATTTTGCACACAGAAGAGCCCTTAAAAAAGCGTAATGCGGATGCTTCATGTAAGTAAGTTAGCACAATTTTCATTTTTAGGGTTTCGTATCTCAGAAGGAGAAACCCATATAGGATAACTCGTGCGTCTGTCCGTCCGTCCGTCCGTCCGTCACAGGCAAATCACTCAGAACATTTGGACCGATGTAGCTGAAAATTGGTACCTGTGACCCAAAGACAGAGGTGCAATGTTATTATTATGGAATATAAAAATATGCCGTGTGTATATAAAATTAAGGCGAATGGTGTGAGGATTTTAAATGTATTTTTATAATATTTTTCAGACTTATTTTAAAAAAGTTATGCCCAACAATATAACCGATTCGCATGTCATCAAAACCTCTATACAGACTCTAGGGTACTTACCGAAGTCCTAAACATCTGAAATTTGTTATGCAAGCACATGTTTGCACCCATATTCCATAAAAACCCCGAAATCCACAACTTTAACGCCTAAATCTGGGGTGCAAAGTTTTTTTTTCTATATAGGCACATACATTGCTTCTGGCCCCACACTAGGATACCCTGTGTCGCGTGGGAACCAGAAACAGCGACATCCAAGAAAAACTGAATTTAAGGGTTATTTTTGTTGGTATTAGTCCTATTATTGTTGTACGAAACCCTTTCAACGCGAATCCAACTCGCACTTGGCAACTTATATTTTTAGAGTTCCTTAGAACTTTTTATCAGTTTCAAATAAGTCCCCTATTCCATTCGAGATTTTCAGAGTGACTTTTCCCCCGCCCGCCCCGCCCGCCGCCCCCCTTCCCGCCGTATTGTCGCCCCTTACGAGGGAATTCACCTAAACCTGTTCTCAGTTTGTTTGGTAAACAGCCGAGCGAGTCCGCAACGAATACTTATTGCTTGCACTTCGGGGGACCGACCGTTAAGTACCTACGGAATTAGGTGCGAAACTGCGGAAAGCTGTTTTTGGATGTTTAAATATAGTGCCTGTAGAAAGTACACAGACTAGAGGACTGATCGACTCTGGGTGATGATGTGTATGAGAATAAACGGGAGCAATTATCGAACATTGTGAAAGGATATTTTAGTTTTGATAGTTGTAGGTTACAATTAGGTCCTTACACAATAAATATACTCTTCATCACATCTATTCGAAAAGGGTTACTTTTGTCCCGGCAAACAGAAATAAAAGTAGCTCATTTAGTCCCAACCCAAGGGACTAAAAGAAACTTTTTAATTTTGTTGCCAGTACAAAGGAAAACAATTGCTGTCACTAATCAGTTTCACTACCATTCAGGCTGACAGACCCAATCACAAGAGAGATCGATTTTGAACGCAGCCAAAAAAAAAAGTTTGTACTATAAATGTACGAGTCGGATCCCGGCAGCAGGCAGCAGCAGCCGACAGCAGCAGCCGACAGCAATACTGGTTTCTATGCATGTCTATGAAATACCCTACAAACCCGGCAGCATTCAGCTCGGCAGCACGCTGCCGGGCAGCCGACTGCATGCTGCCCGACTGCAGACCAGTAGTGCCCGACAGTCGTGCTCTCTCTCTCTCTCCCCCGCTCCCGCGTCGGCGTAGCTGTCGGCAGTTGCTGTCGGCTCGGCAGTCGGGTACCAAATCAAAGCATACATCGGCAAAGCATACTACACTGTCACAGAGTTTTTAGAGGACAAAAAAACATGCAATTAACATTATATATGATTGCTTGCTTACTGCTATGTGTAATTTATTATTTTTTGTAGGACTTTTAATAAAAAAGTAATAATAATAATAATTACATTTGTATAATTTTATAATTTGACTTTCCAAAAAAATATTATCATTATTGTAATTTAAATTGACATTATATCTTCTCGGTGTGGCTTTTTTCATATTTCTATTTTATAATTGTATTTGCACATCCTTATAGGATAAAATATAGTTAAGTTCAAAAATTGTACCTAACATCTTAAGCACCTATATTTGCAAATAAATATCTTTGACTTTGACTTTGACTTTGAAATCATAACCTCGGCAGCATGTCGCCGCGTCATGCTGCCGGGTGCTGCTGCTGTCGGCTGCTGCTGCCTGCTGCCGGGTTCCAACTCGTACCTTTACGCGTACTTGACACAGATTAGATAATCCGATCAACCGAATAGATTGACACCGATTGATGACAACAGAGACACAACCTTACAGAATTGATATCGAAACACGGACCAAATAATAAAGTTGCGGAAAAGTTGTAAACAAACCGCGCCAAACAAATCTAAATGCCATAATTATTTCAATGGGAGTTTTTTTTTTAAACAACTTCAGTAGTTCCAAATTCGTTACTAGATGTCGTAGGCCAGACATGAGTGAAGAAAAGTTGCCAGTCCGAAAAATAACAAGCGAAGAACATAATCTGTGGTCGTGTAATGAACGTACTTGTGTAACGCGATACAAATATTACTGATAAGTAAGACTTGCAGTTCTACATGGATGTTTTGGCACTTAGATGACACTGACAGGGGGGCGCTACTGAAACATTGATCGATTGAATGATTGGATTGATTGCGTTAGTTCCGACCCTTGGCCACGTGCCAAAACATCCATGTAGCACTGTATTCGCGAAACGGTTAACGGACGGAATGACAGACAAGAACGTTGGTTGACACGCCGCGCCGTATTCCTCTATTGACTGCATTACATGTTAGCCAAGGCGCTCGGCCAATGGACATGACAAATTAAGTTGACGCTGTTCACACGTTCGTGTGGCAATTGGTCTGCTTTGGCCGTCAGACGATACCACAGACGTCATTATGGACGTTACTTACTCTAATGCCAAACGCCCACAAACTACCTAGGCAAATAGGGCCTTTATACAATCGGCCAGCGCGTTGGCCGAGCGCGTTGGCCGAATGTGTACATAATGCAGCTATATGGTAGACACACACGGCAGACAGTCTATGGGCTGCGTTCAAGATTGGTCAAAAATTACTTACTCTGTGACGACAACAGACTGTGTCATATGAATTCATGTCTATACAAAGCCATCTGTCGACAGCTTTCAGAACTATTACAGCTTTTATTTTTCTCTGTCCGTCCTGGGTTTCCTGGAAGAGATCTCTTTTTAGAGATAAGCTTGCCTTTGTAAATTACTTATCTGTATTTTCTGTGTTTTGTCTTTTATGTGCAATAAATATATACGAAATATACGAAACTATTTTTAGCTATCAGAAAATAGCCTATTTCGTTTGCGGATATGAGTAAAATATGAGTGAAAGTAGGTGTTTAACTCCAGATGATATAACACCAAACGCAAATGACAATTACAACCAATAAAATCACGAGGAATAAAGGTAAGTAATGTAAAAACTGTAATCCAGTGGAAAAATTTCAAGGGGAACAGAGTGGTTTTCTGAGAATGCTTTTTGAACCTATTCTCAAGATTTAGCCAATACTAAACAAGCTTTAACTATGTGAAGGACTATCACAATTGCGTAAAAAATATACGATTGTAATTCTAAACAAGTAGATATGTTATTTGATTGATTATTTGATTACTTACCCCTTTTCTCATAGAGGGTGATGAAAAGTAGTGTATGGTTCACAAATAACCGTACCAACCGCGGTCTCACGCGCGTACTACTTTATTGGTCGAACGTCAGCGATACTATTTCCTTACCGAGTTTAGGTTATCGATTTAATTAGGCATTTTATTTAGAAAACAATCAAACGCTCAAAGTAACCACAACTTACTGGAAATTAGTCTCCATAATCTCTCATGTACTCGTACTTTGAAATATACTTCTGATTGGACTTTTTACTACATCTCTCGTCAACTGCTACTACTACGGGGAACCATCTCAAGACACACACTGCGGGGTGGCCCATATAAGTAGAGTGTCCACCTCAGGAGTAAAACTATTTTTGGCTCGAGTGATGTATTTTGAAACCCTCGCTCCCTCAAGATTCTACTTATGAGTTAAAATCCCTCGGTCACTCAGGATTCAAAAACACTCTCGCCCTAAAAATAGTTCTTTACTCCCTTGGTAAACAATCAACTACTTATAACAATAGGAAAATGTTACTTTATGCCACTAAGTTAGAGGATATTATATCCAACTGGAGAAAAACACGCGTCCACGCGCATGCAAAAAAATTGATAGATGTTTGTGTGTGACATCAACAATTGTGACATCACAGGAAAACTGAAACTGTTGCTGGTATTATAACGGCACTTTAAGTCCTTCCACGGTAGACTATCGACCCTAGGCTTGTACCTAGATTATTGCTCCTATTGTGCTATAAAGAGTCGGTCCACAGGAATGCAAACGTTGGGGCCGGTCCACAAATACGCCGATTGTTGATGCTAAGTGACGGTTTTAGACCTGAAATCACAGCACATCGGCCATATTCAGCTCAATTTATTACTGACAGTTAAGACTTTGTTTGGGTTACGCAAGCCTAGCAGAAGCTGCAGAACAATTGGCGATGGAACAGAGAGTTGCGGATGAAATGCACAATAAGTCTGCACATTGAGGACTGGACAGTGGACAGGTACCGATTGTAAGATGCAAACATATTTCCGTTGCGACAAACGCACATTATTATTATCATAGACGGAAACCACAAAGATATTTCTACGCGTATACTTCGGTGGAGCGGATGGATGGCGCTTCCAATACTGATTATTCTGCGGCTGTAACTAACTAAAGCTAGGTGTTTATAGATCGTGTCGTTTGCGCAAATTGCTTTGAAGGCGACGAGGAACAGTGGAAACCCAACATTTTACGGAAAAAATAACAAAGGCCCTATAATCAACTTATTAACTTCTAAAACACCGTCGACTCCATAGAATATAATATATTTTTTCGACAAAGTAGGCCAGCCTACTTCTGTAGGTAGGGATGGCGTCGTTAAAATGTAATTTGTTTAGCAGAAAAGAAATTTTAATTACGGTCGGAATGCTACACCAGTGAATGAAAAATAGATTTTAGCTGACGGGAGGATGCGGACGCAGGGGCTGACTTCTTAGACGTCGTCGATTACCGACTCCTCTGCCGTCATAAGGAAAAAGGACGTTTCTACCGAAAGATCAAAACGGAGAAAAAAAAATATTTTGTGTTTTTTTTATTAAATCATGTGCTGTGCCTAAGATAAAAGACTAAAATAATATATTTTTTGCACACCTGTAGGTTATAGTATGCTTTATCAGACTGCATATATAAAATTTAATAAAAATAGTATTTTGTATTAAAAACAAATAAATTTCCTTTTTTTCTTAGTAAAAAAATTATGAATAATGATGAAATACTGCATTAAAAGGACGTTTCTGGCTAGATGCGCCCTTTTTACTTAGTTATTTATGAAACGTCTTTTTAACTTATTGATATTGTTTTATTAGCTTCCATATAACTGAATCAAAAAGTCGTTTCTAGCCAGTTACTGCTTTCTATCTTAGTGATAATACCTACCTGGCGCCCATTACGCCCAAAATAACAACCATATTTTAATAAGCCCTTCTCTATTTTAATTTAAAAAAAAGTTTTTGCCTATAAACACAGAATGTTAGGGTTATGTAAAACGAGCGATCAATGGAAATCGGTTCTAGTAAAATAATTTTTGGAAATCAGATATTCAGACATATATTTTAGGCAGATAATAGTTACAAAATTCTCATAAATACCTTTAACCCATACCAGTTATAAACAGAAACTTAATACTTTACCAAAAAATATCTTTAACATTATTGTAAGCCTATGAGATCAATCATATAGGTAATCTTTAGGGCAGTTCTCCTCATGAATCAAAGACTTCTCGCTTTCGTGTCGCCTTCCCTTCCCCACCCCTCCAGCCAATTCAGCTCATACTAAGGTAGAATCCCGGAAGGCCTCCTTCCAGGATTCTGCCTTAGTATGTACCTACCAAATCAAGCAGAAAAGTGAAGAAAAAAAAGTGACACGAAAGCGAGAAGTCTTCGACTCATGAGGAGAACTACCCTTTAATCATGATATAAGTATTATATGTACCTTTAGTAACTTACCTTAGTTTCTTAATTTCACAAACCAAAACTAAATTCTTCATTAACGACAATATTCACATGAGATCAGAGATTAACTACTTATATTAATAAACACGGTTTATTCTTAAAGTAAATCAGTAGGGCAGTTCTCCTCATGAGTCAGACTTTCGCTTTCGTGTCACCTTCCCTTCCCAACCCCTTGTTAACTTTCACTCCTGAGTAATGCCTCTTTTGTCTTACAAAAATAGGCCAAAAAAAAGGGCCATTCGGGCTATCTATCAACTAGATGCTAGGCAATCACTAAGGGACAAATTCAAAAATATCAATATACTTACTGTTACCTGTCAATACATTTATGAAAATATCATGTATACCAGAAAAAACATAGGTATATTTAAGACTTTAGGTCATAATCATAGTATTAGCACTAGAAATAGAAATAAGATTGCTATGCCCGCGTTCAGACTCAGTAAGGTTGCTCACTCTTTTATGGGAGTATGTGAAAGTTTTTATAATAAAATACCTAATGAAGCAACGGACCTACCAGAAAGGAGGTTCAAAAACTATGTCAAAAACGGCCTATTGAAGAAGTCTTATTACAGTGTAAAAGAATATTTAGATGACAAAACTGCATGGTCTTTACCATCTCAGCGCACAGAAATCCAAAGAGGGGCGATGGACTGAGTCAGTACGTCTCTCCTCGGTGTATTTCCTTAGACTTAAGTAGAAATACATAACATTGTATTTTTAAGGCTCTGATATTTTAAAAGAGGTACGGGGGAGGTTTCTTGCCCTTCTTTGCTCCATCCCTAAGCCCACAACTTCCGAACGGGCGGTAGTATACAAAAATATTAAAATTATATTGACGTTGACTAAGTAATATGTATGATTTTATGGTCAATAAATTTTTTGAATTGAATTGAATTGACTGTAATTTTTCGGCTTTGGAGGTGGAATTCCGCACTTGATGTTCTTAATTCTCAGAAAATCCAGTGAATATTCTTCGTCACCACAGAAATCCGTCTTGTAACGAATTACGTGAGTGCCCCTTTTGAACACATATCATGTAGATATGCGCGAGGAGATGAATGTTGAAGTTTGTAAGTTGAAGAACAGTCTTCAAACTGACAAAAATCTTCCACATTCATCACTTTCACTGCGATATCTGTTCTGGTGCTTAGAACTGCTTGGTGTAAATCTTCGAAGTCGTTTTTTCTTCTTCATTGCAAGTACTTGCTTGTGAAATTCGTCTGCTGACATAAACGTATGGCCCACCTCCAAATATTTTAGATTCAAAACTCACATCTACTGAATTCACGGCATGAAGCAAATATGAGTACAACGTCCAGTTTTTGTTCTGCCCTGCACAGTTATCTAACCAGATGACTATATTTTTCAAGTCTCTGTAAGCCAGCAAAAAAGCTCTGAACAGCTTGTAATATCACCCATTTTGCGGCCTGTTGTCGCTTCATGGCGTCATCCTGTCGAATGAGGGCGCGACTGACTGAACAACACCAGTCCACGTACCCCACTCCCCCCCGCAAAACCAAGAACACTTAGTAAAAAGACGCTTGTGCCACTTGCGCCTGGTGATTTTTCGTAATACTAAAACAAAAAGGCACATCTACCCCAATGCGTCCTTTTAACTTAGTATAATGCGCTTGGTGATTTTTCGTAATACTACAACAAAAAGGCACATGTAGATTGGGGTAGCCCAATGCGTCCTTTTAACTTAGTATATACAAATATAATAAGTTTAAAGGACGCATTGAGGTAGATGTGCCTTTTTCTTGTAGTATTACGAAAAATCACCAGGCACAAGTGCACAAACGTCTTTCTTATTTAGCAATATTAAATTCGCAGCGCAGATGCGACCTATTTATAAGTACGTTTCATGGGGTTGCGTTAGTTTTAGCCAAATTATAAAAATACTGGTAGATGCGTCTTTTTTCGCTCATTCCGAATATCTATATAACTCAATTTTGGAAAAAATGTAAGATGCGCCCTTTTTTCTTATGACGGCAGTCCTGACTGAACCAGTTCGTCCCTGGAGCTATTAGAGGACAATAATACTCTTTGTTGATGAGAAAACATTCTGGAGTAGACAAGTTCTTGAAAGACTAACCGCCGTACTCAGAGTCATTTAATGAACGATTAAACTTGTTCCAAATATGAATTTTCATACAAAATTCTTTACTTAGTAATCCTTAATGAATCATTTAACGACTCTGAGTACGGACGTAGGCCCTGTTGCAAACAGTCTCGTTAAGCCATTTGAACAGATGACATTTTGTATGTCGAATAACAGATTAATTTGTCCCATAGACTTTATCGAGTACGTTTGGAACAGGCTATTAGCCACGCAAATGGTTTAGTGAACTATCACAAAGCGCACAATTGTAAGGGATTGCGTTTATTAATTTGGTGATTTTTGTATAAAGTAAAAACATAATCGTTACAAAATTCATCTGAAAAAAGTTCAACTCATCGTTAATTTCTTGATAGAGATACACTCGCCTTTGTCATGCATTCTCCACTTGCCATCGTAAAATTTATTCTTTTGAGCAATAAAGTAATGGATTGATTGATCGTTATATGTAGACTATAGATTTATTTAATCGTATGGCTCTAGTGAATAGGCTACAAGGGAATATTGACCTAAGCCAGTTGGCTGTATACCTGTCCAAAGATCTTGTAGCGTGCGGTGAAAGGTGGGCAGTGGGCACTGATGACAGGTGGGCAGTGGGCACTGACGACAGGTGGGCGGTGGGCACTGACGATTTTTGAGAGGATCATTGTATCTTGTTGCTTGGAAGTGACGCCCCAATGTGAACGTCACTGAAACGCCAAAAGATCGTTGGACAGGACAGGTATAAAAAGAGTATAGGTACTTACGACACTGTGGCCACGGCTGCGCAGACTCAGGCGCATCTTCCACTCCCTCTTGCCGTTCCCCTCCCGCTTCTCCTCCCGCACCCCCTCACGCCTTCCATTCCCCCCCTCCGAACTGAATGATCTCTTTATAGGCAGCGACATTATATCGTCCGCACTAGTCCGTCCACTAACATCACTAACTTACTTATCCTTATCTCAGCGATAGGAACATCGTCCGATGGTCACTAAACTATACTTATTAACACTAGGGAATATTGTACACAAGGGTGGTAACACAGGGAAACTACGCGGATGTATGTGTGTATGTACATTGTTCACGCACGGTGTCACGGACTCGCACATCTGGAACAAGGAAACAATTGGTTAGAACGTGGTTAGATCATGGTTTTGTTATGAAGGGTACAATGCAACAGTTTTAACATTCTAATATCTTTGCAATACATAAATGTAAGTAAAAATTGGTCAAGTGCGGGTCGGACTCGCACACGAAGGCTCCGCACCGTCGCGTCGTCGTCTGCGCCTAAAACGGCAATACCTACAAGCTCGTCGTCAGGCGTCTCTTGCTATTAAAAAATTTCAGGCTCTACTATTTAATTCTAAAACACCCTTTTATCGTGTATTTCAGTATTTGTTGTTGTTGCGGCAATAGTTTGCTGGAAGAGATCTCTTTTTAGAGATAAGCTCGCCTTTGTACACTATTTTTATTTACTTTTGTGATATTTCAACTAATTGTGTGCAATAGAGAAATTATGAATTGTGAAATTATGATAAAATATTCTGTAATACATTTAAACTCTCTAGCCGATGACGGACAGACGGACAAACGGACATCGGAGCCTTACTAGGTAATAGGGTCCCGTTTGAACCCTAAAAACTACCATGCGAAAATTAACAAACAACACAGTTGTAACGCCTGACGCCGCCCCATACGGGACGTCAGAGGCACAACTGTGTCCACTTCAAGGAAGTCAATCAACATTTCGTCAAAAACATGCACACACACAACAATAAATTAACATAATCTGTATAGTTTTTTCAAGTGGTTCAGTATCTTCTGTTCATTTACTTTCGCTACGCTTCGTAGCAGCAGGCTCCTATCCTATGACTATTTTTTAGAAACTGCGAAATCCTTTTCAGAGATAAACTTGTTCAGGCGCAATGCGAATCGTTAGCGTTGGAACCAAATTAGTGTTTGTAGGGAGAGTTTGTTTGTGGCAGACCATATGGACGTTTCATACCACATTCAGAAATGCCAAGTCTAAGCGCGGCTTTGCGAATGTCCGGGTAATATTATTAACTCAGAATAAATTAATTTTTATATCTTGTTAGAGATAACCCTGCCTTTGACCCTGTTTTCCGTACGATTAGCATTATGCCAAAATTATTTGTGTTTATGTGTATACAGTCACCTAATGACTAGCTAATAACCTCGCCTATCTAAAACAACTATCTATCTATCAACTTTGGATTTCAATTCTATAGAATGTTTTATATAGAACGTTAATATCATTGACCAGAGAGGTGCTTGGCTTGACTCACTGTTTACCTTTCTAGCCTAATTGAACAATTTTAGCAATGTAACAAGTCTACAAGTGTTTAAACAATTAAACTTCCCGTGTCGTGAATCGTTCTTGGAATAGTTTCAAGATATACCTACAAATTAGGCGAAATCGAAAGTAACTCAAATATGAAATAGAGCCGTCGGGCATTAACTCCTCCGATCCTCTCATCCCCATATACATAATTCTTGAACATGGCTACTAATTGAAGGCAAATTACCTGAAGCCTTGTGAATTCTCATAGCTTCGTAAGAGCTTCATTAGAGTGGCATGTTTTTGATCTTTCGTCTCGCTTGCTCAATTAGCATAGCAAACAGAGAGGGACTTCTAAATGCATATTAATGAGGACGCGGAGAGTGAGTGTGCGATTTTTGAGTTTCAAAGTTTGTATAAGTTTATAACTCCTTAGCACAAATATTCACAATGGCCGGACCCAGCTCTGTGTTGTGGAATGTGAAATAGCTATCTTATTATTGGAAACGTTTTGTGTATTCGAGCATTGCTTTAATTACAGAATAAGCGACGCTTGCATGTGCATTGGTTTTATTTACAAAATGTTAATACCCTGTGGAGATAATTTTCTAGTAGGATTGTAGCTTTTCATCCATATCTCGTTGGAAAGTAATTCAGTGTTGTTTGAGGAGGAAGTGGGAATTTCTGGAGTGGGGTGACGAAGTGCCGTAACAGCAACAATGATCGTGTAAATCCTTTGTCTGCTATTTTGATACTTTTTTACACCAATACTATACAAACGAGATGACGGAGAGGATATTTTAATTTTATTGAATTATTTTGGGCAACCAATAGGTTAAAGAAGCAAGAAAACACTATTCAGACTGTAAAATGAAAGGCGCCAGTAAGTTCACATTTCATTAATGATTTCGTGAGATTCTTCTGAAAAAGTTGGGTCGTGGTTGGACGTAAATGTATGCAATATTCCGGGAAAGTAGCCTATAATAACCAACCCAACCCTACGTTATTCATACCATATTAATACAAGGGAAAAGAGGAAGCATTTTAAATAAATAAAGTTTTCTGCAATGTTAATATCCACTTCAATATTTCCATCGACCTAATGAATATTTAATGGGATTTATGTAACTATGAGTCCTACGAATAAAACAATCAATCATCAACAGCCGCTGTGCAGTGCCGTGTGTTAAGTTCATTTTTGTTGTCTAGGCTAGTAAGAAAAATATATATGAATATCCCAAAATGCCGAAGATTCGGAAGAAAATCTCAATAAGTATTATGAGTTGTCTACGTAGAATGCGAGTCGGACGCACACATGAAGAGTTCCATACTATTTTGTACAAGAAAAGTCTTAAAAAATACCATGTTTCTTTTTTCATTATCTTTGTAGCTGCAGCAACTGAAAAATATATTCAGTTTCAAAAAATGTAACTCTCTCTCTCTTGTTCGTGAGATACAGATAGATAAGATGGACAGACAGGCAGACAGAACCCTCACACAATCTACCCTGAGTACCCTGACACATTTAGTCTAACTCGAACCAAAACCGTTTAATGCTCAATAAAATTGCAAGACAATAATTATAAACAAATGTGCTACCACTCGACTTTGCCGCTCACGCGTTGAAAATCGATGACAGCCCAAAAAGCTCACGTCTGGAGCGATTTCTTTTGTTTTAGCTATAAATAATGAGTGACGGTATGCTTTTCCGTTTATTTTTAGGGTACCGTACCCGAAGGGTGCCAAACGGGACCCTATTACTGAGACTTCGCTGTCCGTCTGTCCGTCCGTCCGTCCGTCCGTCCTGTCTGTCACCGGGTCCGTCTGCACGAACCGTAATAGCTAGAAAGCTGAAATTTTCACAGAATGTGTGTATCTGTTGCCGCACCAACCACAAATACTGAAATACGAGAGATATTGCAAATTAAAGGGGGCCCCGATACAAGAGACGTGTTTAGATACACTTACGCATTTCAAAATGGAGATCTTGACTGAAAGTGTTTATTTATTGTCATAGCAACCATGTCATAGACACATATACTACACATTTAAATATGATAGCATATTTCGCGTCAACCCACATGGTTGTGGTTAGCCGGTATGATGTAGACTCTCAATCCGGAGGTCGTCGGTTCAAATCTCGTGAAGGCATAAACTTTTTAAATTTTCTTTTTGTTTATTTTTTTATTGTTTTGAGTGCTTTTGATTTGTTGTACGATGGTACGGTACCCTTCGTGTGCGATACCGACCCGCACTTAACCGATTTTTATTTTAAGACGCCTTAGACTGGTAGAAAATTTCAAAAATCGGCTTCCTTTACCGTTTCAACGGCATTTTGTGAGCCATTTAGGCAACTTGACTTTTCCGATGTAAAAAAGCCTGCTGAATTTTGGTTCCTGCCCCCTGTAAACGTCACTCACACACAAGCCAAAATATCTTTGAAACTTGGAAGACTTGTACTTTCTGATATATTTTTAATTTGTTTTTCAAAGTATCAAATATTTCCAAGCAACTAGAATACAGACTGAGCCACCAAATTAATCAAGTGCCTATGTAAGCTTAGTAAGTCAAACAGTGGCTGTTAGCCATTAGTTCATGTTCAATACCTACAGAAAGAATTTCTTCTTTTTTTCCATTTTAATAAAATAAAGTAGGAAGCCATCCAATAGCTTGGCAATCTACTGCATAAATCAACACGCCGAGAAGAAATCGTTGTGTCGTGTTCGCGTTCTCTTGTCGGTCGAGAAAATACCCGTAATGGAAGACTCTTGTCGCAGGGCGGGCGGTGCGTAGGGCGGGCGGCTGGTAGGGCGGGCGGCTGGTAGGGCGGCAGGTAATACCTCCGTATTATGATAAACTACCATTTAATAGGGCCCCTGTTTAGTACAGTTCTCGTGCGCCGTTTCAGAAAGAAACCTGTTACAATTATAATAGTCTCTTTTTGCAAGATCAATTGCTATCGGGGATGGTTTCACACGTTTGCAGAATAGAGCTGTACAGACTTGTGAGATAATAACATAACTGGGACTTCGTGAATATTTTTGCTATCGGTGTTTCAGGGAATAGTTTAGTTTGTTGTTAAGTGTTGTTCGCTGCTCTCCGCGAGTGTAGGTTGGAAAAGTTGGGAATTTTAACTACTCTTTGGTATACGGTTGGTAGCAAGCAACCAAACCTAAAAACCAACTTCTAAGTTTTTTCGAAGGCTTGAACGGATATCTTCCGAAAATTTTATGGACCCAGACGGTGATATTGTACGTGCGGTAAAAACTCCTCTACCAGGTTACATGGCAGGAGTAGCCTTTCGAGACCTGGATGGATATAGCTCATATCCATAGTCCTAAGTAGAAAATAATGTTGGTATTCAAAGCCCTGAAGGGGTACCTATAGCTCAAAACCTTTTATACCTGGAAGATGATCTGGAGCATGCAGCAGGGATGTACTATTGCGTCGCAAAAGTTACGGATGTGGCTTGGTAAATACAAGAGATGGAACACTGGAGATGGTCCTATACTGAAAGTCTTGATTGTTATGGGAGTATTTTGGACCCCATAAAAGTGAAACTACTGGACCAATTCTTATATTTATTTTTGTTGTCGACGCGAAATTTTGTCTTGTTTGATTTGCTTATACATATATTTCAACAAATATGTTCGAATAAAAACTGATAAACTGAAAATGTCCTACAATAACGGCCGGCGAGAGGGGGGGGGGGTAGAGCGTCAGGTGGAGGCACCACACCTAAAGGTATGAAAATATCATGTAAACGAGAAAAAACATAGGTTTATGTACTTTAGGTCATAATCATAGTCAGTCTTTTATGGGAGTATGTGTTAGTTTTTATAATAAAATACCTAATGAAGCAACGGACCTACCAGAAAGGAGGTTCAAAAACTATGTCAAAAACGGCCTATTGAAGAAGTCTTATTACAGTGTAAAAGAATATCCCAACAAAAACATGCATAGGCATATACAAAAACGCCAGTCTCGCAGCCTGCGCAGTTTATTCTACGGTAAAAAGTTGTGAGATCTAATTTTAAACCAAGTCGGTTAATTTAACCAGTATCTGTGTATGGTAGAATCTTTCCAACAACTTTATTATCGTATACTGTTAAGTACCTACCTAATTAGTTAACTAATAACATTTATAGTGATCGGATCAATATAAGACATCTTTATTTCTTCAATAATAATTAGAATGACTTGGCAATCGCAAAAGTTGTCGACTATAGGACCGTGTGTGCAACGTAATGTACCTATTGCTCTCGCTCCGAAATAATTCGTTGTTTTCTTATTAGTTAAGTTTATCTTTATTTAGAGATATGTTGTGTTGAGTAATAATATTCATTTGTGCTCTGGGTGCTATAGAGTGGTCAGTTGAGCGCGATTGCCAAGTTATTCTAATTATTATTGAAGAAATAAAGATGTCTTATATTGATCCGATCACTATAAATGTTATTAGTTAACTAATTAGGTAGGTACTTAACAGTATACGATAATAAAGTTGTTGGAAAGATTCTACCATACACAGATACTGGTTAAATTAACCGACTTGGTTTAAAATTAGATCTCACAACTTTTTACCGTAGAATAAACTGCGCAGGCTGCGAGACTGGCGTTTTTGTATATGCCTATGCATGTTTTTGTTGGGATCTCATTTCTTTTTGTAAGTAACTTTCCTTTTTTTCTTTTCGGGTACTATTTCTTGTGCGTTAGATACCGACTTTCTCAAAGCCCACTCCCTATCTCTATGGGCTCTTCTCTGTGGCTTTGATGTTACGATTTGTGACAAGTCTGGGCGGTGAATTATATGAATATAAATCATACCTCAAACCAAACCATACCGCGATTCAGGAAATGCACACCTAGCGACATCTAATGGGGGATAGCGATATTAGACAATATTGTAACCGCTTTATTTAAATCATAGCTGGAACCAAACCATACCGCGATTCAAGATACACATAGCGACTAGCGACATCTAATGGGGAATAGCGATGAATCGAAGTAGTCGTGTACTGAGCTTATTGATAATTAATATATTATGATATTGGGGCTAAAATTGCGCAATTTTTGAGTTTTCCTTGGCTTTGCAGGCTAAACTCTAACCATGCTCAAAATTTTAAGCTTGTGGGTTCGCTAGAAGTAACCTTTAGAGTTTTCATGATCGTGAATCAGTGAGTCAGTGAGTGTCAAAATTGAGGAACTTTGAATTGATGTACCTTCAACTCTACTGGTTCAAATTTATTGAAATTTTGAGAATATGTCTTATGACATGGTGCCTTTTAGCCGCCGGGAATTCAGGTTTCTATCTTTATCCACAACGGAGTAACAGGTAGGTCAAATATGCTCTGAATGGCTTCCTGTAAAGGATGTTACTGCTGCGCCCGTATGTTTTTTGCTCGACTTGGCTTGGGGGCGCTGCCGCGCCCCCAGATTTAGATGACAAAACTGCATGGTCTTTACCATCTTAGCGCACAGAAATCCAAAGAGGGGCGATGGACTGAGTCAGTACGTCTCTTCTCGGTGTATTTCCTTCATAACATTTTATTTTTAAGGCTCTGTAATTTTAAAAGAGGTACGGGGGAGTTTCTTGCCCTTATTTGCTCCATCCCTAAGTCCACAACTTCCGAACGGGCGGTAGTATACAAAAATATTAATATTATATTGACGTTGACTAAATAATATGTATGATTTTATGGACAACATTTTTTTTGAATTGAATTGAATTGAATTGGTATCATACCACCCACATAAGTTTTCATACTTTATTGCACAAAATAATACATTTTACAATGGAAAGAGGACAACACATGACAAAGGCGAGCTTATCTGTATTAAGAGATTTTTCCAGCAAACCTAGGATGGACAGGAAATAATTGAACAACAGGTAGACCCAAGTGCACAACATAGTTCACACAAGTTTCAATATTTTATTGTTTGTAACACAGAATTACTATAAAGGCAATCGAGTCAGTAGTCTCTTGCTGCAGCTCTGAACAGCTGACGTCAACTGCGTAAATAATAAAATGCAATTTATTCTTCTTCTCAAAGTGAGCAAAAGAGTCATGCCAGGATCTGGACGTTGTAGACACACTACTTATTTACTTACTCAAGAGATATTAAAGCAGAAAGAGTTTTTCAATTTATTGCGAGTTTATTTGAAAGCGGAATGCAAATGTTTGATATTCTATTAAAACTACGTTCGTAATGTTTTCATATTTATCATCATGTAGGTGCAATAGTAGTTTGTTACACAAGGGGTGAAAGAGAGCTATTTCGGACAAAGGTCCAATTTCAAGCATTTCTACCCGAGATATTTAGACGACGAATATAGTTCGAGGGTGAAATAGCTACTTACACCCCGAGGTAAAAATAATACTTTACATCATTCGAGCGAGGTAAATTAAACGGAAGGACTTAGAATGACTGCGGTCGCAGATGCTTATGCACGCTGGTTTTTAAATGTAGATTAGTGTATATTATTGCTAGTGTCTAAAAACAGCTATTAGCGCTCATGCACACGAGACGGTTTTTCGCCGGAGCTAAGCCCGCTCCGCTCCTGCGGAAAATCGTCTCGTGTGCATGAGCGACTGAGCGTTTACTCACTCAACGAGTGCCGGTGCCGGGCCGGGGCGTGTTAAAAAACGGCTAAACATGTGGTTTCCCTAACTGTACTAAAAAATCACTAAAAAAAACTGAGTCGTACGAATCGCCACACTGTCAAGCATAGTGAGTGGTAGTCTGTGGTAGGTTCTTCGTCATGACATGAACCATGTAAACATCAAAGTGTGTAATGAAATTGAAAATGGAACGGTTTATAGTTTTCATTGCCCGGCGTCGGAAACGCGAACTTTCACGGACTCTTTACATCATCACTATTTCAATTCCCATGGCGCGGGGTATCAAGAGACTTAAGTGATAATGAATACAAATTTTCCACTTTGGCTCTATCTTATTAGAATTCAAGTAAAGGCACACGTACTACAACTGCATTCACATTTACAGATTGTGAACAAGGTTTATCTCGCGTAACTGTTAACTATCGATAAATTGCTGCTTACAATAAAATACATACATATACATCGTATAGTTTATTAATTTTAGTAAAATTAGCGGTAGTATTTCGTTCACAAATTGTCAAACGTTTTAAATCTTCGAACGGTTTTCACAATCCTACTGTGACTTCGTCACCACACTACGTCGTCGCTCCCAATCATTTATTAGGCGCGGTGCGTCAATAGCTTTTCAACACAAAATTGCCGATAGTTATCTGTGTATTTAGCAGTTAACAGGTGTAATTCGATTATATTCGCTGACGATACGCTATCGTCGCGTCGTGTTATAAATACAGATAGCGCGCTGATAAACGCACATGTAGGTAGGTGGACCAACGACGCAGATCAAATCGCAATTTGTCACTCACTACTAATTTTACTAAATTTAGACTGAACTGTGACTACGTGCCACTATCTGGAACGTGTGTAACGTTAACTTTAAGTAAACTTTGACAACAATGTGTGTGTGTGTAAACAATTAATAACCAGTGATCGGATCGTATTGAGCTAAAAGACGTTTGTAGGGTTCCGTACCCGAAGGGTGCCAAGCGGGACTCTATTACTGAGACTTCGCTGTCCGTCTGTCTGTCACCAGGCTGTATCTCATGAACCGTGGTAGCTAGACAGTTGAAATTTTCACAGATGATGTATTTCTGTTGCCGCTATAACAAAAAATACTAAAAAACAAAAGAAATTTAATATTAATTTCTTTTTTTGCTCATTTTTGCTCGATATTGATAATGGTAGCAGGTAGACGCTTAAAATGTTCACAATATATTGAATATATTATTTAAGTACTTAAAAATAAATAATAAAATAAAATTATTATTAAGGGGGGCTCCCATACAACATATTTTTTTTGCGGTTTTTTATAGATAATGGTACGGAGCACTTCGTGCGCGAGTCCGAATCGCACTTGGCCGGTTTTTTATTTTATTTCTTGTTACATTTTTTATACCTTATCTCTTGATTTCAAAAAAATACTAGGATAGTGTCAAAAGACATCTCTACACATAAGTAATACGGTCGCCGTACCTTGAAGTGTATCTTTCTTTACGTACATACTTTCATTACTGAATCTTTACGTACATACTTTCATTACTGTATCTTTACGTACATACTTTCATTACTGTATCTTTACGTACATACTTTCATTACTGTATCTTTACGTACATACTTTCATTACTGTATCTTTACGTACATACTTTCATTACTGTATCTTTACGTACATACTTTCATTACTGTATCTTTACGTACATACTTTCATTACTGTATATTTATTTTTATTCAGACGCAATACGCTATAATTCATTATTCTTCTGCTATAATTTCCTCAGATTATTTTTTAATTCCATACTTTTCCTCAAACACGGCGTAAAAGAATAACTAGAGTTAAGAAATCCGTTTTCCACTCGAAGAGTTTCCTTTGATTATACTCCATTCCTTGTAAGTATCGAAGATTTGCATTACGCTGTCTGTGTAAATGAGCCTTACCTCCCACACTGCTATAACTGAAGTCCATTAGTCCATTTATGGGCTGTGACGACCAGAAACGATCCCAGACTGAGCTTAGAAAATATTTTAATATCCGTATATTACATACTGAAATCAATAGTAGTAACATATCCACACCATATGCGAAAAGACGAGATGCTATGATAGGTTCTATGATTCAGTACGGATCTGCTATTCTATTCTAATCACCTTTAGTGTACATAAGCACTATACTCGTACATATATATTTTATATAAATTAGAACTACCTACTGTAGAACCATATATCTCCCTCTGTTGGTAACTTTATATACAAATTCAAGTACCTATACATTTTAGTGTTGTTCTGAGTACCTTTGTCAATTTTTTTTGTGAAAACTTTATTGGCTTGTGTGTTAACTCATTGTTTTTTTTGTTATGTAGTGAGTGACAAGGATCAACAGAACTGAAAAATTTAGGCTTCTTCGAAATAATTATCCGGACTGAAGTATTCTAAAATAACCGGTCAAGTGCGAATAGGACTCACGCACCAAGGGTTCCGATCACACTTGGAGAGCGTAACACGTGTAATTAGGTTCCCACATGAAAAACTAAAGCGTGATGTCATCCATGTAAACCAAATGCAGTTGCGGTATCTTTTGATTGCGTTGCGTTAAAGAGATTACAGACTTGTGTAATCGATATTAATTTCAACTTTATACCTCCATGCGTTTCTGAGAAAAAGTCTTAAGGCGCCCGTCCAGCTAAAATGCCCAACAGATTGAGTTATTCCAGCAGATTGAGACACTTTCTGAATCCAGAAAAAATATATGTTATAAAATAGTCCCTTACCTAAAAATTTAGTGTTTGAAAAGATCATAATGTCATCATAAAGTATATGAAAAAAAATATAAACGAATAGTCCTTTTTTACCTAAATCGAGTTATTCCAGCAGTTCTACGAGGAATATTGGTTTGATTCTTGTGTCTAAAAATAGGTAATCGAAATATCTTAAAGTTTAGTGTTTAACATTTTAGAATTAATCGGCGATTTCGAATCAATCTTCATTTTATCACTTGCGCTGAAATAAATTGCATGCGGGTATGCGCGAAGGCGACGGGAGGCATTACCGCTTAGGCTCTCGAAGGGAGAGGTTGTGTCGCTCGTCTCAATAAAAGTCAGTCATAAAATAATTGCTACGCGGCATCGTCATGGCATAATAAAATACGGTTTTTCCTCCTCAAAAGTAGCCAAGGCCTAAAAAATTTATGGGATTCGTCTTGATACTCCTGAAAATTGGTAGTACGGTGTCTTACTGGTAGTCAGTAGGATTGAAATAGTAGTTTATGAAACTGTTCCATAATGAGGGGTATTAAAACACGAGTGGGTGTTTTTGATAGTATCCCACGAGAGTTTTAAACCTAGTTATGTGTAGTTTCACACCATGTTTAGTTCATACACTATTTATCTACTCTCATACTCATCTCATTAGGTTCGTTGTGACAAGTCCTTTAGGAATATGGTGCCATCGAGCTAATCTGAATTTGGAGTTCATTTTGTAATATGGGTATGGTTTTCGAGGTATTTTAGGGTTCTAGTGACGAATTAGGGGTCCATTTTGCATTTCCAGATGGCTGCAGAGCCAAATTTCTATTTTGCAATATGGGTATGGCGTAGTATCGGGTATTAGCTTACTTTTTGTTAGGGTTCCGTACCCGAAGGGTGCCAAACGGGACCCTATTACTGAGACTTCGCTGTCCGTCTGTCCGTCCGTCCGTCCGTCCGTCCGTCTGTCACCAGGCTGTATCTCATGAACCGTGGTAGCTAGACAGTTGAAATTTTCACAGATGATGTATTTCTGTTGCCGCTATAACAACAAATACTAAAAATCAAAAGAAATTTAATATTAAGGGGGGCTCCCATACAACAAACGTGATTTTTTTGCTCATTTTTGCTCGATATTGATAATGGTAGCAGGTAGACGCTTAAAATGTTCACAATATATTGAGTATATTATTTACTTAAAAAATAAATAATTAAATTAAAATTAAATTAATATTAAGGGGGGCTCCCATACATTATTTTTTTTGCGGTTTTTTATAGATAATGGCACGGAACCCTTCGTGCGCGAGTCCGACTCGCACTTGGCCGGTTATTTCAATTATTCATAATAACTCGTGTATTTACTCATGATAAGCATAATGATATTGTGATGCGGAACTGATAATGAAGACCACATATGGCCACCAGACCTGCTCAATACTAGGTACAAATACAATGCGTGGCTGACGGGCAGGCAACGCATAGCCTAAACCGGTGGACCTAGAGCCATGAAACTTTGTACAGAGGTTCCTTAGTAGCGTGGGGTAGCACTGAGATGGGATTTGACAAAATAATTCCCCAATTGGGGATTAGGAGTTACAGTTTGTATTAAACTCAATCTAATCAAATAGGGTTTGTGGAAGTCGGTTTTTTCTAAAGTTTACTTTTTGTTTCAATTATTATTCCAAATTACCTGCACAATCAATACAACGTAAATGCCCGCACGATCATATGCCAATATTCGAATCAGTTCTTAGTATCAGCAATGGCTCGGATTGTTATCGTTTTGGGCCAGCACTGAGTAACACAAGTGATCCAAGTTCGATCCTCACGGACTGGGATCCTCCAATTCTCTAGGACACACACACTAAAATTACTTGACATATTAGCTCCGACGCTCTTACGCGGTTGCCATAGATTCTATTTTCGAACTCACTTTTGAATTAGTTCATCAGTACATTAAAATAATTCAAAAGTCAGTTCGAAAATGGAATCTATGGCGTCAGTATAAGAGCTGTCAAACTTAATATTGTCATGTAATTTTAGTCAGTGTAACCTAGACAATCGACCACATTATCACTTTTTCATTCTTTGCTTGCTCATCGTTGTCTGAGTGCTGCCGTCTCTATATCAGCGGAGATCAGAAGAAACTTTATAAGGTTGACAGTGGCGCCCCTAGCGGTCGCCCTAAGCAACTTTACACAATGAACAACATGTGCTATGCCTGCCAAGCTGAGATAAAATTTGATAAAAAAAGTCGCCGCCATCTTGAACTTTTTTGTTACTCAACCGATTTGCTTCAAAATCGATATCTGAGGATGCGGTTGGAATCCAATCATGATTCTGAAGTCAAATATAAAAAAGTCGCCGCCATCTTGAACTTTTTTGTTACTCAACCGATTTGCAACAAAATCGATATCTGAGGATGCGGTTGGAGTCCAATCATGATTCTGAAGTCAAATATAAAAAAAGTCGCCGCCATCTTGAACTTTTTTGTTACTGAACCGATTTGCTTCAAAATCGATATCAGAGGATGCGGTTGGAGTACAATCATGATTCTGAAGTCAAATATTAAAAAAAGTCGCCGCCATCTTGAACTTTTTTGTCACTCAACCGATTTGCTTCAAAATCGATATCTGAGGATGCGGTTGGAATCCAATCATGATTCTGAAGTCAAATATTAAAAAAGTCGCCGCCATCTTGAACTTTTTTGTTACTGAACCAATTTGCTTCAAAATCGATATCTGAGGATGCGGTTGGAGTACAATCATGATTCTGAAGTCAAATATTAAAAAAGTCGCCGCCATCTTGAACTTTTTTGTTACTCAACCGATTTGCTTCAAAATCGATATCTGAGGATCCGGTTGGAGTCCAATCATGATTCTGAAATCAAATATCAAAAAAGTCGCCGCCATCTTGAAATATTTTGTTACCGAACCGATTTGCTTCAAAATCGATATCTGAGGATCCGGTTGGAGTCCAATCATGATTCTGAAGTCAAATATCAAAAAAGTCGCCGCCATCTTGAACTTTTTTGTTACTGAACCGATTTGCTTCAAAATCGATATCTGAGGATCCGGTTGGAGTTCAATCATGATTCTGAAGTCAAATATTAAAAAAGTCGCCGCCATCTTGAACTTTTTTGTTACTGAACCAATTTGCTTCAAAATCGATATCTGAGGATGCGGTTGGAGTACAATCATGATTCTGAAGTCAAATATTAAAAAAAGTCGCCGCCATCTTGAACTTTTTTGTTACTCAACCGATTTGCTTCAAAATCGATATCTGAGGATCCGGTTGGAGTCCAATCATGATTCTGAAGTCAAATATTAAAAAAGTCGCCGCCATCTTGAACTTTTTTGTCACTCAACCGATTTGCTTCAAAATCGATATCTGAGGATGCGGTTGGAGTCCAATCATGATTCTGAAGTCAAATATTAAAAAAATCGCCGCCATCTTGAAATATTTTGTTACCGAACCGATTTGCTTCAAAATCGATATCTGAGGATCCGGTTGGAGTCCAATCATGATTCTGAAGTCAAATATCAAAAAAGTCGCCGCCATCTTGAACTATTTTGTTACTCAACCGATTTGCTTCAAAATCGATATCTGAGGATCCGGTTGGAGTCCAATCATGATTCTGAAGTCAAATATCAAAAAAGTCGCCGCCATCTTGAACTTTTTTGTTACTGTACTGATTTGCCTCAAAATCGATATCTGAGGATGCGGTTGGAGTCCAATCATGATTCTGAAGTCGAATATTAAAAAAGTCGCCGCCATCTTGAACTTTTTTGTTTCTGAACCGATTTGCTTCAAAATCGATATCTGAGGATGCGGTTGGAGTACAATCATGATTCTGAAGTCAAATATTAAAAAAATCGCCGCCATCTTGAAATATTTTGTTACTGAACCGATTTGCTTCAAAATCGATATCTGAGGATCCGGTTGGAGTCCAATCATGATTCTGAAGGCAAATATTTGAAAAGTCGCCGCCATCTTGAACTATTTTGTTACTCAACCGATTTGCTTCAAAATCGATATCTGAGGATCCGGTTGGAGTCCAATCATAATTCTGAAGTCAAATATCAAAAAAGTCGCCGCCATCTTGAACTTTTTTGTTTCTGAACCGATTTGCTTCAAAATCGATATCTGAGAATGCGGTTGAAGTACAATCATGATTCTGAAGTCAAATATCAAAAAAAGTCGCCGCCATCTTTAACTTTTTTGTTACTCAACCGATTTGCTTCAAAATCGATATCTGAGGATCCGGTTGGAGTCCAATCATGATTCTGAAGTCAAATATCAAAAAAGTCGCCGCCATCTTGAACTTTTTTGTTACTGAACCGATTTGCTTCAAAATCGACACAATTTTTCAACACGCAATGAACTGCAACCAACGGAACTACTGGGGAATAAAAAGTCCTATACCTACGTCAACACTGTTACCGTTTGGGATATTTTTTCCATACCGTAACAGTGTGGACGGCGGGGTGTGTACTACTGGGAATAAACGCGAATTCGTTCGTCACTAGAACCCTAAAATACCTCGAAAACCATACCCATATTGCAAAATAGAAATTTGGCGCGGTGACCATCTTGAAATGCAAAATGGACCCCTAATTCGCCACAAGAACCCTAAAATACCTCGAAATCTATACCAATATTGCAAAATTAAAATTTGGCGCAGCGGCCATCTTGAAATGCAAAATGGACTGTATATTCGTCACGAGAACCCTAAAATACCTCGAAAACCATACCCATATTGCAAAATTTAAATTAGGCGCGGTGGCCATCTTGAAATGCAAAATGGACTCTATATTCGTCACTAGAACCCCAAAATACCTCGAAAACCATACCCATATTGCAAATTAGAAATTTGGCGCGGTGGTCATCTTGAAATGCCAAATGGACCCCTAATTCGTCACTAGAACCCTAAAGTACCTCGAAAACCATACCCATATTGCAAAACAGAAATTTGGCGCGGCAGCCATCTTGAAATGCAAAATGGACCCCTAATTCGTCACTAGAACCCTAAAATACCTCGAAAACCATACCCATATTGCAAAATAGAAATTTGGCGCAGCTGCCATCTTGAAATGCAAAATGGACTGTATATTCGTCACTAGAACCCTAAAATACCTCGAAAACCATACCCATATTGCAAAATTTAAATTAGGCGCGGTGGCCATTTTGAAATGCAAAATGGACTCTATATTCGTCACTAGAACCCCAAAATACCTCGAAAACCATACCCATATTGCAAAACAGAAATTTGGCGCGGCAGCCATCTTGAAATGCAAAATGGACCCCTAATTCGTCACTAGAACCCCAAAATACCTCGAAAACCATACCCACATTACAAAATTTCAATTAGGCGCGGTGGCCATCTTGAAATGCAAAATGGACTCTATATTCGTCAATAGAACCCCAAAATACCTCGAAAACCATACCCATATTGCAAAATAGAAATTTGGCGCGGTGGTCATCTTGAAATGCCAAATGGACCCCTAATTCGTCACTAGAACCCTAAAATACCTCGAAAACCATACCCATATTGCAAAACAGAAATTTGGCGCGGCAGCCATCTTGAAATGCAAAATGGACCCCTAATTCGTCACTAGAACCCTAAAATACCTCGAAAACCATACCCATATTGCAAAATAGAAATTTGGCGCAGCTGCCATCTTGAAATGTAAAATGGACTGTATATTCGTCACTAGAACCCTAAAATACCTCGAAAACCATACCCATATTGCAAAATTTAAATTAGGCGCGGTGGCCATCTTGAAATGCAAAATGGACTCTATATTCGTCACTAGAACCCCAAAATACCTCGAAAACCATACCCATATTGCAAAACAGAAATTTGGCGCGGCAGCCATCTTGAAATGCAAAATGGACCCCTAATTCGTCACTAGAACCCCAAAATACCTCGAAAACCATACCCACATTACAAAATTTCAATTAGGCGCGGTGGCCATCTTGAAATGCAAAATGGACTCTATATTCGTCAATAGAACCCCAAAATACCTCGAAAACCATACCCATATTGCAAAACAGAAATTTGGCGCGGCAGCCATCTTGAAATGCAAAATGGACCCCGAATTCGTCACTAGAACCCCAAAATACCTCGAAAACCATACCCATATTGCAAAATTTAAATTTGATATCACATAGCAATAGCTATAGCGGGGCTTAAAATACCAGTTTGAAGCCGTTGCGGCACAAAACTTCAAAATGTGACTTCAGAATCATGAATATACTCCAACCGCATCCTTAGATATCGATTTTGAAGCAAATCAGACCAATAACTAAAAAGTTCAAGATGGCGGTGACTTTTTTCAAAATCTGACTTCAGAATTATGATTCAACTCTAACCGCATTCCTAGATATCGATTTTGAAACAAATCCGTCTACAGTCTATTCGTGATAAGAATGTTGTGAAATTAAAATTAAAATGGACAGGACACAACCGTCGCGTTTGAAAGTTTGCCTTCAACCGGTCACTGTGAACTTGGCTTGATAAGAGGAAACGATTTGATTGATTACGGGGCGTGGCCATTATTAATCTGTGGCGTGGCTAAGCCGCCGGACAGTGATGACTCCACTTCATTCTTATCACGAATAGACTATAGTTACAAAAAGTTCAAGATGGCGGCAACTTTTTTCTAAATCTGACTACAGAATCATGATTGGACTCCAACCGCATTCTTAGAATCGATCTTGAAGCAAATCGGCCTAGTACCTACATTACAAAAAAGATCAATATGGCGGCGACTTTTTTCAAAGTCTGACTTTAGAATCATAATTGGACTCCAACCAGATCTTCAGGTATCGATTTTGAAGCAAATCAGACCAGTAACGAAAATGTTCAAGATGGCGGCGACTTTTTGTCGGCGGCGATAAAAGTGTGTAGGAGGCGCAGCCACAGGAACGCCAACTTATACTTGCCACTCTGTTGCACGATTGTGAATAACAATCGCTAAGCCACTCGATTGTAGAAATCATTCAAAGTATTCGAATAATCCTAAAACAATCGATAATCGAGGTAGTCGTGAAGCGTGAGCTGCGTGAGTGGTTTCATTCGTTTTGATATTCGATAGTTTTATGCTCATGTAAAAGTAAACTCTATGCTCTGAGAAAAAGTATCTAATTTTGTGTGGAAAATTCTATCAGAAAACCATCGAAATTCATGAATTAGTGTTGCCGGATAATCGATTATCAATTAATCGACTAGTAGGTACCTAAATAATCTAACAAATCGATCTAGTATCGATTCTATCGATATAATCGATTGGATCGATACTATCGATTCTTATACTTGTACCAATATAATCGATTATAATCGATTAATCGATTATAATTTCTGTTTCTGATAATTAAATCGATTATATCGATAGTATCGATGGTGAGAAGCAATACGATAGAATCGATTAAATCGATACTATCGACACAATCGATTTAATCGAGGTATCGGTTTAGATTATATTGTTACGTTACAGATTACACAACAATATAATCTAAACGATACCTCGATTAAATCGATTGTGTCGATAGTATCGATTTAATCGATTCTATCGTATTGCTTCTCACCATCGATACTATCGATATAATCGATTTAATTATCAGAAACAGGATTATATTGGTACAATTATGAGAATCGATAGTATCGATCCAATCGATTATATCGATAAAATCGATTCTAGATCGATTTGTTAGATTATTTATATGTACTTAGGATAATCGATTAATAATCGATATACGATCGATTATCCGGCAACACTATCATGAATACTACCTAACGGAAACAACTACCTACCAAACGGAAACATTGTCACATGTTAGTTCTAGGTAACCAGTCATGAACTCTCTTAGCACATATCATAAGTTGCTCATCCTTATGAATATAGATATAATCATCTAAAAAGAACGCTGCAGTGGTAGGCGATTTACGCCAATTTGTCCATGCAGGTAAGGACGCTATTGCCATGCATATTACCACATTCTTTTCCGCAAATTACACCAGTGTACCCATACATATAAGGAAGCTATTGCCATGCACCGCTCCATCGCCTCCAGCGTTTTCAGGGTTCCGTACCCGAAGGGTGCAAAACGGGACCCTATTACTAAGACTTCGCTGTCCGTCTGTCACCAGGCTGTATCTCATAAACCGTGGTAGCTAGACAGTTGAAATTTTCACAGATGATGTATTTCTGTTGCCGCTATAACAACAAATACTAAAAAACAAAAGAAATTTAATATTAAGGGGGGCTCCCATACAACTAACGTGTTTTTTTTGGGGTTTTTTATAGATAATAGTACGGAACCCTTCATGCGCGAGTCCGACTCGCACTTGGCCGGTTATTTTATGTGACGCAAAGTATACTTATATCCAAGATGTTTTCCTAAAAAAGCGTCATATTACAATAAAACATCACTCGGTAATACGCATAGCAGTTAGTAGATCAAATAGGTTATATATAATTCAGACTGTCTTCCTAAATGGAAACGGGGCGTAATGCTTTGATATATTTTAATTTGAACAATAGGTACGTCCATACATGTTTTATTTATTTATTGAACAAAAATCCACAGCTATACATAAAATTAAACAAAAATTTTGATTTAATAATTAAGTCAATTGAAGATTTCACTATGTAAAAAGTCAATTATGAACAAGTGAGGTTTACATTTCAAGAGACAGGTAGTCAGGTACATACATAAACAATAAAATCTGATGTGTAGGTGGGGTAGGTACATGTATCTAGATCATAATCTTATAATTATCATTGACACGCACTAGCATACCGTTGTTCTGAAACTTTGGTTTCCGGCGCACAGAGGCCGATTTGAATTATCTAGGAATTAATAAATAGTGTCGTCGTAAAAAAATCATAACTGTTAGTATTTTGTTTTAAACTAACTTTTGGTAGCTGATATTTGTACTTCAATGTTCCATCTGAGTAATACATAAAATACATACGATTTTAACCGTCTTTAAAAAGTAAAAAAACTCATTTAAAAAGGTGTATAAAAAGGTATAGAAAACTTATAATTTTTATTTTTTTTCCTTTTTAAAAATTTACTTTATGAATGAATGAATGAATTGTTTATTTGTCAGGCATACACCCATAATTTACAAAATAATAATAATAATAGTCACACATTTGCAGCTTTACATAATAAATTAACACGTTAAAATTAATGAAGCAAAAGAAAAGAAAATTACAAGGCCTACAATATCGAGTTGACGATGGTCGTGGTGTTTGCAAAAGAATACGATTAGTTCTCGTGCACAGAATACGTAATGGAGCAAGACATACTGCAAATAAGTTAGCATCATTTTTAGTAGAACTTTCTCCACTGAATGCTTGTTTATATGTAGACTGGGACGCACTACCATCACCTCCCCATTTGTATGAAATTGTTAATTCGAAGTTTTTTGTAGTCACTTTGTACTTGTATAATTTTCTTCGCAGTATGATTAACTAATTCTTGTAAATTAACTTCCGCTGAAATATCTGTAATTACTATATGTTCTTTGCTTGGATAGCATTTTACTTTTTCTGCAAGTATAACATCGTAACTTGGATAAATATAAGCATTTCTCGATTTAGCTCCCTGCTGCATCATGGTATACGATTTTTTCGTGTATTTTATCAACAAATAATGTTAGGGCTTCTTCTGGTGTATATTTGACATGCAATGGATTCGACAAAGCTACAATCTTCTTTATTTCAGTTGCATTACTGCATGACGTTATTTTTTGGACTAGTTTAGCAGCGTCTCTCTTTCCAGCCGCTTCAAGGCTTTTCATAAGTGCAAATGACAGCTCTTCGGTGGAATATTTTTCTAATAATGGCAATAGTTTTTTTCGTTTTTGTTTTTTTCGTAACGTCACAAAATGTTTTCGTTGGCCGACCTCGTTTTGTACCTTTTGTTTGTGAGCTCTTAGCAACATTGTCACCAACACTCCTGCCAGCGACAGGACTAGTATCACCACAAGAAATGACAAAATTTTCATCCAGCCATTGCTGGTGTCTTTCCTCAAATACTTTTCTTGTTCGCCTCGAAGCTTGCCATATTTTAGCAAATATTTTTTTTAGATCGTCTTCGATATTTTTATCTTTTAAAACACCCTTTGTTCTGTTACATACTAACGTAAAAACTGCCGAATTTTTGTCTTTAATTGTTTTTCCCTGGCACCAAACTTCATACAATTCTCTTTTGGTCAGCGACATGGTACCTAAAAAACAATGTTACTAAGTCTTTGGCACTTCTTGGCAGCAGGTGCTATATTTTTCGAATAACTGATAACATGAAGTAATTAAAAAAAATTATTTCACTTCAAACAAACCAAAACATAGGCTTTGCAGGTCGATTTTCTAAATAATAAGTGAAGTTTTCGGACCGACACATGATGTAAAATTTAAATACATTATGAAACGACGCGTATAATTAAAATTTAAAGACGCTTAAATATTGTACGTACCTTTAGGTAACATTAATCATAAGTTTTGTCAGTCAACACTAAATACTTTTCTCACAGGATATTTTTTAATATGTTGCGCTAAGTGTAACAAATTTACGGAGGGCACTCTAAACTTTGAATCATAATTTGTGTTAGCTAAGAAACGCGTGACAGTTGGATAAAAATATTGATATCTCGAAGTACCCACATCATTAACATTGTAAATAAAATGTACCAGTCGCAATCGATGACTTGTAAAAAAAATAATTATTAATTCCTAGATAATTCAAATCGGCCTCTGTGCGGCGTCGCGATCTCGTGATGCGGAGTGAGGCATGGCTGCGCGGCGGGAAAAGCTAGGCCACGCCCAAACCATGAAAAAATCTGGCAACCCCCAGAGCCTTAACAGACGGCGAGACAGACAGACAGACAGACAGAAATTTACAGTTTTCGGATTTCTTCCTTAACTTGTGCTATAAGACCTTCCTACATTCCAAATTTCATGACCCTAGGCCAACCGGAAGTACCCTATAGGTTTTGATTCCCTTGCGAGTTCCACGCGAGTTCATACAAATCCAGCAAAATTATGACATAATATCGCGGTATGTTTTGATTGCATGGACCTAGAAGTTTAATTTTTTCACAGCTCCAAGGGACCATAGACCTGAGTAATCGATATTAATTTCAACATTATACCTCCACGCGTTCCTGAGAAAAGGGGTAGTGACAGACGGACGGACAGACGGACGGACAGACAGACAGACAGACAGACAGACAGACAGACGGACAACAAAGTGATCCTATAAGGGTTCCTTTTTTTCCTTTTAAAGATCGGAACCCTAAAAATACTTTTTGGACCACTGAAGATGGGCCACTTGTATTAATAATAATAATAATAAGTAATCTTTTTATTTCAGGTATGAAACCCATTTTGACAAATACCTTAAAACTAGAGATTATATAACGTTTTATGAAACTACCCTAACTTAACTTGTATTGCATCGCGCCCACAACACAACAGAACAATATTATATAAATATTCTATTCTGTTCTATTTATCCAGAAGAATTGAGCCTAAATTGCTGTAACGTCCTTCTACATCACCTGTACATCCTTTCTATCATTGATTTTTACCCACAGATTTATTATGAAAATTGAATCAGGATATATTTGATCATGTTTCTCAAGCGGGAATTTTGCAGCTTGTGGAAAATTCCAGGTTATCTTCAGGTCGAGTGAACGCGACACTTTAACTCTGGTGGTGAATCAATATGTGCCTGTCGCAGTCTGTAGACGCTCTGGGGTCAGATTATACAACGTTATACAATTTAGTTTATTCCTCGGTGAAGCCATATATGGTATCGATAGCATTACAGAAACTCGACTCGTGGTGGTTCACATTTTGAACACAACTATCTACCTACATTAGATTTCCTGTGATAGTGTGACGACGTACAGCCTAAACTGCTGGACTGGAATTATTAGCATTCAATCTCTTAGTTCGTAATTCGTAATTTCTTTATTGTAGTACACAAGAAAGAAATACAGATAACTAATATAATAGTGTACATAGGCGAATAATATACAAGGTGTAAATGAATTAACGCAAAATGAGAAACAACTTTGTGATGGACATCATTCTGAGAAACTTTCACTATGAAACCGATTTGTTCGAAGCAACTTTATTTTTCAGTTCTCCATACAAATCAGCTGATTTGACCCACTCAAGCCAAAATGTACTGGGAAGTGAAAAATAAAGTAGCTCTGATCAAATCGGTTTCATAATGAAAGTTGCTCAGAATGATGTCCCTAACAAAGTAGTTTCTCATTTTGCATTGTATGTTACACCTTGTATGTTTTCTCTTAGTTGGCAGCGTAACCTATGTTTGAGAACTGCGCGATGCAAATAATTGGTATTATACCCACCCACCCGATCAAGATGTCGGTACAACGGTTCCTCTTGAAATGACCGACGAATAGTTTTCTGGCCGGGAACTAAGCCATGGGCAGCTTGTATTATTGTGGGTGCCCGCATTGCGTGCCCCTATCGATCGCTGATCGGGTGCCAAGAGCCGGACTCGAGACAAGGGCAAGGGCAGGCGAGGGACACGGCCCTGCCGCCGCCGCCGGTTGGCACTGGGCACACGTGACATTGACCAACATGCAGGCGGAAACCAATATCTTTCAAGGCTTTCGTTTATTTTAAAGAGCATTTTAGTTCTAGCTACCTAAAATAAGATACGATATAAAACAAGTTCTAATCACCCTATGTAAGGGGCTGGCCTCATTATTACATATTCTATAGCTAGGATACCCGCAGCTCGTCTCACATCCTAAATGTACTAGTACAAAAAGGTCTCATATGTATTTGTATGTATACCATTAAAATATTTAGTTGATTCCTTTGTTACTAATCTGTTGTAAACTCTCGCTGTACATTTCCTGTTTTTGAAATAAATATATTTGATTTGTTTTTGATTTGATTTCGATTTGATTTGATGAGTTCTGCCTGGGCCCTAGTGAAAGTGTTGACCTCAAATCACTTTGGGGTTCATCTTCAATCAATGGAATCTCGCTTTTTATCTTCAATCTATAATTCAAATAACTATCCATCTGCTTATGTTTAAGACCTCGTTCGTATACGGTACGCCCGAGATGCGGTTTCGAATTACGGATGCCGTCACATCCTATATTCATCAAATATGTAATAATAAATATACCTAGGTATAAAGAAACGCGCTGCCTTCACCCGACGTCAACAATATTATCTACTCCAAAGTCGCTACCAATAAAAGCAATGTACAGGCAGGGTGGCGAGATATGAGAATTGCGACTGTGTGCGGGCACAGGGCCGGCCAATGGGCTACTTGGCAAGTGTACTGTACGCTACTCTGATGAAACTTACAAAGACAGGTCGCACACTTCGTCAAATTCTTGGATGTAACCACTCACACAAACTAATTTCATAAGTCTCGCCTTTTGGACGTCCCCTAACTATAATATAGGTGTAACAGAAAGGTGTAGTCATATTTTAGGGGTTGTTAGAGAGACCATCCTGAGCAACTTTCACTACGAAACCGATTAGATCAGAGCAACTTTATTTTTCATTCCTCCATAGGTTTTGGTCCGGGGCGGTCAGCTGATTTGTATAGAGTAGTGAAAATAAAGTTGCTCTGATCAAATCGGTTTCATAGTGAAAGTTGCTCAGGATGATGCCCTTAGCAACCCCCTAAAATATGACTACACCTTTCTGTTACATCCTGTATAAAGATTTCAAGCCGGATAATAATGTAAACATTTTCCAACCTCGACCTGGAAATAAAATGTTCTGCTCTGCAGATTGAAAACGACAACCTCCTAAGGGAATAAATACAGAGGTGGGTGGGTACTCCGTGTTTCTTGCAACAGGACAATAATTTGTAACCAGGACGCGGGCTGCCTTTGTTGTGAGACGGAGTTTGAAAGTCTCGTAATGAAATGAGACCGATTTAAAATATCGTTTCAGTTCAGTCGCGGTTTATGATCATCTCAAGAAGAGTTAGAGATAGTTGCTCATTTTGCTGTTTTTTTGGGAAACACCAGCAATCTAATTTTATCAACCGACTTCAAAAAAGGGAGGAGGTTCTCAATTCGACCCGTATGTTTTTTTTTTTTTCTATGTTTGTTACGCGATTGCTCCGCCAATTATGAACCGATTTGAACAAATCTTTTTTCGGCGTATAGGTAATACCTCAAGGGTGGTCCCATTGACACCAGGTCAGGATCTGATGATGGGATCCTGGAGAAATCGAGAGAACTCTTCAAATATTATAGGCAGACCTATAGTGATTTTTGTGTTTTTCATAATAACTCGTGCAAATGCACATGGTAAGCATAATATTGTGATGCGGAACTGCTGATGAAGACCACATATGGCCACCAGATCTGCTCAGTACTAGGTACAAATACAATGCGTGGCTGACGGGCAGGCAACGCATAGCCTAAACCGGTGGACCTAGAGCCATGAAACTTTGTACAGGGGTTCCTTAGTCGCGTGGGGTAGCACTGATATAGCATTTGACAAAATTAATTCCCCAAGAGAGGGGGGGATAAGGGGTTACAGTTAGTATTAAACTCAATCTAATCAAATAGGGTTTGTGTAAGTCGGTTTTTTCTAAAGTTTACTTTTTGTTTCAATTATTAAGTGGCAACATTGTAGTTTATTGCCTCTCCTTTGGCTGTTAGTTAAGGCCGAATGTTGTGTCTTTGAGCTATTATAATTAATTCGTGTTTGGCTGATAATATATAAGTGTAAATTATGTCTATGAAGTGTTTTTACTCATGATCTACAATTGTAGAACTGTCCCGACTATTGGAAAGGACCACATAAAGTTTTATATAAAGGTGATGGTCAATTCCCGTGGGAGTGCCTGTAGACTGACTCTTATGTAATAATGATGACATGACGGGTAATGTGTACGGTTATAAATAACCCACCGGCACCGGTGGGGAACAGATCCCTTCGGCTTGCATTACGTGCGTGGACATAATGGGGTGTAGTTGAACTATCGTATGTAAGAAAAATATAGTTTTCATATAAATAGTCTGATATCATGATGTAAATATAAACAACAAGAAAATAATAATTTGCTTTATCCTATGAATCCATTCGAGCAAAGGCACAACATGCCAACCCAGACTGGAAGCCATTCAGCGCGTTTTCGAGTGCCCCGTAACTCCATTATGGATAGAGCTAGAAGCCTAAATTTCTTGAGTTACCTTTTATTGACCTACTTAGCTAGTTTACACAATATATTGACAACGCATATGCCGTACAATTGACCGTGACCGCTTTAGTTAGAAGGACAAATTATGGAGATATAAACGCATTATAAATCCGAGTGGCGCCTCACATAATGTAAATCTCTGTCGCTCTCGAATGCACATTCGACGCGAGTTGGCGTCTGGAGGCTGCATAATGGCACAATTTTATACCGGCTTCAACCCATTTGACGACATGTGGCTGTTCCCGCTCCATTGAGCCGGTGACAGGCAACGTTCGGGGAAGTACCTGCTTTCTAACGATCTTTGGCTTGCGGTAACAGGTGGAACTAACGCTTTCTGACAGGTAAGTTGTGTTAAGTTGCGTAGAACTGGCGCCCTCCTGCTAACGTCACTCACGCGCTAAAAGATCTTTGGAAGACGTGCTATCCGCGGCGGCGGGGCGGCGGGGGGCGGGGCGGGGCGGCACGGCGGCGGCGCGAACCGCTAATAATCAGAAGTCACACGATTCAGCAACGCATTTACGAACACGACATCTGACTTTTCAGGCCTTCAGCCGCCCGTTAGGAGTGCCTGCTGAAGGCCGAAAGATCGAAGCGAGTAAAAATATTTTGGTCAACATGACAATTCCATAGATTTTCTATTGCAAATATTGTGATAGATAAAAATACTTTATATCATAGAGTAAATTATACAGGGTGACTGCGGGGTCGTGCAGCAACAAAGTAACGAATGTTATGCTGCAGGCGAGAGCTCGCTAAGTCTTTTTTGGTACAATTTTTTTACTAAAATGTATATGTCCTATTTTGGTTCAGTTCACTCGAAACATCCGATTTTACTGCTCACTCGTAACATCCGATTTAGTATTTTTTACTGCCACTCGGAACGGAAATTACGTTTTTTTTTATTGCCACTCGGAACTAGCCATTTGATCACTTTTACTGACAATCCCATCATTTTATACTGGCATTCATGATTCCGTCAATTTAAAACTTACGATTCCGTCTCCCCTTCGATATTGACACTTCTTACTGCTCTGATTAGTTTATTTGAAAAAGGTTTTAACTTGTAAAGTGGCCAAACATTCAGAATTAATAAGTAAAATTAATTTATAAATTACTAATCATAGGTAGTTGTGATTATTTAAATACTAGCTTAATAGCTGAAACCGCAATCATTTACCGAGTTAGAATGAATATGTTAGAGTCACGACTAGTCACGACTAGTCACGCACGACCCAAAAGTCATCCTGTATTTATAGGGTTACTTTCTATTCTCGGGGCACAGGAATCTTATAACTATCTATCTATCTTAGGAATAGTAGATATGTTACCGTTAGACTGCGAAACCCGATAATGTGCACATTAACTAGGTATCGTGCACAACGAAAGTGCGAATTTTACAAAAAATTGCAAGTATTCGTACTTTACCTAGTTAATTGAATGTGCAAATTAACAGATGGTACACCGTTAAAGTGCGAAAGACGGTAAGCCAAACACTTTCTTCCGTTTTAATTGCAAACGCTTCGCTCTGATCCGTTCCGCTCGCTCCGGTTTTGCTTCTTCTAAGTTCCAAACTAACCTAACCCAATTGAAACTTACCGTTTCCAAAGGTGTTTCAGTGGAAATATTGACCTAAGAATTTGTTCCTTGTTGAATTAATTACTTTTATCAAAGACAGTAGTGAAATATTAATAATAATCGAGAATTATCACATAAATTATTTTAATTCCGACGTTTCATTCAAGTAAGAATCTGCTTTATGCACATTACCATATGCTTGGTCGTTATTGTGCACATACCTAGTTATTGTGCACATTACCTTAGTTAAAGTGAGAAATAAAACAGCCAGGTAATGTGCGCAATACCTAGTTAATGTGCACTCTAACTGATTTGCGCACTCTAACGGTAACAGATAACACATGTTGTGTACCGACAGGTCGCGGCGGAGTCCGGGGCGGAAATAACACGGCGAAGTGAAAGCCGATTGCATGAAATCATCGCACAATTTCATATCTGTAAGGAGAGGCAGCAGTTGGCTGAAATTGAAAATCAAATCAAAATGGCCTCCGTTCCGCCTGACTGACGGAAACAGAGACCGTTGAAACTATTGCAGCAGGACAATCGCATCGCTCGCATAGCTTTTGAAGCACGTTTTGTTTCACAGGTGTGTGGGTGTGTCATGAATGAGATGGAACAAGGATGCCCTGGGGCTGCAGTCTCGACATTGATAACGATCGTTCTACGACCGATGTCGGTTGTAAAGTGACAGTGGGTATCTTTTACCGTCAAAACTATCGTTTAAAACCGCAATATTACCGAATTAACCGACAACTTTACGATTTCTGCAAATGTGACTGATTTTAGTCGGTCAAGACTACCAAAAATAGTTAAATGATACCGACTGTCACTTAACGACCGACATAGGTCGTAGAGCGATAGTTATCAATGTCGAGACTGCAGCCCCGACCGTGTTGGCTCGGTAGAGCTGTAGATTCAGACCACATGCATTATGTGTTGAGATTTCCAGCATTATATATGTATTCTTTAACGCACAGAACTTAATACTTAACTTAAACTTAAAGGTGTTGTGCCTCAGCTACCCCATATGGAAACAGTCATGTCGTGACGCTACGTGTTACGCTCTGTGTTACGCTCTACGTGATCCATAAAATTACAATTAGACAGACCGAACGCATTGTGGTGACATTGGCTAATTTTTTTATACATAATTTCGTTATTATGCCATCCAGGTAATACAATTTGATAACCAACTCAAGGAACTACTGTCATTAATTGCACGGCGCTTCTATATATTAGCTACATCACGACATATCCGGTAAGTCCCCCGTCACAGATGTCCCGGTCCCGTAGCGGGACATCCCTCACACAAAGAAGCCCGCTACAAGTAGACGCTAATACATAGATAGTTCTGTAGAGCCGGCCGGTGGCAAACGGGACGCTAACAGTCCCCTGGGACCCCACTCCATTCACCTTCTTAACCCGAGTACCATAATAGCTTCTGACTTCACAATACACTGTCCTCTGCCTCCGGTACTCATATTCATATTATTCATATTCATTTAAAATATGATACGATATAAAACATGTTCTAATCACCCTATGTAAGGGGCTGGGCCTGGTATTCCGATGGTGTACAGATTATTACATAATCTAACTAGGATACCAGCTCGTCTCACATCCTAAATGTACTACAAAGTGTCTCATATTTATTTGTACGTATACCCCTAAAACATTTAGTTGATTCCTTTGTTACTAATCTGTTGTATTATATATAAATAACCTCTCGCTGTACATTTCCTGTTTTTGAAATAAATATATTTGATTTGATTTGATTTATTCGATGCATACATGTACATACTTATTATTAAACATAAGATTCTTAAGAACTTCTTATACTTTAGTAGGATAATGGCCGATTTCCCCAACAATCCCTATCTCTAGGGGTTTCCTTTCAGGGGCCCTTACCGGTTGGTTCGCTTCGACCTAAGTAGGGGTCATCTAGGCTACTAGGGGTCGCTAGACCATGGAGCTCTTTTGATTATTGATTATGTAATTGGAATAAATTACCCACAGATTAGCAAATAACTGGCTAAAAGTGCGCGCTACTGTGCCTCTACCACACGCTATGGGAAGATGCTTGTTAGGGTTCCGTAAGAGAAACAAGGAGTCTGTCTGTCTGTCCGTCCGTATGTCACAGCAACTTTATTCCAAAACTACTAGGATTACACAGTTGAAACTTGGTATGTAGATGTATTCTGCGAACCGCTTTATGATTGTTATACAAAAAAAATAAAAAATAAGGGGGGCTCCGCATACATGGAACTGAAACCAAAAATATTTTTTTTTCATCAAACCTATATATGTGGGGTGTCTATACATAGGTCTTTAAAAATTACGTTAAAGTTTCTTAAACCATTTTTCCTCAAAGTAAATCGTTAAAGAGATAGCTCTTCTAAAGTGGATAAGATTGTGTCCCCCCCTCTTACTTTTATAGTAAAAGAGTGAAAAATAAAAATAAAATATATGCATCTCAATATACACTTTCAACGAAAATTGGTTTAAAAAAAGCGGTTTTTAAGACATATAAAACATTTTACCTCAAAGATAACACATTCATAATTCATATCTTACTTCATAAATTTCTTCATTGCACACAAACAGTTACATAAGACATTATAAAACATAGAAAACGTGTACAAAGGCGAGCTTATTTCTAATAAGAGATCTTTTCCAGCAAACCAAATAAGGATAAGTCATTCATACAAACACTATGAAAAACAAAGTACTTAATTATTTATTAGTGAAGAATGATAGTGATATTTGGGCTGGGGGCATCAATCAGGTGTATTATGATGATGCTAGTACGGAACCCTTCATGGGCGAGTCCGACTCGCATTTGGCCACTTTTTTTTGATTTTGCCAACCTCAACAAAAGCTTACAAGAAATTAAATATACTGCATACTTACCTACTTATTATCGTACGTTTTTACCGAAAGCCAAATTGATGGAATCGTGTTTCAAGGCAATTACTATGGCGGCACTTCGGTAGCAGCTTACCTACAAATATAAATTGTAGCGGCGGCGATGAAAAAATATTTCATTTTAAATTCGGTAATGTTTTTATTATCCACATTCTTCGTTTAGTTCCTTTTGTAGCTATTTCGTTTGCTTTTCTGGCCCAGTTCAAGGGATGGTTTTCAGAATCAGAAGTTTTTTTAACGATCCGTCCTTTCCAACATTCTTCAATTATACATATTATAAGATTATAGTGTACAATAGCATGTATTTTTTTCAATAATACATACTTAAAGCAATTCGCTGAATAGACTACAATGTAGACACAAATAAGGTTATACTACCACCATATCTATTCGCAGATAGAAGCGTATTTATTTAATCATGATATTTCCGCTCACTAGAGTCCGTTTCCGGCGGAAGTGACGTCACGAGGCCGACTGCTGATCGCTATTAAAGCTATTGCATTAGTCGTCCCACCCGGGAGCATTGGGCTCGCAGTTCGCACTCGACAGGAAGCTGATATGATTTACTTCCATGATACTATCGGAGAGCTTTCGGACCCAATTCTGCTAGGATAATGACCTTGACAATGAGACAACGCGACATAAATTTTTGCCTAAAGCAGAATCCAAACGCAAGTCAACTTGGGTCAAAGTCAAAGTCAATTTTTTTATTGACCATAAAATCATACAGATTGCTTAGTCAACGTTAATATAATATTAACATTTTTGTATACTACTGCCCGTTCGGAAGTTGTGGGCTCAGGGATGGAGCAAAGAAAGGCAAAAAACTCCCCCTTACCTATTTTAAAATATGTGAGGGCCTTAAAAAATTCAATTTTATGTATTTCTACTTAAGTCTAAGGAAATACACAGAAGAGAGACTGACTAGGTACTGACTCAGTCCATCGCCCCTCTTTGGATTTCTGTGCGACGAGATGGTAAAGACCACGCAGTTTTGTCATATCTAAATATTCCTTTACACTGTAATAAGACTTCTTTATTAGACCGTTTTTGACATCGTTTTTGAACTTCCTTTCTGGTAGGTCTGTCGCGACGAAGCATTTCGAGAAAAGGTGGGTAGTGCCCTAACGCGTCACTTGGCTCGTCTTGGCAAAGAAATGCCCTCAGATACTTCAAACCTGTAGCAGGAGGCCTCTCCACATTCGCGCGCAAATAATGTGTGTGCCATTCGCATAAACTTCGCGGCGCGGCGTTCGCACTGGGGCTCGAAAATGGAAAGTAGTGGATCTAGTAATCAAAGTTGAGCTATTAGGCTAAATTTTTTTTAGTGATTTGATTATTTTTAACAATACCAATAACTTAACTTAGTTTTTATGTGGAAACCTAATTACACGTGTTACGCTCTCCAAGAATGATCGGAACCCTTGGTGCGCGAGTCCTACTCGCACTTGGCCGTTTTTTTTGGTGACTGCTTTAAACATTAGGCTAATGTCTAAAAGGTATATTAAAATATTATACATTAAACAAAATGAAAAGGCATTCTTAACCGACTTCACAAAAGGAGGAGGTTTACCATTCGTCGGTTTTTTTTTATGTATTTACAAGATGTACACCGATTGCGCCTAGACGGATGGACAGATTTGAAAAATTATATTTTGTTTGAAAGGGTTTACCTTCCAATTGGTCCCATTGGTCAAGACCAGGTCAAGATCTGATGATGAAATCCAGGAGAAATCGAGGGAACTCTTCAAATATTATAGCCAGATTATAGTGATTTTTGTGTTTTTCATAATAACTCGTGCATTTACTCATGGTAAGCTTAATATTGTGATGTGGAACTGATGATGAAGACCAGATCATCCAGACAATGGCAACCAGATATGCTCAATACTAGGTACAAATAGAATAGAATAGAATAGAAAGTACATTTATTCATCTGTCACAACCCACAAGACACAGCAAAAACATAATAAGTAATAAGAAACAAGTAGGAAATAAAATATACAATGCGTGGCTGACGGGCACCGCATAGTTTGTAATAAACACAAAAAGCACTGGACATTGGTTTCTAAACAAATAAAATTCGTTTTTTATAAGTTTAACTTTTTGTTTTTACATAAATATAGGTAGGTAAAAACGAAAATAAGAAATTGGTCAAGTGCGGGTCGGAATCGTACGCGAAGGGTACCGTACTATACCGTACCGACGGACGGACTCCCGTAATAGGGTCCCGTTTGGCACCCTTCGGGTACGGTGCCCTAAAATTAACATGTAAATAAATACAGCACTTCAGATTTTGATTTAATTTAGAGCGATCAGCCCCTCAGCCCAAATCTACGTCAAATCCAACGCAGTTACCGTCAAACTGACGTATATTGCATGAAAACTGTCACATTTCTACAATTGTGGGTCGATTTGAGCGATTTGAGTTACCTGCTGAAAAAGGGCATTCTCGCAACCCAGAACAGACTTGTTGTATGTGTGTGTTCAGAAAAAGGAACATTACTTTTTTCCGACTGCGTTTAACATTTCATCATTTAATAAAGGGTAAGCTGGCATGAATATATGTAATTTTCTTTAATATATACTTTCCCATGTAATTTCGACTTCAGCTTACATTTAGAGGAATTTTCCTATCTGCCACTTTAAGCGGGTATTCAAGATTTTGCGTGACATGAGATTAGCTAATCGCCGTAAATGCAGAAATTATGGTTTAGTAGCTGCCGCTAAGCCACTTTCAAGAAGTTACTATAGTTATTTCAGCGGCAAACAGACTTTTACAACTCTCTGAGCCAATACAAGCCTACCATTCTGAATCAAATCACTTTGCAGAACAAATTGTTTAATTTCAGGAGTTAATAAACGTTAATGAAGCTATTTCAGCCAAGATGAGAAATTATTAAACTCCAACTTCTACAATCCACAGTTTGCGGAAAGAATTAAGGGCTTTGTGAATGTTATAAATATCTTATCGAGATGTGCCGGTAATTAATAACAATTCTGTCGGTTTCAAGCTGTTACGTATATATTTTTTTAAATAGCCTATATATGATGTCCCACTGCTGGGCAAAGGACTCACCGGTTCCAGCCAACACATCTCTAATCGAAGCTTTGTCGGTCCATTCTGGTAGGAACTTATCCAGGTCTTCCCTCCATCTCCTTCTGGGCCTTCCCCTACGCCGTAGTCTATCTGTAGGCATCTATTCAGTGCCTGATTTCGCCCATTTGTCCGGATGCATTCGACAGCCATGTCCAGCCCAGTTCCACTTGAGTTTGGCGATCTGCGTGCCCACGTCAACAGTGTCAGTTACGTATCTAATATTGATAATAGGCTTGTGGCCTGTCAAGTCAAAATAGATACTTTTTATGAACTGTCAAAACGGAACTTTTGTTCCTGAGTTCTATGAAATAACAACAGAATGACGTCGTCATGTAAAAGTGCCATCAAATGCTGTCTTTTTAGCACAAAATTGACTTTATAAAATATATATCTTCTGGAAATATACAATTCTGAGAATGTCAAGCCAATTTGTACATAATGCTTCAACTTAAGACTTGTTCCTAGATTTATTGGATTACCTTGGCCACAAGAGCCTATTGTGATGTGCTAAGCTAGTTTTTGAGGTCATGTATTCAAAATATTAATACGCCTATAATATACATTCAAAACCTATCATACTCATTCCATACCGTTCCATTGTGGAAATATTAAAACACAGTCAATAGATCATTATTCCCCGATTCCCAGTAATCAGCCAAGTGGCACGAATCACGTCGACACCTCATGAAGGACGAATTCGGGCCCCCGTGACCCCGTTTCCATGACAACCGCGAAAACTCACGCGGCCTACGCGTCTTTGAATAAACACTTACATTACATCCATCTTCGCTCAGATCGCGCCACCATTTGCGCCTCTAAGTCGATAGGCTTGTGTAAAGGTAAGCCCATTTTCAGTTTGAGATCGAATATCTCCATATGAAAGCAATTCATCTAAATGGCAGTGAACGGTTCGAAAAGGCTCAACCCAAATAGGGTGCCTGTAAAGTAGCTTCATCGTTATCTCTTTATATAAAAGAAAAAAAGGATTTTTAGAAATTCGGACCCCAAGGGTCTAAAAATTGTCCTTTTTGCATGGAGAGTTACGGGGGAGTCATTTAATAGCTCATTGCTCTATTAAAAGGTATGAGAGCCTAATTTTACTTTTGTTATCATATTGAGAAACGGCGTGACGCCATGTTATGTTATGTTATGTTATGTGTTTATTTTTAACCGACTTCACAAAAGGAGGAGGTTTACAATTCGTCTAGTTTACGATTCCCTGTTTACGGGACCCTATTACTGAGACTTCGCTGTCCGTCCGTCCGTCTGTCTGTCACCAGGCTGTACCTCATGAACCGTGGTAGCTAGACAGTTGAAATTTTCACAGATGATGTATTTCTTTTTTTTAGTATTTTTTGTTGCTATAACAAAAAATACTAAAAATCAATGAAAATTTAATATTAAGGGGGGCTCCCATACAACAAACGTGATTTTTTTGCTCATTTTTGCTCGATATTGATAATGGTAGCAGGTAGACGCTTAAAATGTTTACAATATATTGAGTATATTATTTACTTAAAAATAATTAATTTAATTAAAATTAAATTAATATTTAGGGGGGCTTCGATACAATTATTTTTGTTGCGGTTTTTTTATAGATAATGGTACGGAACCCTTCGTGCGCGAGTCCGACTCGCACTTGGCTGGTTATTTGTCTTATTAAACTAATGTACCCTGTGTATATGTTCTTTTTATGTATTTTTTTAAGGCAAAATAAACTATTTCTATTCTATTCTAAGTTCGTGGCTCTGTAGTAGGTAAGTACAGCCGCGAAACCAAAACACGTTGATTGTGATTTTGTGATTGATCGCACCGACAAGCATTTACAGCACAAAATAAGGACGGATGTTTGATATTGTTGAATTATTTACGCTCGCACAAATACGAAATGGGTGAATTGAACTAAATGTCTTTGATACAAATATTAAATAGCTTACTTAGGAATTAGGCCGACTCCAGCCAGAGGCAGAACAAGCCGTGATTTACAAACTGATTGAAGAAAATTATAAAATAAGTATATGATTGTAGAACAGATAAAATAAAATCGGAAACATCCTAATTTGGTCAGGTTATCTTAGGCTGCTGGCTTTAGGCAGCTAACTTCACTCCGGTTAGTTCGGGTCGCCTGTGTTCTTAGATATTGAGGTGGTACAAAATTGATTAAAAGACATTCAAAGATCGGTAATTTGTTGTTGTTGTCGGTTGTTGATACAATGAGTCTTCGAACTGACGGACAATGTCCTATCAGCATTCCAAAAAGTGCTCTTTAAAGTGACTTTCATTAAACACCGAGTTTCATTAAATATGTACCTTCAACGTATAGGTTGACAGAAACAAAACCATACCGCGATGCAGGAGACATACAACGCCATCTATCGGCAATATGTAGTATGCCAGGGCCAGGCATAAATAAATATCACGGATTGATATTCTGTGGTTGAATTAATCTTTAAAAGTAAGAAAGCTTGCTCGAATGTTTTAAATGGGAACTATATTTTCTGTCACCTACACATAGATTGGTCCCATCATCCACATCACCTAATTTATTGTAAACTAGCTGACCCGGCAGACTTCGTACTGCCTCAATTTAATATGAACTTTATTTAATAGCAATAAAGTTCAAATTGAATCTAGAAAACGATTGACTCTAGAAAACGTTTGTATGGGAAATAGAAAAGGGCTGTTTTTAGGGTTTTCCCGGAAATTATTCGATTTTTTCTCGCCTTTTAAACCTTCCCTAGACCTCCACGAACATTTCAAGACTAAGATAAGATAAATCCGTTCAGCCGTTCTCGAGTTTTAGTGAGACTAACGAACAGCAATTCATTTTTATATATATAGATGGGTCACCTAAATAGTATGTAGATTTGTCACCTAAATAAAAGATTGGTCACCTAAATAATAGATTGGTCACCTAAATAGTAGATTGATTGTATGGGGCCTGGGATACTGGTACTTGCATACCCTAAAATTTTGTGTACACATATAAAACCTATCTATTCCATCGATAAAGAATTAAATAAGCTGATGATCAGTTCAGGTTACGAATGTTGCTGTAGATGTGAGCTCGCTAAGTAAATGTATTTCTTATTTTGGTTCAGGGTCAGTTGGTCACCCTACACACTTTACAAGCGCAACCGCCTTTTGACTTTGTCATAAATTGTTTATTGCCTTTGATTTTGACATTGTGGTCGATTCTCTAGGTTACACTGACTAAAATTACTTGACAATATTAAGTTTGACAACTCTTATGCGGACGCCATAGATTCCATTTTCGAACTGACTTTTGAATTATTTTAATGTACTGATGAACTAATTCAAAAGTGAGTTCGAAAATGGAATCTATGGCAACCGCGTAAGAGCGTCGGAGCTAATATTGTCAAGTAATTTTAGTGAGTGTGTCCTAGAGAATTGGCCCCAGTTAACTTGTTACGAATGAATTGCAAGGTGACCAAACATTCAGAATTAATAAGGATAATTAATTTATTAAATTACTAACGCATCGTTGTGATTATTTAAATACTAGCTTACCGAATAAGAAACAATATGTTAGACTCACGACCCAAAAGTCATCCAGTATTATTGTTCCTGAGGATCGCTTGGCCAGGTATTTGACTTTTACTGCAATTTGCGTTACAGCGGGCTAGCCCATCGCCGTAGCTTTAGAGATAACGAAGGTTTTCTCGCGATTTTTTCTTGATTTAGAATAGAATAGAAAGCACATTTATTGAACTGTCACAAAACACAAAACACTAGCAATAACAAATTATTTATAAACAGAAACAAGAAGGAAATAAAATATACACATGACAAAAAGAACAGTAAAAATAAAATCAAGATTAAGTTTTTACCTATTATATTTACTTTACTTTGCTTTATAATTAAGAAAGAACATTACATCTTGAGTATTTGTAATACTGTTCTAGCATTTCCTAACTCAGAAGAGGCTAAAACATTATATAAATTAGTTAGATTTGGTTTAAAGGCTAGGATATAATTAAGACTATTGTTATTGTTGTTAGAATATTTTGTACTTAGACTTACTAGGACGACTGTATGTTATTTTGTGTACCAAGGGTTAAATAAAGATTTAAAAAAATAAATAACCTGAGTATCTATTTGTGTAATTAGCTGATTACAAAATACACAAACGTAAATCTTAACAGTACCAATTAATAATTGAAACAAAAAGTAAACTTTAGAAAAAACCGACTTCCACAAACCCTAAATCACTATAGATCTGCCTATAATATTTGAAGAGTTCCCTCGATTTCTCCAGGATCTCATCATCAGATCCTGACCTGGTGTCAATGGGACCAATGGGAAGGTAAACCCTTTCAAACAAAAAAATAATTTTCCAAATCGGTCCACCCGTTTAGGCGCTATCAGGGCACAACATAAAAAAAAAAAAAAAACAAAAAAAACAAAAAAAACAAACAAACATCCGGACGAATTGTAAACCTCCTCCTTTGGGAAGTCGGTTAAAAAAATAAACATCCGGACGAATTGTAAACCTCCTCCTTTGGGAAGTCGGTTAAAAAAATAAACATCCGGACGAATTGTAAACCTCCTCCTTCGGGAAGTCGGTTAAAAATAGAACCTAGACTGATAGAAACGGACAAGCAATCTCGAATTTTCAAGCTGTGGCTTATTACTTAGTTATTTTCAGAGACTATATATCCAATTGACTGCGCCTGCGGGGGAATGCGGCTTGCCAAACGTTTGTTGTATTCAACAAACGTTCGCAAACGCAACCTATATACGATGACGGGCCGTCAGACAGTTTCGCAGTGGCTGACCAATCACAGCTCTCTTACCTCGTCCCCCGCCGCCCGTAAATTGGCGAGTTGTGTTTCAAAGGAAAATGTATCTATGCGCCTCTCCACTGGATAAGTGCTCCCTGTAATTTCCCAACCCATGTCGAATTTCATTACTCAAATGTGGCGAGATCGACATACCAGATATTGTATTGTACTTGGCACATAATATGTCTACAAATGTGGCGAGATCGACATACCAGATATTGTATTGTACTTGGCACAAAATATGTCTACAAATGTGGCGAGACCGACATACCAGATATTGTATTGTACTTGGCACATAATATGTCTACAAATGTGGCGAGACCGACATACCAGATATTGTATTGTACTTGGCACATAATATGTCTACAAATGTGGCGAGATCGACATACCAGATATTGTATTGTACTTGGCACAAAATATGTCTACAAATGTGGCGAGACCGACATACCAGATATTGTATTGTACTTGGCACATAATATGTCTACAAATGTGGCGAGATCGACATACCAGATATTGTATTGTACTTGGCACAAAATATGTCTACAAATGTGGCGAGACCGACATACCAGATATTGTATTGTACTTGGCACATAATATGTCTACAAATGTGGCGAGATCGACATACCAGATATTGATATTACTTTGGTACTTAGTTTCTTTAGTAGGCTTGTTCTGGGAATATTACAATATAAATGACATTCTTTTCTGTCAGTCCATTCCTATCTTCTCTTTGTAGTAGGTACCGAGAAAAAGTAGGCTCAGGAAGTCAGCCTTATCTGTATAAGATAGGATTTCCATCCCCACTGAAACAGTCATTCGCTAAGAACGATATAACAAAAGGCTTCCTGGTGTTTCTCCTTGAATCTATTTATAGAATCTTTAAGAATCGGTACCTATTCTTCGTGATGCCACCGCTCAGGCATGCTGAAAAATGTCGGTCGTGTAAAATTCGTGTACCCGTCCGGGGATTTGGGGAATACTGTCATCTATTGAGCCGATCTCCCTGTTACCCCAGTCGGCAGGGTTTTACCTCGAAAAAACTCCGAATTCAACGAAACTAAGTATGTTGTTTGTGACTATTCAGTAGTGCTACACCCAATTTTCCGAGCAAATAAATAAAACTTGAGGAGGGACGAAAAACCGTTTTTTTGGGGTCTTTTTCCAGTATTTCACGTTTAATTTGAAAATATTTGAATAATTGTAAGAAATAGTAGCATTAAGCCATTTCTACTGGCGACGAGGGGATAAGTGACAACTTTGAATTTCAAAATCGTTGCACCTCAGGGTAAAAGTATCTTCGATATCGGAACAGAGGAGTAGACTTACCTATTATATCTTGGGATTTTTTACAGAGTCTGGCACTTATAGACGATCCCTTCACAATGCACCAGAAAAGCAGCCCTCACAGAACAATGTCACGGTCAATGGTCACGTATCATAAGGCGGGTCACTCATCGAAGTGACCACCACAAACAACCACTATGTCAAGAGTGATGTGATGACTACGAAGAAGGATCAGCGCTATAGCGAAACGGCTCGGTCCATTATAGGCTGTTGCCATGCGTACAAGTCATCATTAGGCGCAAGTTAGGCGCTAATAAGGGGTATTCTGACAGTTGATCAAAATAAGCAAAGCTTACAAATAGCTTGCTAGACAGCGTGAGAGAACAGGCGTTGGTGTTGCTGTGACATGTGATTTATTTTTTTCCGCTGATTATAGTAAGCTTACGGTTTTACGGCATTAGGGTATCGTCGTTAAAAATATACCATAACATTCGTGAATCAGTGACTCAAACGTCCGTATAAAAAAACCGGCCAAGTGCGAGTCGGACTCGCGCACGAAGGGTTCTGTCCGTACCATTATCTATAAAAACGGCCAAAAAATCATAACTGTTGTATGGGAGCCCCCTTAAATATTTATTTTATTTTGTTTTTTAGTATTTTTTTGTTTTAGCGGAAAATTTACACAAAAAGGTTTCGTTCAAATAAGGTCGAATCTAAGTTCATTATCTGCTATTCAACCTTCTTGCTTGCTACTAAAGCAAACTGGCTCTGTACACGTAGTGTACAGTAAAAACAAAATGCCTGTTTCCTTCTCGTTTGCAGCTGTTCAAAAACAGAGCAGCATATTAATCGATGTTAATGCAGTCTGATGATATGTGTTTCAGGTTGGTGATTTATACTTTATAAATCAAAATACATAATGATAATTAGGTGTAACGTTTTAATGAGTAAAATAATTAGCAAAGTACGACTAGGTCGCCGTATTGCTTGATGACGAGTGAAATCCCGCGGCCGGCTCCGGCGGGGCGCAGACGTCACAGGGGCGTGCGCGGTGGCGAGGGCGCGGGGTGCGGCGCGGGCCCCGGCAATGCATTGTCGCAGACATCCTGGGGCTCGGCACGATCAGGTTCTGAAGATATCTCAAGCTCCAACTCCTCTTCATGCAGTGGAACCACTCTGTTCAGGGCTCTTTGTTCTAGACCTCGAAAAGTTCTGAATTCGGCAACTCTGGCGATACCGTCCTTTCCTGGATATAGTCGTATTACACGTCCCAACCTCCACTTCATGGGCGGTAGATTGTCTTCTCTGAATATAATGTTTTATTGTGTTTTACCACCAACCGCCGAGCAGAGCTCGGTAACCAGATATTATTTCAATTATACGTGGGAATCGGTCGTCGATCGCAAATGCAATATAGATGCCATTTCCACAAATTCACAATCAGAGTTCAACAAGCAATATCGCTGTGTAGTTATTCAGACGGGGTCACGGTAGAATGCTCATCGCGCCCTGACCTGAACAACTACTACCGAAACCAATTAACCTGACTCATGAATACAAGAGGAAGGCAAGAGGTGACCATGAGTTGTGAGAACAGAGCCATCCCGCGGAATACAAGAGGAAGGCAAGAGGTGACCATGAGTTGTGAGAACAGAGCCATCCCGCGGAATACAAGAGGAAGGCAAGAGGAGACCATGAGTTGTGAGAACAGAGCCATCCCGCGGAATGTCCGGATCGTATAACTGTCTGACCGGACCTAGTTTACAGCGGGCAGCTCTACAGGAAGGGATATAGATGAGGAGGGATATTTATTGTAATAAATGCGCTTTCTGGATAGCGTTCGGAGGATTCTGTGTATATAGAAAGAGACAGGAGATATCTACAGTGGAACAATAACATTCTCGTGTTTTAATTTGCAATTGAAATAATTGAATAAGAGTTACTTTGATACTATAAATTTATAATTGTAACGACGTGTATTTTTTTAAGTTCTGCATACTTTTAAGTCTTACATAAGTTTGTATAGATTGTTGTAAAGCCTTTTTAGGCGTAGTTTATGTCATCCTTTTTACCAAACGGGACCCTATTACTAAGGCTCCGCTGTCCGTCTGTCCGTTTGTCCGTCCGTATGTCTGTCAGAGGGCCCTTCTGCACGAACCGTTATAGCTAGTAATAGCTAGTATAGTAATAGCTAGTAATAGCTAGTATAGTAATAGCTAGTAATAGCTAGTATAGTAATAGCTAGTAATAGCTAGTATAGTAATAGCTAGTAATAGCTAGTATAGTAATAGCTAGTATAGTAATAGCTAGTATAGTAATAGCTAGTATAGTAATAGCTAGTATAGTAATAGCTAGAGAGTTGAAATGTTCTTCAGAATGTGTATTTCTATTGCCGCAACAAAATAAAATACTGAAATACACGAAAAAAGTAGCCAAATGCGAGTTGGACTCGCCCATGAAGGGTTCCCTAGTAGCAAGTAGATAATTATAAGACTGGATGTTTGTGTTGTAACTTTGTTTTTCATAGTGTTTGTATGAATGACAAAGTTATCTTTGCAATTTTTAATAAATGTTTTATATCTCCAAAACTGCTCTTTATATTTGGTTCAAACCAATTTTATTTAAAAGATTGTATCGAGATACACAGCATATTTTTTTTTTTTTTCACTCTCTTACCTCAAAAGTTTTTTTCACTTTGGAAGGGCCTATCTCTTTAACGATTGACTTCGAGAAAAAATGGTTGTAAAAACATCAACGTCATTTTCAAAGACCTATCTATAGACACCCCACACATATAATAGGTTTGATGAAAATTTTTGGTGTCAGGTCTATGTATGGGAAGCCCCCCATTCATATATTTTTTTATATTTTCGTATAAAAATGTAAAACGGTTCACAGAATACATCTGCATACCAAGTTTTAACTGTGTAGTCCTAATAGTTTTGGAATAAAGTTGCTGTGACATACGGAGAGACATACAGACAGACAGAAAGACTTGATGAAACTATAAGGGTTCCATGTTTCTCTAAAGGACCCTAAAACGGGTGTTAAGTCAATTTTAATACAATAGCGCCTGACATTTTTGAATAGCAAAAGACGACTGACGACGAGATTGAAGGTATTTCCGTTTTAGGCACAGACGACGATGATGCGGAAGCCTTCGTGTGCGAGTCCGACCCGCACCACATGACCAATTTTTATTTTTAGATGTAAATAGCTTCGGATTTTAAATTTACATTAGCGCAGACTTCTTTTCTTTGAGACGGGGTGACTTTTTAGCTAATTTTTGTTGTGTATAGACGTATTGCTGTTCTTCTCAAGAAGTATAAGATAAGCTCGCCTTTGTCATGTGTTATCCACTTTCAATTGTAAAATGTATTATTTTGTGCAATAAAGTATGATGAAGTATATATTATTACCTGCTGAAGTCTGGGCTGAAGTAGTCGCCCCGTTAAAAGTGTAAATATTAGCTGTTTATCTGTGAATTTAAGCCCCTACGCTTGGGGTTCCGAGCCAACAGACGCTACTCGTACCTTCCAGCCTTTGGGGGTAACCTCCATACCGATGGATTGAACTACCAGTTGAGCTGATCGACATGCCTCGCTCCTGATCTGCCGCTGAAGACGACAACTTCCGGGCGAGTCGCTATCTGGCTGCAGAAACTCAACCATCCATATCTAATCCAATACCCTCCTTTGGTTAGGGCACCAGTAGAGTATAGGCTATTCGTGACATGATTACCACAGAATGCAAGTCCTAGAATTTAAAAGTGATTAAAGTTGATTCTATGCACACCGGCCCAGTGGCTTCTGGACAAAAGAGTCCAAGACTTTGACAGTCCAAGACGTCAAGGGGATGAGAACTTAATTTCCCCTAATTTTTAACCGACTTCCCAAAGGAGGAGGTTTACAATTCGTCCGGATGTTTTTTTTTAATTTATTTTTTATGTATGTTCCCCGATAGCGCCTAAACGGGTGGACCGATTTAGAAAATTATTTTTTTGTTTGAAAGGGTTTACCTTCCCATTGGTCCCATTGACACCAGTTCAGGATCTGATGATGGGATCCTGGAGAAATCGAGGGAAACCTTCAAATATTATAGGCAGACCTATAGTGATTTTTGTGTTTTCCATAATAACTCGTGCAAATGCACATGGTAAGCATAATATTGTGATGCGGAACTGCTGATGAAGACCACATATGGCCACCAGATCTGCTCAATACTAGGTACAAATACAATGCGTGGCTGACGGGCAGGCAACGCATAGCCTAAACCGGTGGACCTAGAGCCATGAAACTTTGTACAGGGGTTCCTTAGTAGCGTGGGGTAGCACTGATATGGGATTTGACAAAATTAATTCCCCGAAGGGGGGGGGGGTATAAGGGGTTACAGTTTGTATTAAACTCACTCTAATCAAATAGGGTGTGGAAGTCGGTTTTTTCTAAAGTTTACTTTTTGTTTCAATTATAATGTCATTTTTATTCCTTTTCGGCCAGGAGAATGACAATCTCTCGACTGAAAGGGCAGAGTCGAATATAGGCTTTGATCAAGGGATTAAAATATGGGAATTACTCGATACATGTGTCGCATATATTTTTTGAATGCGTGAGAATCATAGCACCAAATTCTCAACTGAGTTCAGTTTCCGCGGGTAATGCAGCCCTCAATCGGTGTTCAAATTCAAAACATTTACCTTTCATTGGCAGTGTGATTTACTTTACGTGTGACTCATCCGTATTGTTCGTCTGCAGTTTATAGACTTTTTTTTATGTAGCCATTAAGTTTCCCACCGCTGGGCAAAGGCCTCCCCATGTTGCAACCACAATTCCCTATCCTGGGCTACGTCCGTCCACCCTGGCAGATACTTATCGAGATCGTCCCGCCATCTCAGTTTATAGAATTATAGAATAAAACTGTTTCGGTTTCGAGCCTAAAATTCGGTATCGATCTTGGCCCGAGCTGAAAATGTGTTTCGGTTCCTCAAACACTGCTGTCGAAAGCCATTGAAGTCACGAACAAAAGCGCAAAATGGATTGTTTAATGAATAATAGCGACAACTTCGTATCCCTTGTCTACTTCGTCGTTCCGGTCCGATTTCCGGACCGTACCGTCCGGTAACACGAGACGCACTTTATCAGTGTTGGGTATATCAGTATAAAGGTACCTTGCTGTTGAATAGATGATAGTTCACCTCAATATTAATACAGTCAACTTGCGTATTTACTAGGAAAGTTTTGGGGCTGTACTAATTTATTTCATTAAATTCAATTTTTAAAAAAGCTCCAATTACTTAAGATCGCCACCAGAGAGAGCCAATGCGGACACACCGCAACGCCTGTTCCCCCTGGATGCTAACTAGCAAATGCGGACACACCGCAACGCCTGTTCCCCCTGGATGCTAACTAGCAAATGCGGACACACCGCAACGCCTGTTCCCCCTGGATGCTAACTAGCAAATGCGGACACACCGCAACGCCTGTTCCCCCTGGATGATAACTAGCAATCAATCAACACTAAAATGCAGCCGTAGCGTGCCGAGTGCGGGGGGAGGAGTTCTCGTGGAAAATGAGGGACAGAGATACTTGAAGCGCGCGCTCTGTCCTTCACTCTCTTACGCCGCGCCGCGACCCCCGCAGCCCCTCTGGGAGCTGGTTCTTCATGCTGAACCTGCAGCTTTATCGCACTTAGCTGTGAATCAGGATCGTTTTAAAATTGTCATTTTGAGCCCTATCTGAAGATACAGATAATGGAACTACCACTCAAATACAGTGTCGAATTTTCCGTAGTTGTTAGAAATATTAAATCTGATTGAATGAAAGTAGCTACGTTGTAAGCTACGATAGCTTCAATTAATGATAGATTTTCGATAAGGAGAACAAACCGATTAGGCCGATTCATACTTTGTTTTTCATATGCACAAAGTCTGCATGTTGTTATGTTTTCATATTTTGGCTGACTGTACTGGCTTTGAATAGATTTTACTGGTAAATCTGAACTTTTTGGATATCGCTCACGCCTCCAATTTACTTCTAGTTATAAACAAAAACGTATTCAAACGGAAAAAACTCTGTAGAATGTTGACCGTCCCTTTGGGCACATCAAAAGCTTTCAGAGATCCGGAGTTTTTCTAATACGCATTTTTATAATGAGGACTTAATAACGGCATAATTTTAATTGCACAGCAAACAAGTTATCACCTTATCACGCATCAAGTTATTTACTTCAATTTTTTTTTTTTTTTACATCAAAATAATTAATTCATTACAAATAAACCATTTGTTGAACAAAACTAGTGCTAAAAATAATTCGAAAATATCAATCTATAGTACATTTTTTCCTCTAGTGCTCGACAAAAACATGTTCATTGTAAAGAAATATGATTTTCATATCAAATATACTGAATGCACAGCAAATATACTGATTGCACAGCAAATAATATCAATTGCACAGAATAATAACCAGGGCGTCGAGGCATAATAGTCACACTCATAACTTTATGTACCACCCAGAGCAGAGCCAAGCGAGCGGAGGCGGAGTGAAGCGACCACTTGTACCTAGTTCCACAAAACCGAATTGGTTGCTTTAGGTCACTTTCTGTGCTTTTAACATAGATAGGTTGTGTTAGGTCACACTTTATTTACCACCCGGAGCTGAGCGACCCAAGTAGTTTCACAAAACTGAACCGGTTGCTTTAAAGATTAGGCAAGGCACTTTCTGACTGAAAAATGTAATTTTATGTGAAATATGTAATAAATAGCAGTTTAAAAAAAATATATTGTTAATTTGTTGTGAGGTGTGGTTATTTTCAGATATGCATTTTTTAAAAAGCTTTAGTTTTTAATAAATAGCGATGCATCACGAACTTAAATTTTTATATAATAATATTTTAAGGTGACTATTTTGCTGTGCAATAAGTATTTTTGCTTAGGATTGGTAAATATTTTTATACTAAACGTATTTTTTTTTATTGGCAGTTAAATGTTAGCCCTTAATAACTGGCAAAAAGTGGGCGTCCCGGCCCCGCACCTGCAACCCTGTTTGGAAAAATGTGCTGATGTCATTTATCAAGTTTTTTGTACTATCTAGGGACGTTTGAGTGGTGATGGAAAATCCAGAAACCTTTATAAATTCCATACTTATGGCGATAGCAATAAATCTAGTTTCTATTGAATAGCTGATAAGTGTGCCTCTGCCACCGAGCCTGGTAAAAGGCGAGACGCTTTGTGTCTGTGTGAGGATTTTTATTTTGCTCAAGTAGATATATACGGAGCAATTGGCGGAAACCGTTGGCCAGAGATTGGAACTATAGCATACTCTACTGAGGGCCTTGAAAGTCTGTGCTGAGGGGTCACAGGACGAACAGGACGAGATGATGATGATGGGTAGTGCAGTTATTATACGAGTATGTATTCAAAAGTCATTTTCAATACAGACAGAAATAAATGTCTGAAGAGTCACGCAAAATTGAATAACGGAATGAACGTGAGCGTAACTCTGAAAAGGCGTGACGTGACGTTTTACGAATTAAAAAAGTATGGTACAAATACCGAGGTTCGACATCAAAGCGCAAAGTTTCCACCAAAGTTAATATTGTTTTCCTCGCTCGGTCGTGTGGGCTTTTCATTTTGATAAGCGACGGAAATCTCATCGCCGTCGGCGGAAAAAATGTGGAATCGAGTTCCTGCGCTCAAACAAACGGACCGTTTGATGCCGGCTTTCCGGGACCGCACTGCACTTCAAATATCAAGCAATTGGTCCATTGACCCTGGGTTGCACCAAACTATTTTGAAATTTAAAGTAGTCACTTAACCTTTTAAATTCAGAGATTGTTCCTCTCCTGGCCGAAAATAAAAAATATTTGACATTAAAATTAGGGGAAATTAAATTTTCATCCCATTGTCAAAGTCTTGGACTTTTATGTCCACAAGCCACAGTAAAGCGAGAATCTCATAGGATAGTCATTTGTTTCTACTAAGGATGGATAAGCTTAAAGTTTTAGATACAGAGCCCGGATCTCGCCGTCTTCATCTCTCCGCTAGAAAAATGACAGCGCCAGTTAAAACAAGTTTAAGTGGAACTTGAGTCGATAGCAGTTTGTGCATCCAACGTCCGACCATTGTACCGGGTGTAAGGTAGTACTTCTGTATTATAATTATAAGTAAATGTATTACCGGTAGTACTCACCAAGAACAAGATGTAGTCGTCACTGTTACCGGCTCGCCGGGACTACTCCTGCAACTGAAGACAACAGACAGGTTACTCAGAAAGAATCTCTTTGAAAACTATTTGATTAAATCTAGACTAGAGACCAATCGCAGATGCTTTAAAACTGGCACCTTGAAATACAATAGCTTTTATATCATTAAATCAACTACGTCAGTAAAATCACTGCCTGTCCTTGGAATATTGAAAATACAAAACCTATATTTATAAAAGTCCATTCAGGCCTAAATTGCAGCTTTTTTCGCTCTAGTGAATTTTTTGTTGCCCTAATATATTTGAATATTTAATATGTTGAAACATGCTACTTAAATACAATGATCGACCGAGCGAGCGAAGCATCCAGTTTCTAAATCGGAAAAAAATGCGTTTTTCCCTCTGTCTGTCTGTTCACATGTCGCACTTTTAAACCTTGTTCAGTTCATACAGTTCGTATTTCGTATATATTTATTGCACATATCAGAAAAAACACAAACAATACAGAAAAGTCATGAACAAAGGCAAGCTTATCTCTAAAAAAAGATTTCTTCCAGCAAACCCAGGATGGACAGGATACATTTTAAAACTCAAAACGGGTAGGCCTATGTGCTAAAGTAAAAAATTAAATATAAATAAATTATATTACTAAACTACTGAATATACTAAATACCTAAGTACCTACATGAATATATATTAATCATATATATCTTAACATAAATAAACCTAATACATATTTAATACCTACTAACTTTATGAAAGAGAAAGATAATGCTCCTTTACACGATTTCTGAAAATGAAGAGAGATGGACGGTCCCTGATGGCGCAGGGAAGCGCGTTCCAAAGACTTATTGCCCTCATACGGAACCCATGTTTGTATGCGACGGTATTGTGTTGTGGAGTGGAAAGAATGGAGGCCGTGTGGGTTTTACGCGGTCGACTCGACGGGAGAAAGGTAAATTTTTCACGTAAATAGCTAGGATATTGAGGGTGAGTTAAAATGCTGTACAGGGTAGTGAGGATATGCAAATCCCGACGAAGACGAATAGGCAGCCATTTTCACTCCCTGCGATACTGCGAGACATGGTCGAACTTTCGCAAACCGAAGATGAACCGAATCCCGAGATTTTGAAGTCGCTCGAGTTTGTTCAGTTGTTCTTCGTTTGCGCTGATCCAGCAGACATCTGCAAAGTCGATCAGTGGAAGGAGAAAGGATTGAGCCAGGGTAATTTTCGTTTAACGTGGTAAGAAGAACTGGAGTCTTCTTAGCGAGTGAAAACTGGCGAAGACACGCTTGCTGACCTCATTGACATGCTTTGTCCAGGAAAGCTGATTATCGAACATGGCCCCCAGATTTTTGGCCTTGTCACTGTAGGCGATAACAGTACCGTTGTAAACCACAGGACAGATGTAGTGGGCAGATGTAGTATTTAATTTAGCGAGTATCTAGTGCCCAGAATCATGGCTTGGGACTTACTGGGGTTAACCAGCAGTCCAAATGATAATGCCCAGTTCTTGATGTTCTCGAGGTCAGCGTTAAGCGAGTCTATAGCCAAAGTCATATCACTGAAGAGAAAATGACGATAAATCTGAAGATCATCAGCATGTAGATGATATAAAGAAGAGATAACATCAGAGATGGAATTTATGAATACGGAGAACAAAAGAGGGGAAAGAATGCCACCCTGAGGAACGCCCGCAGTAAGATCGCACCACTCGGTTAAAGTCTCCTCGGACCTAATGCGCTGCTGCCGATCTCTCAGGTAAGAGTCGAACCAGCCAGCCGAGCGGCAAGAGACGTTTAAGGATTTCAGCAATTCAATAAGAATATCAAAATCGACGCAGTTGAAGGCGCTGCTGAAGTCAAGCAGTGCTAGCACAGAGAGCTGCTTATTGTCCATGGCAACCTGTATGTCGTCAGTAACCTTTAGTAATGCCGTCACGGTGCTGTGACCTGATCTAAACCCAGATTGAAAGGGGTTAATTAAAAGATTTCTGGATAGGTAGGAGGAGATTTTAATATGTATTAGTTTATTTATGTTAGATTTATATATTTTTATTTTATGTAATATTCATGTACTTCTTTATGTAGTATTTCAGTTGATTAGTAATATTATGATTTATTTATTTTTTATTTTTCTCTTACCTGAGCACATAGGCCTACCTGTTCTGTATTTTATTTTTCTCTGTCCATCCTGGGTTTGCTGGAAGAGATCTCTCTTTAGAGATAATCTTACCTTTGTAAATTACCTCTCTGTATTTTCTGTTTTAGGGTTCCGTACCCGAAGGGTGCCAAACGGGACCCTATTACTGAGACTTCGCTGTCCGTCTGTCCGTCCGTCCGTCCGTCCGTCCGTCCTGTCTGTCACCAGGCTGTAACTCATGAACCGTGGTAGCTAGACAGGTGAAATTTTCACAGATGATGTATTTCTGTTGCCGCTATAACAACAAATACTAAAAATCAAAAGAAATTTAATATTAAGGGGGGCTCCCATACAACAAACGTGATTTTTTTTGCTCATTTTTGCTCGATATTGATAATGGTAGCAGGAAAACGCTTAAAATGTTCACAATATATTGAGTATATAATTTACTTAAAAAAAAAAAAAAAAATTATAATTGAAACAAAAAGTAAACTTTAGAAAAAACCGACTTCCACAAACCCTATTTGATTAGATTGAGTTTAATACAAACTGTAACCCCCCCCCCCCCCCCTTGGGGAATTAATTTTGTCAAATCCCATCACAGTGCTACCCCACGCTACTAAGGAACCTCTGTACAAAGTTTCATGGCTCTAGGTCCACCGGTTTAGGCTATGCGTTGCCTGCCCGTCAGCCACGCATTGTATTTGTACCTAGTATTGAGCAGATCTGGTGGCCATATGTGGTCTTCATGAGCAGTTCCGCATCACAATATTATGCTTACCATGTGCATTTGCACGAGTTATTATGAAAAACACAAAAATCACTATAGGTCTGCCTATAATATTTGAAGAGTTCCCTCGATTTCTCCAGGATCCCATCATCAGATCCTGACCTGGTGTCAATGGGACCAATGGGAAGGTAAACCCTTTCAAACAAAAAAATAATTTTCCAAATCGGTCCATCCGTCTAGGCGCTATCGGGGAACATACATAAAAAAAAATAAAAAAAATAAAAAATATCCGGACGAATTGTAAACCTCCTCCTTTGGGAAGTCGGTTAAAAATTACATTAATATTTGGGGGGGCTCCCATACTTTTTTTTTGCAGTTTTTTATAGATAATGGTACGGAACCCTTCGTGCGCGAGTCCGACTGGCACTTGGCCGGATTTTTTGGCTTTTATGTGCAATAAATATATACTAAATATATACGAGAACTGGCTGAGGACGATAGATTCGAGCACTTTAGAGAGAAAAGGTAGGATAGAAATGGGGCGAAATTCTTTGAAGGAGGAGGGATTAGAAGTTTTAGGCAGGGGGATGACATGTGCTTTCTTCCACACAGTAGGAAAAGAGTTTTCAGAAAGGGAGAAATTCATAAGGTGCGTAATCACAGGAAGCAGTTCGCGCAGCACAGTGCTGATCATCCGTGAGCTGATGTTGTCATCACTCACCGCTTTAGAAGATATTGCTAGCGCTGCTTTCCTAACAGCATCGACTCCAACATGGCAGAATTCAAAAACAGTGTCGGTGATAGCAGATCTTGAACGAAGGTTACGCAAAGTGGCTTCTTTAACATATGGGTCCGTCACAACAGGTGGTGCAGAAAAGAATCTATTGAGACCATGAGATCAACATTACCAGCTGGCAGGTTCTGTGACTTCCCGACTTCAAGAGTTCTTAGGAACTTCCATACTTGAGCAGTTGAGTAATTCTGGATGCACTCGTGTATGTGGCGGCGCTTAGCGTCACGGCACAAACGGTTACAGCGATTCCGAAGGCATTTATAGTTATGGAAGTTCTCGTCCGTCGGATCATTTTTATATCGAATTTTGGCTTTGTTTCTTTTAGCCATAAGGCGCTTGATAGCATCTGTTAGCCACGGTGCAGGCAGGTGCTTGACCCTTATTCTCTTGATAGGAGCGTGTTTGTCCAATAGTCCCAGGATTATAGTTCCTTTATTTATTTACAAATTCTAGTATAAACTGAATTGAAATCATACTTTTCAATATCAAACATGATACCTACTACAAGGAGCCTTAAGGAGCCAACATTCTTTGAAAAGTGACAGGACGTGTAAATATGGCTTATTTATTATCGAAGTAGCCTGTCGTTCCTACAGAATCTTATGTTCTACTGTGGGTTGTTTCTTCCTCAGAACAATAACTAAAGGTTTCTTCGACTTATTGAGATGCATTGAACAGAATTTTCGCTTTTCAGTCTTTGTCTTTCTATCACTTTGAAACATTATGAAAGCACTATCTTAAGTTAAAAGCTTTCTTTCTTCCTTAGTAGCCTCCGTTGACGGGGAGTAATACTATTTTGCTTTCTCACAAGTCATGCAATGACAATGGCGTCATGGTGGCGATGTCATTACCTGAAAACACCTCTTGGTGTTTTGTAGTGACACCTGCTACGGCATAATAGCAAAAAAGTTTTAAATCGACATCAAAAAATATCGGTAAAAATTAATCTTTTATTTCTTTGTCTTATTTCTCTTTAAAATTAGAATTCAGAATTTCATCTTCAGCTTATTTTCAAAGGAAATTAAATAAAAAAATCAAAAACGGTTAAAGCCAAGCCAAGCTAACCTACTAAGGAACATACTGTGCCATTTTTACAACGATTATATAAATAACAAGAAAAGCAAAATTGTAAGAAAAAACAATTGAGACAGAAAGATTTTATGGCAACTTCAGGAGACTTTTCTATCGAGAAAAATTAATCAAATTACATTTATGTGAAAGGGAAGAAATAACACTCATGATAATCAAGCTAGTGAAAGAACGAACAGCAATAATACTCATATATAAAGATAGGTTACTGATTTGTGTTTTGCTAAAGGCGGTGTCTTTGCCTAGTAGGGCGTCTTAAATATCTCGCAAAACAACACAAACATTAATCTGTGCACAAACTAACGAGTTTAATATATTCATAGCAAATAATAAATCAGCGCTATTTTGCCTAAGACTATGTTAGTATAATAAGCTACTAATAAGTAAGATAAGATATTAAAGACAAGCGTTTATAAGGTGTAGCTTTCATTCCAATTAACTTCATTTGAGATTGTATTAGTACCTTTCTTTGCCTATCTTACACGTCTAGACTAATAAGCTTACTAATATTATATTACGTCTCAGGGACTCAGGGGCGATCGATGTAAGCGGAGATTGTCATATTCTAATACCAATATGTCCGGCGAGCTGTAATCCCGGTTTTGTCGGATTAGGCCGGACGGCGGCGGCAGCGGGCGTCGCAGACTCGCAAGTTCGCAACAATGGACGGATGTCGTTGACAAGGCCGCTCGCTGACGACAACCTGTCGACTGTCGACCACCACCCTCACCCCTCACCCCTCACCCCGCACCCCGCGCTACAATATGTGCCGTCTATCCACAACAGACCTACCAAGTTATATTTGAAATGTAAGAATTCAGAACTACGATCGACATCTTTGAAATGCCTGTCTATGCTCGGACGACATTCCTAAATATGGCAATACTAGATAGCCAGTCATTTCACAGTTGAGTTGGCAGATCTGTACAAAATAACGTCTCGTGGGTAAGACTATGGCCTGTTTCTCGAAGTGCCGATAACTCTGTATGACAATTTCATCTACCATATAACATGCTTATGATAATATACTCAACGTGACGTGACAACGTTTTTTATGTGTTTAAGCAAGCACTGATTTATGTGGAAATATTGTTGTGTTTTAACTTTGATTTTTGTAGGAGAGAAACTTAAGTATGAGAGTAGATAAAGTAGTGTATGAAACTGCACATAACTAGGTATTAAAACTCTCGTGGGATACTATTAAAAACCTCTTCAAATTCTACAGGCCCTTAGTATATTAGAACCGAAGGTCTTATCATCCGCGTCTTGCCTGTACCTGGTAATTTCAAACCCAACTTTGAGATGGATACACAGGTTACTAAACATAATCATGATGTACAATTTGAGCCTATAATGTTGAATTTCCATTGTATGTAATTACATTAAGTATTTTGTTGAACTCGCAAACATTGGGGCAGTTTTTCATCTAATATTATAGATTAATCAAGTCGGCTTGAATTGTAAAATAATTCATTATAATTGTACATATTGATATTACTTCCATTCTTTACATGACTGAATTTAAAAGTTAGATATATTTACTATTAGATAGATATATTAGAGTTATCTATAATATTTTTCTGCAACGTGTTTCGTATGGATGTGCCTGTATGTAAATGTTTGTATTTATGTATTTCATAGTACGTCCCAAATATGTCAGATTATCTTTATAACCGTTCGTTCCCTATTCCTTTATATTAGTCGGTATTTGTAAGGCTCGGATGTCATCCAACTTTCTGAGGCCCGGGACGGGGTGTAATGTGCCGTATAAGGTGAGGGGTGGGGCAAAGAGAGGCGGGGGCTATACTCCTGCGCGTCACTTTAGAAATTAGTTTTCTCAAGATCATAATCTGTTTGCGGAATTAGTTCCAAAGCCTTTCGGTATACTTCTCTCAAGTTTGAGTTTCTACGTCTTAATTTCAGATGAATGTACGGTTTGTATAAGTTTCCTATCACGTATAAGGTGTGCAAAGTAGAACGCTGGGTTAGAAATAAAATTTAATCAATGATGTAGCATTAGATAGGTCATTATACTTCGGCCACTATTAGAAGCAATTTTTGAGATCATAAGAAATACATAAAGCATCGCAATGCCGATTGTATTGGTGTTCGTCGTTTCATTAGATTATTAGATTGTTATATCCACCTTTGTTTCACTTCTGACCAGCTGCCCTAACTCCGCGGCTCTACAAGGTGTAAAGTAATTATTGACCGAGCGAGCGAAGCGGCTCCGTTTCAGGATTGGGCAAAAATGCTTTCGTATGTTTGTTTGTTTGTTTGTTTTTCTGTTCTACAGGGCGCATTTCTCAACCGATTCTCGTGAAATTTTGTGAGCAGGTTGAATAATCAAACAGATTTTTTTGTCGAGCCAGTTTTTGGATTTTTTCCAAAATGGCGGAGATAAGGGGTTTGAAAATGTAAAAAAAACCGCTTGAGCCCAAATGGTTTGACGGATTTTTACAAATGAGATGTCGTTGGATTTGTGGAGGGAGACCATGAGAGTGACACAGACTATATGATTTTGGTAAAAAGTTAATAGGTATGTTGTATTTTAGATCGCAAAATGTAGTTGATAAAGTTATTGGTGCGGCTACTTTCATACTGCATGTACGTAACCAGGTACATTCATAAGTTTGTATGTGTTATTAAAAGAATATGCAGTTTTATAATAATTGTTTGTCCGTATTTCCGGCTGCTCTCCTCTTCAGGTCGCATTTCTCTTCTCAACCGATTATCGTGAAATTTTGTGAGCAGCGAGCGCCCTTATTCTGTATCTCAAATCGACTGAAAATTGTGTGGGCTTCTATAGTTATAGTTATGGTTTTATGTCGTTTCAGTTTTTGTTTTTTTTTTTCAAAATGGCAGAGATATGGGTGTTGAAAATGTAAAAAATCCGAGTTTTCAAAGTTTTTGGTACGGCTTCACTCCATGTACATAGAGCTAACCAAGTGCATTCATAAGTTTGTGTATTAGCAGTTCAGCTGTCCCACCGACATACTCGCGAGGTGTACAGCTCACAGAGCCACTAGTTACTTTGTTAGGGACATCATTCTAAGCAACTTTCACTATGAAACCGATTTGATCAGAGCAACTTTATTTTTCACTGCTCCATACAAATCAACTGACCCACTCGGGTCAACATGTACATGGAAAGTGAAAATTAAAGCTGCTCTGATAGAATCGGTTTCATAATGAAAGTTGCTCAGAATAATGTCCCTAACAAAGCTGTTTCTCATTTTTCCTAATTCATTTACACGTTGTATAACTTTGATTGAACCGCAATTAGCAGGTGTTTTATACAAGAGCTACTTGCAAAAAAACTTCCTTCCCAATCACAGCCGAAGTGTGGCCGAAGCCCTTTCCCATTGATTCCTTCTGATTGCAACGAACAGTGATGAAGGGCACTGTAAATTGAAAAAGCCCTTCAGACCTCGGCGATTCAGCCGAGTTAAATTATTTTGAGGTCGGAATTTATCCTAACCGACTGGCGAGTCGCAGGCCAAAGTCCACAGAATATTTAGCCAGACCATTTCATGCAATGCTCGGAAAGGATTGAATTTTATGAAACTTTACTAATTATTTACTACAAGATAAATCCTGATTTGCTTTTAGATAAATCACTAAAGGATAGAACTATTTTTCATTGTGCAAATAAAGAGAATACCTAGTGTGTCCAATGCCGGTTTACATCGGTGTTAGCTTGTTATCGTTTATGTTAAATCATGCCAGCCCAACCCTTACCCTAATAACAATTATGTAGCTACCGTCTGGATTAAAAAGGTAAAGGTAAGCTTTAAAATTTAATTTTAAAGCTTACCTACTTCATACTACGATTTACACTCCTATATCCAGCTTACTCCCATTGTTTGCTAAAGTAGCAAAAGAGTGGAAACACGACGTGTGGAGTCATGGTATAGACTGTCTAGTGTAAGTTGGCGTGTGGCAAAAAAACGAACTAATTGTGCCAGTAGTGATGACAGTTCTTAAAGCTTGGTGGCTTGCAGGTGGTGCCGCCACAGGAACGCAAACTTATACTAGACAGTCTGTACATACAGTCCTCTGCAGGCAATCGGAAATTAAACTTCAAGTTCGACCACTTGACAGTTTTAACGCCGCCGTCGTCGTATGCGAGTGCAAACAGAGCGGTGTAACGCCGCCGCCGTCTTCGTATGCGAGTGCAAACAGAGCGGTGTAACGCCGCCGTCCTCGTATGCGAGTGCAAACAGAGCGGTGTAACGCCGCCGTCTTCGTATGCGAGTGCAAACAGAGCGGTGTAACGCCGCCGTCTTCGTATGCGAGTGCAAACAGAGCGGTGTAACGCCGCCGCCGTCGTATGCGAGTGCAAACAGAGCGGTTTAACGCCACCGCCGTCGTATGCGAGTGCAAACAGAGCGGTTTAACGCCGCCGCCGTCGTATGCGAGTGCAAACAGAGCGGTGTAACGCCGCCGCCGTCGTATGCGAGTGCAAACAGAGGGGTTTAACGTTTAACGCCGCCGCCGTCGTATGCGAGTGCAAACAGAGCGGTTTAACGCCGCCGCCGTCGTATGCGAGTGCAAACAGAGCGGTTTAACGCCGCCGCCGTCGTATGCGAGTGCAAAGAGCGGTTTAACGCCGCCGTCGTCGTATGCGAGTGCAAACAGAGCGGTTTAACAGAGCGCCGCCGTCGTATGCGAGTGTAAACAGAGCGGTTTTCGATCGTTTTATTGTTGAAGCAATAATATAGTGACTTTTCCGTTGAATATGGAATTGTTTTCTACATTATTCCGTATCCCCGAAGAAAGAAATAAGAAGAGAAGAAATAGCGATGACAATAAGAAAGTATTTTTATGGCTTATTTGCCAAAACAGACGGGCTTGTTACGTACACTTATTGTACTTGTAGGAGGTTATTCTCCTCTACTTATTGTACTTGTAGGAGGTTATTCTCCTCTACTGTCGTGTATTCTTTGGAGTTAATAAAAACAAACCATATCGTTGACAAAACAGAAGGCAAGCGAGGGTAATATGTAACGACTCTCGTTTGTTGTTACTGTACAATTTGTCGAAACCAAAACTCACTGAAGTGACAGGCCATTATCTGGGGGCGCGGTAGCGCCCCCAAGCCAAGTCGAGCAAAAAGCAAAACATACGGGCGCAGCAGTAACATCCTTTACAGGAAGCCATTCAGAGCATATTTGACCTACCTGTTACTCCGTTGTGGATAAAGATAGAAACCTGAATTCCCGGCGGCTAAAAGGCACCATGTCATAAGACATATTCTCAAAATTTCAATAAATTTGAACCAGTAGAGTTGAAGGTACAGCAATTCAAAGTTCCTCAATTTTGACACTCACTGACTCACTGATTCACGATCATGAAAACTCTAAAGGTTACTTCTAGCGAACCCACAAGCTTAAAATTTTGAGCATGGTTAGAGTTTAGCCTGCAAAGCCAAGGAAAACTCAAACATTGCGCAATTTTAGCCCCAATTTCATAATATATTAATTATCAATAAGCTCAGTACACGACTACTTCGATTCATCGCTATTCCCCATTAGATGTCGCTAGTCGCTATGTGTATCTTGAATCGCGGTATGGTTTGGTTCCAGCTATGATTTAAATAACCGGCCAAGTGCGAGTCGGACTCGCGCACGAAGGGTTCCGTGCCATTATCTATAAAAAACCGCAAAAAAAAATGTATGGGAGCCCCCCTAAATATTAATTTAATTTTAATTTAATTATTTATTTTTTAAATAAATAATATACTCAATATATTGTGAACACTTTAAGCGTCTACCTGCTACCATTATCAATATCGAGCAAAAATGAGCAAAAAAATCACGTTTGTTGTATGGGAGCCCCCCTTAATATTAAATTTCTTTTGATTTTTAGTATTTGTTGTTATATCGGTAACAGAAATACATCATCTGTGAAAATTTCAACTGTCTAGCTACCACGGTTCATGAGATACAGCCTGGTGACAGACGGACGGACGGACGGACAGACGGACAGCGAAGTCTCAGTAATAGGGTCCCGTTTGGCACCCTTCGGGTACGGAACCCTAATAAAGCGGTTACAATATTGTCTAATATCGCTATTCCCCATTAGATGTCGCTACACTCTCAAAAAAATATTGCCATTGCTACAAAAAAGCTTTGATGCTGGACAGTCGTCAAAGGTGCATAGTAATGAAGACAACGTTTTTATTGTTACTCTTCAATTGCTAATGCAACAAATTTACCAACATTGATGTAACAGCAATAAAACAACTGTTGAAATTACAATGCTAAAATTGTTCATGTCACAATAGGATTTCATGTCCTTTTGTTCCCATGACAAATTCCTTTAACTATCATATCAAAGTATATTGTCCCTACGTCTAATTTCCCTTAGCTACAGTATCAAATCTGCTTTGTTCCGATGACAAAGTATTTTGCTACTCTAGCAAAGTAACATTGTTGATCTGGATACCTGCACTTTGTTAATGGTACACCATGAACAAAAATTATATACTCCACGAAGCTACTGCCTATTATTCCAGGAGCATGCGTACCCTGAAATATGCTTATTTTGTACACCAAACACCATACATGCGTATGGTGCATACATAGAGAACTCCGGTCAAAGTACGCATACCTCTAATAATAAAGGCACAGAAGCTTCGGGGAATATATAATTTTTTCAGTGTACCATTTACAAAGTGAAGGGATCAAAACCTACAATGTTACATTACTCGGGTAGCACAAGATATGATAAAGAGGATAGCGGTATTTGAGAATCCTAAAAGAAAAAACGAAGACATTTCTATCAAAAGTATGGTATATTAATCTCTACTCGAGTCACACTAGGATTACAACAAAGAACAAAATATTTAATACCGAGTGTTTGGTGTATCAAGTGAAAACACTTTTTGGGGAGTAGGAGACATTATCCTGACAACTTTTACTGTGAAACCGATTTGATCGGAGCATCTTTATTTTCCACTTCTCCATACAAATTAGCTGATGACTGCTTGGTGCTTAAATTTTCTGCAAATCCATATTTCTTCACGCACGACGACGGCACGAGCACAAACACAGGTGTTCTTTGCACGAAATTCACGTTGAAACTGGCAGAGTCAGAGAAAAGGTTTGCGCTTGCGACGAACAAGTACTTTGAGCTACTGCCGCATCAAAAACACACTTAGCCGTATCAATAACACAACTAGCCATAGTAACAACGCCTATTTTACAACATCACTTCATAATAGGTGATAAGTTGGCAACGTGCCGTAGTTATCCCGTTTAAATATTTTTAACATAGTTACCGTATCTACGTGTCTTTAGCTGAAATAAAAAAACAATTTCAACAATAAAAAAGATGTCACAGGCACTATGGGCCTATAGCTGCAGCGACGATGCACTTACGTGTGGTAACAATAAATTTCTAACAAAGCATTTATTGTCGCTTTGTCAGCCGATTTTTCTCTGAGTGTAGGTGTGCATTTCCTGAATCGCGGTATGGTTTGGTTTGAGGTATGATTTATATTTATATAATTCACCGCCCAGACTTGTCACAAATCGTAACATCAAAGCCACAGAGAAGAGCCCATAGAGATAGGGAGTGGGCTTTGAGAAAGTCGGTAGCTAACGCACAAGAAATAGTACCCGAAAAGAAAAAAAGGAAAGTTACTTACAAAAAGAAATGAGATCCCAACAAAACATGCATATGCATATACAAAAACGCCAGTCTCGCAGCCTGCGCAGTTTATTCTACCGTCAAAAGTTGTGAGATCTAATTTTAAACCAAGTCGGTTAATTTAACCAGTATCTGTGTATGGTAGAATCTTTCCAACAACTTTATTATCGTATACTGTTAAGTACCTACCTAATTAGTTAACTAATAACATTTATAGTGATCGGATCAATATAAGACATCTTTATTTCTTCAATAATAATTAGAATAACTTGGCAATCGCGCTCAACTGACCACTCTATAGCACCCAGAGCACAAATGAATATTATTACTCAACACAACATATCTCTAAATAAAGATAAACTTAACTAATAAGAAAACAACGAATTATTTCGGAGCGAGAGCAATAGGTACATTACGTTGCACACACGGTCCTATAGTCGACAACTTTTCTACGTGCGATTGCCAAGTCATTCTAATTATTATTGAAGAAATAAAGATGTCTTATATTGATCCGATCACTATAAATGTTATTAGTTAACTAATTAGGTAGGTACTTAACAGTATACGATAATAAAGTTGTTGGAAAGATTCTACCATACACAGATACTGGTTAAATTAACCGACTTGGTTTAAAATTAGATCTCACAACTTTTGACGGTAGAATAAACTGCGCAGGCTGCGAGACTGGCGTTTTTGTATATGCATATGCATGTTTTGTTGGGATATCGTTATCGATAAGTAGTAATTACTAAGAATAGTAAAGCTGTTTTTTTTAATAGCAGAAAGAAGCCAATAGGGTGAATTTCTTTAATATTTGAGGGTAAGCTGAATGACAAAATTAATCTTCAAATGTCAAATCACGGGTCATGTTGAAAAGTTAGGGGTACAATGAAAGGAGTAAGAGGAAAACAGTACAGAGGCGTGAGATACTTTCTTAACTTAGTTTCCAAAGTGCTCTAAACACTTTTCTCCTTTAGCAGTAATATAAAAACGGACGACGTAATCACTACAGAACCCATTTACCACTACAGAGGGTCCTCGCCGGTCTCGGACCTTTAACTTTTTTTATAAAATACCCTCGGAAGCTCCTAATTCTATTTGAACGGGCGTAATGAAATACTTGAGAAGCGGAAGAACGTCTCACAAGTAAAGGATTTTAATTCATACTTAAGTAAGTCAGTAATCAGTTTGAATGAGCGCGTCCCGTGCGACAAGCGTCCACTGTCGTTGTTGGTATTTCTTTTTTTGGGACAGTTTTTGGGTTCGGCTTTTGCTAGTTGCACAGTGCTCAGGGAGCACTGATCCAGTGGAGAGCGCATAGATACATTTTCCTTTGAAACACAACTCGCCAATTTACGGGCGGCGGGGGACGAGGTAAGAGAGCTGTGATTGGTCAGCCGCTGCGAAACTGCCTTGGTCTGGAGGCACGTCATCGTCGTCGTCGTCAACGGGTGGACAGTTTTTGATACATTGGTAGACACACCACATTGCGATAGGTGCTTACAGCTAAAACAATACAAGTGTTGGTCGTCCTATAGGTACTTAACATACATAATTATTTAGATTTTTTTTTGTTAAACTCGTATAATCCTGACACAGAAGAGATAATAGTTGATCCTGAGACAAACCACATTTCACAGCATGCACCAATACAAAAATCAGACTTTATTTTCCAGAAACTTTCACAAAAACCTTCAACTTTATACTCCTTTGAGGGTGTGAAATGTAGAGATGGCCTCCGCTGCGGCCGCGGCGAGACGTGCCGCGGCGAGACGTGCCGCGGCTATACGTGCCGCGGCTAGACGTGCCGCGGCTAGACGTGCCGCGGCTAGACGTACCGCGGCGAGACGTGCCGAGACTGCGGCGCCTGCGGCTTTATGATAATGACGACATCACGAATATGGCGATTGAAAATATCGTGAATAAACCTTCATTACTCTATTACAGACCTTTAATCACAAGGTTTTTACCTCTACCTAGACTGAATACTTGATCAGGACTACATCGCTTGCGATTTTAAAGACAATTTCTGTTAGGCTTATTATAAGACTGCAAAATTCGTCATTTCATTAATGCTTATTTTAGCATAACGGCCGTGTCTGACGGCCAGTTAGGCCTGCTTTAAAACTACACACATAACAAATGCCTATGCTCATTATGTAAGACTGATTATGGTCATCAGTCGTCACTGATAAATCTCAGGTATGTTCGCATTAAAGTTAAGTGAATTGATAAATAATCTTAAGTTGCAAGCTTTTAGTAAGTAATGAACGAGTCCTTTACTTACGCAAACTAAACACAATTCTATACACAACACCTAAAATTCAACATAGCAGCTTTCAAACGTTATCTTCTTAATACTATTTAATATCAGATGGCAAGTTATTGACCGAGCGAGCGAAGCGAGCGAAGCGTCTCCGTTTCAGGTTTGGGCAAAAATGCTTTCGTATGTCCGGTTGTTCTCCTCTACAGGTCGCATTTATGAACCGATTCTCGTGAAATTTTGTGAGCAGGTTGGAAAAATAAATAGAATTTTTTACTCGAGCCAGTTTTTTGATTTTTTTCAAAATGGCGGAGATAAAATCGCTACAACCCAAACGGCTCGATGGATATTAACAAATGAGGTGTCGTTGGATTCGTAAAGACCATGAGAGTGAAACAGATGAGCGAGCGAAGCGAGCGAAGCGTCTCCGTTTCAGGTTTGGGCAAAAATGCTTTTGTATGTCCGGTTGTTCTCCTCTACAGGTCGCATTTATGAAACGATTCTCGTGAAATTTTGTGAGCAGGTTGAAAAAATAAATAGAATTTTTTACTCGAGCCAGTTTTTTGATTTTTTTCAAAATGGCGGAGATATGGGGTTTTAAAATGTAAAAAAATCGCTACAACCCAAACGGCTCGATGGATATTAACAAATGAGGTGTCGTTGGATTTGTAAAGACTATGAGAGTGAAACAGATTATATAATTTTAGTAAAAAGTCAATAGGTTGTATAAAAGATCGCGAAATGTAGTTTACAAAGTTATTGGTGCGGCTACTTTCATACTGCATGTACGTAACCAGGTACATTCATAAGTTTGTATGTGTTATTGAAAGAAAATTATTTGGGTTATTTTTTTTATGTGTGTTAGCAGTTCAGCTTTCCCACCGACACATACTCGCGAGGTCTACAGCTCACAGAGCCACTAGTATATAGTAAGTTCACAAGTAGTAGTTTAAAAGAGCAAAAGAATTCACTAATATCACTTGTATCGAAAACTTTCATCTATACATAAATATGTATAAATAGTAGTAGTAGTACTTATTGTAGTAGCAGTAGTAGTATTTCAACGTATAGTTATTTATTGTGCTGTACATTTTTATATTGTGCTGTGGGCTCAGTTCCCAAATAAACATATAAATAAACAAATAAGGTATATTTAAAATACATTTATATCGTGAGTGACAATTAAAGTAGGATCTTTTTATCTAAAGAAAATACAGTCTTAAAAAATGGGTCCCGCAAAATTAAACCGATTTCTTGAGGCCCGACTGAAGTTTGCCAAACAAACAAGGTGGTTCATAGGCGCAGTGATTTGTTAGTATATTTTCACAAAAGCTTTTATTCACAGTAGCGTATTTCCAATTCGCATATTTCAACATTCCTAAAATTTTACATTCATATTTTTTCACATCGCGAATTTCTACGTAGCCTTATTTGGAAACCTAAAGTAGTTAACTGGAGGATTATCCCTTCTGTGCTGGAGGTATCTTCCAGATTTAATAGCGTTATAAACTCGCATCCACCGACAGCAGACCCCCCCTCCCCCCTGCCCCTCACGACAATAACACAGGAAAACTACCGCGTAATTAAACCAACGACATGTCAGGTTGTTATTACAACACGATGTAATGTATTTTACGGGCTGTCGTCACCCTTATCGCGGGGTAATGTTAAGCTCCGGGGCGGCGGCGGCGGCGCGGCGGGGCGGTGGTTTCTAATGTGATCTCAACTCAAGGGACCAACTATTTGTGAGGACCGTGAAGCGGCTCTGTGATCACCTTACAGGTCCCAGCGGTTGGCCTTGGCGCTCAAAACTTCGATTTAATTAATAACATTATTAACAGACAGTTTCTAAGGACTCTTCCACCCGGCGGCGGCGGCGGCGTCGATCAGAGCGTTTTTCATTTATTCAGTTTACTCGCTAATATGTGTCGTCTCTATAACGACTTGTCTAATGTGCATTACCCTACAAAAGGCATTATCTATATTTGAACATTGTTTGTCTTTTTAGGGTTTCGTATCTCAGAAGAACAAACCCTTAAAGGATCACTCGTGCGTCTGTCCGTCCGTCCGTCCGTCCGTCACAGGCAATTTACTCAAAACATATTGGACTTGAAAATTGGAACACATATCAATATCTGTGACCCAAAGACAGAGGTGCAATGTAAATATTTAAATATATGGAATATGGGGGCCACTTTTGAGGGGCCAAATAAGAAAAATAAAATAAAATAAAATCAAAATATGCCGTGTAACATTATTAAATGAAAGCACATGGTGCGAGGATCATAAATGTATTTTTATAATATTTCAAAAACTAATTTTGAATAAGTTGTACTCAATAATGTGACCGATTCGCATGTCATCAAAACCTCTAGGGTACTTCCCGAAGTCCTAAAAATCTGAAATTTGGTATGCAAGTATACATGTTTGCACCCATATCCCACAAAACTCTGAAATCTACAACTTTAACCCTCTAACCCCCTAAATCTGGCGTGTAAAGTTTGTATAAAAAACTTTAGGGTACTTTTAGGATATTTTGTTGGTGTTAGTCCTATTATTGTTGTACGAAACCCTCTCAACGCAAGTCTAACTCGCACTTGGCAGCTTATTTTTTACGAAAGTACCATACACTAAGGTTCGGATTAACAAAGAGCTTCTATGTTCAACCAAATTTTAGTGCACTCTCCGAAACTTTACTTATAGTTTAAAATTAAACAATGTACCATATTATTATGTTCGCAACGCAATACAGAGCATGCTGTAAAAAACACCCTATAGGATAATTTACTAGATATAAAACCGTGTCTACATACTTAGAAACGAAATGTAAAATATTTGTTGTGTAATAAATAAATAAAAACAGAATAAAATATTATTTCGGAACTCATGAAACCGTTTATTTATGACAGAAATACATACCTTTAAAATCATAAATAGTAATTAGTATACCGGGTCAACTATATAAATGTCACCTTGTGTGGACACAGCATCATAGCTCATGATATAATGTTAGCTGACTACCCGACCACCGTTCACCGGCCGCAATGTCAGCAGTGCGCTGCTATCAAGGTACGATATCTTTTTGCAGACTGCCTTTTAGGTTAGAAAGGGTTAGAAACATTCTGTGACATTTAATTAGCTGACCATATTTCGGGGAATGATAGTACCCATCATTGTGAACAACTTTCCCTATGAAAGATATGGACGCAAACGAAAAAAATTTTGGGTCTCGAGTAACTTGAAATCAGCTGATCGGGGCAATGTACTGGGGGACGAAAAATGTTTTTCATTTGCGACCATATGTTTCATAGGGAAAGTTGTTCACAATGATGGGTACTATCATTCCTCAAAATATGGTCAGCTAATTTAATTTCACCCTGTATATCATTGAGAGATACATACATTAGTGCTACTCTTTTATAAAATGGAGATAGAAGATAGATTGATTAGTAACTGGTAAGATATAAATGGCAACTAATCCATCGTTTGAATTTGCATTGCATCCAGCTTGGTTTTCAGCATGATTAATTAATCATGGCCTGAGCCATTCCTGTTAGATTCCGTATTTTTGTTTAATTTCAGAAGTTCTTTATTTATAACTTTATTATCATTATAAGAAAATATTCGAAAATTTCGGTTGTCCTCTGAGTTGCTCAAAACATAAAAACATAAACATGTACAGGATGACTTTTGGGTCGCGACTCTAACATATTGTTCCTAACTGGGTAAATGATTACGGTTTCAGCTATTAACCCTCTCGTCGACACATCATAACTACCTATATTATTGTTTTATTGTTCGCTCGTTCGAGCAGTGTGCTTCTGATAATGAAGGGGGCTAGTATTTAAATAATCACAACTATGCGTTAGTAATTTAATAAATTTATTATCCTTATTAATTCTGAATGTTTGATCACCTTACAATTCATGTTAAAACCTTTTTCAAATAAACTAATCAAAGGAGTGAGAAGTGTCAAATTCAAAATCAAAGGCAATAAACAATTTATGACAAAGTCAAATGACAGTTGCGCTTGTAGAGTGTGTAGCGTGACCAACTGACCCAGAACCAAAATGGGACATGTCCAAAAAATATATGACTTAGCGAGCTCTCATCTACAGCATAACATTCCTAACCAATAAGCAATTCTAAAGGTTACTTTGTTGCTACACGCCTCCGCAGTCATCCTGTATAACGTCACGCCTTTTCCCATACGGGGTGGCAGAGGCACCACTGTGCCCACTTTCAGCCAGTGATTCAATACTCCATTTTGCGTGACAGGGAGCAAGCCCACCGCCGCAGCTACGGAGTAATGAAGCTTTCCTCACGATATGTTTTCCATCACCCCGTTAGAACATTGGTACATGGTCGGGATTCGAACCTGCATCTCCTGCGTGAGAAACAAGCATGAAACCCACAAGAACAAGGTGCTCTTTTTGCTGATTGTACAAAAAAATATTATTGTCAGAGCAGCATGACGTCATCGGCGGTATTACCTTTGCCAGTCCGAATGATCAAGTGTTTTTTAACCGACTTCAAGAAATGAGAGGGTTATCAATTACGTTGTATTTTTAACTTGATGATGATGATATATTTATATGAATAGCATAGATAGATGAATTCATTTATTCATTAAGGCACACACACAGACACAATAAAAAATTTTAAAAAAAAAAACAAAGTAAGAATAAAATCTGAAAATCTGAACTGTGGGTAGTTGTAAAAATAGCCCGCGATTGTCAACCTTGTTGTCTTGTATTAGACTAATAGATTTCACTTTTTCTTTGTAAATGCTACAAATTGACATTAGACAACTTTTCATCCTGAAAATATAAAATACATTTTCAGAATTCTTCTTCTTTCAAGATGTTTTATTAAAATATTTGATTAAGGATGTCTCAAACGTTGAAAATTATTTTATTCTTTGATTCTGGAACTGTTACATAAAATTACGTTAATATCTAGATGAATATAACTCATTAAATTAGAAAGTCCCTGTTACAAGACTTTCTTAATTAGATTTGATACACGTGCCTCATGTTGCTAACTTATGTTGTACAAAATTTCAGTTTTACCCTTAAAGGGTTATAAACATTTAACCATCGAGTAAACAGTTTAACCTTTATCTCGTTGCCGCAATAACACTTTTTTCTTCTCGTTTTCATTTGTTGATATAAGTAGGTAGGTATATTTTCGTTTCGTTATGCAGTGGAGTGAGTGTACAAAACAACCACAGCCTCCGCCGCTGCCGCAGGCATACATCTCTGATAAATAATATTTAAAAATATCTGAGCTTTTTGAAACACCAAAATAAAAAGCCAGTCTTCTTTCAGAAACTTTATGCCTATTGTGGAACGTACCCGGATGTGAGCCGGATTTTCGGAAAACTAATTATCTTCAGCGGATACTTACTTTACGTTTTTAAAACTTTTTTATACTTGTAATATCTACAACGTACGGTACGTACACAGGAACTAAAAACTACAAAAACAAAAAGACGAGAAAGCGACCACGATTTCATGATTTAAAGAAATATCCACGCAAACAATCCTGAAAACGACTGTAGTAAGATGTGCGAAATTGAAAATATCTGGAAAAAACCAACAAGCAAAGCCCAACAATTACCTGGCTGCCAGGGAGCCACGCGGCGAGCGGCAATCTCGGAGTGTGAGTTCGCGAGCGGAGCGCTAAAGTGACGGGGAGGCCCGCCGGAGAAGCGCGCGCGAGTGCGGCGGGCGCCATCCGCGGCCGCGGCGCCGGCAACTGTTGCTGCGCGGCTGCGCGCCGCCCCTTTGCAGCCTCCAGCCGTAGCCGCCCCGAGCCCTCCTCCACGCGGCCGCAGCTAACACGTGCCACCACCCCATAGCTGCAGCTCGGCGCGCCTTCGGGAAATGCAGGCGGAAATGTTTCAGCGCCGACGGCCGACGGATGCTTCGGGTTTTTGGTGCATTATAAGAACACCATATTTTGCGAATGCCATAACCTGCTTAGTACAGTCTTCACAAAATAAAAGGCCCGTTTTGGCAGTTCACGCCCATGAAGTTTTAACCCCTAACGCGTAGGTAAAAGCGGCTTTCCTGTGCAACTTGTACGCTTTGCTTGTACGTAACAGTTGGCTTTTATTACCTACGCATTAGGGGTTAAAACTTCATGGGCGTGAACGGTCAAAACGGGCCTTTTATTTTGTGAAGACTTTAATATGTTGTTTCGCTAGTATGCTGTTTTGCGAATATGAAGTGTGTGTTGCGAATATAATATTTTGCTAATATCGTTATTTGAGAATATCGTGCAGATAATTTATATTTTCCTGAATGGTTTTAAGTAATTCGCAGTTATCCTATTCGATATTGAGGACATTCAATTTTTTATTACCAGTAATGACCATGAATGTCATAATGAATCATCATTAATTTGTTAATAATTTTATTCAGTTATCCGAGTTGGCATCACATATCACATTCATAGTAAGCAGCACTGTAACACATACGATATCTACAAGATAAATACATAATGATCAGTTAATGAACAACCACAATCAGGTTATCTCATGCAGTACTGAACACGACTACCACAATACATTGTTTCCTGTAATCGCGGTATCAAAATGAAGCAGGCGAATGTAATTTGTCGATGCCTGCAGTATAGCGGGAGGTAATCGAATTAATCCAGCGTCGGATTCCACTCGGGGGCACAAAACTAATTACAGGGCTGGCAGAGGCGGAACATATGTACGTAGAGGGGCGAACGTACGACTAACTTGTAAGTAATGCACAACCAACAACGCAACGCAACTTAACGGCACTCAAACTCACGACCCGCTCCAGCGCCAGCGTGACATTTAATCGCTACTCTATTTGAGCATGAGTCTGTCTACTGAAAGTTGAGTGAAGGCCGCTGGACATTGCTGATCGATTGACATGAAATGTAGGTAGAGATCGTGAATGATGTTGAGCTTAGATTCCATCTCTGGAGAGCGACTAGAATGCCACACGAATAGTATGAATTTACGGGGTATGGCATATGGAGATGGAGGGGGTCGTGCTGATACCTATGAATTTATACTAACTAACTAACTTATTCTGACGGAGTGGACTATGGCTCAATCTTACTCGTATCTGGGTAAAGAGCCATGCCCCTCGGTGGGTACAGTAATGTGCTAGATTTACTTTTACTAGTCCTGCAGAAATTATTGTTGCAAATGAAATCAACTACAGAAGTGGAGTCAAAAAACGGTGCGTATTAAAAATACGTTTTATATGATCTTTGCTTTTCATTTACTGCCAGGGGCAGGAAAAACAGCGTTCCTTCTCCGGGATAGAGAGTGAAAGATAGGTACACACTTTTTCAATTACAGTCGACGAGACGCAGCGCGCAGGGAAGACACGCAGTCCCTGCGATTACCAGCCTTTCGGCTACTTTGGCAATCATGTCTAACAACACAACGTGCGACGTATCGTCTTAGTTGTATTCTGATGATGATGGATTCTGGATCGTTATTGTTTCAGGCATGATCTGTATTGAAATAGTTCATATATTCATCGATGAAGAGAATTCCCTCCTGGAGTAAGGCGTAGAATATGTATATTTTTTTGGGACTTCTTCCAGTTATTGACGTTTAATTAAAAAAAGTGGCCAAGTGCGAGTCGGACTCGCCCATGAAGGGTCCCGTAGTATCATGTAATTATTACTGACTGGATTTTTGTGTTGTAACTTTGTTTTTCATAGTCTTTGTATGAATGACAAAGTTATCTTTGCAGTTTTTAATAAATGTTTTATATCTTAAAAACTGCTTATTATATTTTGTTCAAATTGATTTTTATCGAAAGTTTATATTGAGATACACAGCATATATTTTTTATAGATTTATCACTCTCTTACTTTAAGAGGTAGACCCCCCTTTGTGGGACACACAATTTTTTTCCACTTTAGATGGGTTTGTCTCTTTAAAGATTAACTTTGAGGAAAAATGGTTTTAAGAACCTCCACTTCATTTTTGAAGACCTATCTATAAACACCCCACACATGTAGGTTTGATGTTTTTTTTTTTTTTGTTTTAGTTTCATGTATGGAGAGCCCCGTAAAAATTTTATTTTTGTCAGTATTTGTATAAAAATCGTAAACGTACGTAATACGTACCAAGTTTCAATTGTGTAGTCCTAACAGTTTTGGAATAAAGTTGCTGTGACATACGGACGGACGGACAGACAGACTTGACGAAACTATAAGGGTTCCTTGTTTCTCTACGGAACTCTAGAAATGACAATAATTGTAAGAAATAGTGTATGAGTGAGTCAAAGATGGCATAATTTCGCGTCGATAACATTGTGTCATATATAATATAAATTATAACACAATAAAGCTGATTTATTCTAATATCTGCAACTGCAAGTTTCATTACTACCCCAGTCGGCAAAGACTTTTACCTCTAGAAAATTCTATAATTTAACTGCCCTGTATATCTGTCTGTGTATGTGTCTGTCTGTGTATGTGGATGCATGTGATTCGAAATAAACGCTTTCGATTTGATTTGATTTGAATACACTTTATTGCTCAAAACAAAACATTTTCCAATGGAAAACTAGAATACATGTAAAAAGGCGAGATTATCTCCCGACATTTCTCCCAGCAAATTGACGAGCATTTAAAGTTGGTTTGGAACAACCACAGTGACCGAAATGTAAAATAATGGGTTACTAGGAAATGGCGGAATTACAGGTATTAGTTAATTGCGTTTTAATTGGTAACTGACGCGGACCGCAGAAGGCACACTGGGCACATGCAACTAATGTTTCAACTTTAATTGCAATTCACCTTCCGTGGTAATGTGATGCGATGTGCTTATTATGAGCGTGTGAGTTCATAATTCGGATGTAGAGAACTTCCCCTTCTGCGAGAAATGTAGGTAGGTGCTGAACTATGACTCGTAGTTGTAGGTACGAACCCCTAATATTGTTAATTAACGTGCCTTAATTAGCTTCGCTTGTTACTAAATCTGTTTATCTATTTTGAGTTACCAGATTTTGCGTCATGCGAATTCATAATCACGTCTTTCACGTCAGTGTGGCAAAGGCACGTTTTGTTTACTTTTATTCATACACAAACGCACACACACACACAGCGTCTCGCCTTTTCCCAAACGGAGTACCTGCCTAGCAAAGGCACAATTTTCCCCATTTTTGGCAATTATTCAATACTTATTATTTTAAATGTCTTATTTATTAGAGATGAGCTCGCCTTTGTACGGTCGCCTGCGTCTAAAAGTATACAGACAGGTCATATTAACGAGTGAATCCTGCTTATATAAATGTGCCGAGCCGGCAATATTGCCCTCATCCCCATACAAAAATGACAATGTTGCCGACTCGGCACATGTATAATCCAGCTTATAAACTGCTTGTATACTCTTAGGCGCAGGCGACCGTACATGTTTATTTTTTTATTATTTTTTTATATAGCTGTCTGTATAAATTCTGTATTAAATAAAATACAAATTACGGAATCTTTTTTTTGAAGTAAAACTTCTTGGGGCACGGGGGTAAAATTTATTTAACCTCTCAACTGTGGGTTATTCATATATTTGCTTTTCAATTGCTGCTAGCCGGGTGCTATCACGAGTGGCTAAGAAATGTAACGGAAATTGGAATCGGTGACGTCAGGGTCGGCTGAAGACTTTTAAAACCGCAACTATTTTCAATACGGTTTTTAACTAATCAGATAAGATAATAATACATTCGTACAATAAAGAATGTTAATTAGTGAGAGAAAAACCTGATGAAACGTTAACAAATAAAAATTATTTTAAGCATTCTTCCACGAGTTCTTGATTTCCGGTATGGCCAAGATGGCGCCGCCGCCGCCGCAAAACCAGTGACGTGACCAAAAACTACTTCGTTCAACCTCTTTGTTGGAACCGGAACTTATGTTTGACAGCTGTGCGATGCGGTCCATACAGTTTGTAAGAAAAGAGTTTCATCAATGTCACACGGGTCGATATGGATTTCTAAAACAAGCAAAGCAATGCATACATTTGAGCGAGACGGCTAAAAGACGTGACGTCAGATGGTATATAATCTGAGCGAGATGCAAATAGTAGTGACCTCAGAACAATAGTAGTGACACTATTGAATGAGTTAAGTATATCACCACGAGCGCGACAAATTGTAGATAAGGAATGGTGGGAAATAAATGACATGACGTATTAAAAGTAAGTACAAGTTTAAATAATTTCAAATAATCGGACGTCTGAAACTTAAAAGTAACTTGAAGCTGAGTTTGGATCTCAAAATTGGAAATTTAAATCTCTTTTAGTATAGGTAGGTATAGGTGTATAGTATAGGTACCACTTAATGATCTAGCTACAGAAGTTTTACTTCTAACACGTGTACGGTGCTACACGCGTATCTTTTTTTTATTTTGTTTTTATCTTGGTGAATTCTTTTATCCATCTAACGATTGTTTTGGAGACCGTTCTCTTAAATTTAGGGGGTTCCTTAGCAGCCTAGATGACCATTAAACTTACTAGCCGGTCAGAATATCTGTGCACCTCGCTGGAATGCGGCGCCTCTCCCGCTTCCCCTGTCACCTCTCCGCGCACTCCCCGGTGCGACAGTACGGTTAGCATCTTCGTTGCCGATACACGTCCCGATAATTAAGAATATTACTGGGTATGCAAAATCGCTTGAAACTTTTTTACAGTAGAGCTTATATGTATACAAATACACTAGATTTGGTTTCATTCAAAAATACCAATTACTTGGGATTTTACACACATCTGAAACTCGCGTGAATATTTATTCTCCCGCGCCGACGCGCGACCTGCGTGTGACGTCAGAGTACAACGCTCCCTAGTCCCTCCGCCAGCGCCCGCTCACTAGGTAGGATATTCAGTCGTAGTAGGTAGGTATTCGGTTCGCGCTAGTGCTAGTAGATTCGTTAGAGTGATACTTAGTGGATTGTTTTACCTATTTCGTGTTGTATCGTCTTTGCATTAAACTACTGTCAAGTGGACTTCATAGTGTTTTATCAATACCATGAATGAAGGATTTGAGAAAGGGCAATCAGATAATCTACTTAAAATAGATGGACTCATGGTTGCCCAATAATGCGTACAAAATAAACAATATTCAGTTAATATAATTTAGTAGTTTTAAGTGACTCAAATACGTATAAACATAAACGATTTGAATAGGTTAGTAGTTTTTTTTACCTCCACATTTCTCGAAATAACTTTTTTTCACACCGTACCCAGACCGCCGATATGACGTCACGAGGTCAGGTGCACAGATATTGTGACCGGGTAGTAGGTCAGAGTGAAACAACTTCTAGGTGGCTCTTTAAAGGAAATTAACTTTCCCCTAACAGATAGGGATTGTTGATGAAATCGCCCATAAACTGCCAATTAAACTGCCACTTGTGCCATCCTGTGACGGACGTTCCGTGACAAACATGTCCATGTCCATTATTGTTCCAACGATCTCTTGGCAGGGAGGCAGTCGCTCACGTCCGAAGGAATTACTTGGAATCCACCCACAGCCCTTCACGTCCTTCCCGGGTAGTGCTAACGAGCGACAAATCATCATCATCATCATAGTCATCAAATCATCTCGAGACATTATAATTTCCAGGTTCTCAATGAGAACCTGACCACTTGACACTGGCAAAATTAACCTCAAAAGAGGTTAGGACGCCATTAATAAAAAGAAGAAGAAGATCTCTTGGTGCGCGGTGACAGGTCGGAAGTCGGAACTACATAAAGCTTGATGATGAAAGGTCTGTGTTGATGACAGGTACTTTGCATTAAGCTGATGCCACTTTATAACGTCACTTCGCTGTCATTTGTTGTGCTATTCAGTTGGGCCTGATGGTGGCGCCTCGCTTCATTCTACAGATAACGTGAGTGAGTCATGTTGGAACTGGCTCTTTGCGAGATCGCCCGTGTCAAGTATTCGGCTGAAGTGTGGACGGCTTGCAAACCGTCTCGTCTACACCAGACACGTTGTATTGTGGACGCACAATCTTAGGAGGAACCAAACACTTCTTGCTAACAAGAACAAATAGTGAAGGAGCTTCAATGTTTGACGAGTATACTCGTGTCTGAGATATTCTAAGTTCGACTAAGTGCCGTTCTCTCATTCCTCAGATAGCTTTTATCAGTCTGTTTATCAGGGGCTTCTGACATTTCACATGTACAAAAAGTGTCAAAAAAAGTTATCTGACTGTTTATCCGTCTCCTGAGAGACCCGGGCAGGGTTTGAAGTTAAGAGCACAATAGAAAGGAGCTTAGAGTATTGTACCTAAACCTCTTGAGCTCTAGATTTAATTTCATTTGAGCACGCCGTCTCCATTGTTCCGGTACTGACGGAAGATCAGCGCCTGAGGAGTCTACTTCTCAGGCACATGCTGAGTCAGAACCCTTTTGCAGATGCCACACCACCCTCAGTTCTAGTGCGATATAGGTACTTTGGTACCTATATCCTATCTATCTTAGTGCAAATTATCTGTGTCTGTATGTTTTATATGTTGTTTTGTTTAGCGCTAAGTATGTGTGTCTGTATGTTTTATATGTTGTTTTGTTTAGCGCTATTCTTCTATGTTTTATATTGTGTGTGTGTGCGCTGATGCAAATAAATAGATAAAATACAAAATACAAATACAAATTTAATGGTAACATTTTCTTAATATTCTACTCGTATAAGATAAAAGGTAATGTGTTTCTAGAGTTACGCTGGCGAAAGTATATCCCGTCCCGTCGAGTTTACTTGGACCTGAAACGTGACGTCATACGTGACGTCAGTACATGTTAACGAGGTCTCAAGTTAAGTCAACGCGGCAGTACAAACCTTTTTATCAGTGTTTATTTATCTTGTTAACGTATGCCTCAACTTCAGTAAAATATAAGGGTTCAGTACCCAAAGGCTTCGCTGTTCTTCTGTCTGTACATACATCTGTCAGTCACGCCTCTGCTTGACAGTTTAGAAGTCTAACATGCAGCAACTAAACTGTCACCTATTTGTATGATATAATAGCGAGCCTTTAGCGAGCGCACAACGACGTCCGTCACCGAGTGATATTCACACATCGCATAGAGCAACATCCGGCCAAGTCGAGTACTGGATGGGTGGGCGTTTCTATGTGGCATTTGCTTCGGGCGCTTCCGTGATTTGGATGACATTTGGCTTTACCTCAAGGCTACTATTTCTACTCGACCGACGGTGCGGTGGTAAAGCTTCACCAACACATCCACGGATACGCGTATCCGTTAGCGCTCTAACTTGACTAATACCTACAAACCGACATAATAGATAGCTGGCGAATGGATGCAGTTTGTTAGTTAGCAGGCAGTTAATGGAAATGGTATAGCAAAGATATAATTTTGCACTTTAGAATAATTTGAGTTCCTGAATGCTTAACGCGGCAATGATATTAAATTAAGTGCCGTTCTTGAGAAACCCGGGCCAAATACAATTATACAAACTGGTCATTTATTTTTTCGAATACCTACTTCAATAGGTTTTTCCAACCTGGTTTTCAATTAACTCAGTTACTGCTAAGTAGTAATGGTTTTGAAATGTTTTTCGTCGTCAAAAGTTGTCGTAAAGCACTTACAGAAGAGCTTCATTCCAAAGCGTCTGTAGTAATTACTTACTTGTACTTGTGTATTGTAATGTTTTATAATTTAGACAAGACAGGCTACCTTCTTGTTCTTCTTTATTTAGTTTTGTTATACTGCGATGCAATCGAAAATCTAGTCCATTCGCAAGAAATTCGAAGACAAAAGAATGTTCTCATCTCATCATGTTAGCAAGCAAGATTCTCAAATAGATCTAATAAACATTTAAACAATTTACACAGCCAAAGCGTCAAAATGCTGTGTTTTAACATATGCTGCTAACCGTAAAAAATTCAACAAACATTTCTCATTATAATTTAAACCTGGACCAAATCACAGTGCATTTCATCGCGGCCCTACTATAGTGTGTGTGCTGCGGCCCTACTAAATAGTGTGTGTGATACGGCCCTAGAAGTCGCTTCATTTACAAAAGATGTGTTTTCATTTACAATAGATGTGCTTTGGCATGATTGATCTGTAGGTCCAAAGGATGGATTTAAGAAGTGGATTTGTGATGTAGGGGCAAGAGGGGGAGGGTCCGTCTGTCTCAGTCTCCTTGAACACCCGGAAGATGTCCTGCAGATCCTTCTTCCCGCTCGCAGCACCCCTCCGCGCCACGAGGCGCACGGTGGTGACGGCAGTTTCTTGCAGCAGTCTTGGCGGCGGCGATCTCAGCTTCCTTGAAGCTGGTCGAGCAGATCTGCTCCAGGGAGACCTCGTCCGTCACGTCCAGCTTCTGATTGACCAAGGCGAGGAGCTCGTTCACCAAGATAGTGTCCGCGCGCTTGGCTGGTACAGCCATGGCAGTATCAATATTGCGAAAACTAGGTCGTCGCTACGGACGGGGGCATTTACGGGGCATCGTCGCGGACGCTGCTAGGAAGCGTCCGTTCGTGCCGGTGTCACAGTTGCAATCAAACTTTAGTTCCCTATTTTGCCCGTTGTAGGGGCAAAACAAAAAATATATATACTGAGCTTACGTCCTGGATTTTTAAACTACCAACCTGCCAAATTACAGATTCCCCCTTAGCCCCTTTTTCCCTTTGTGGGGGCAAATCTTTAAAATAATTGCTGAACTTACGTCCTGGTTCTTTAAACTTCTTACTAGCTTCATCGGTCAAGTATTTTATTTTTGCCCATACAAACTTTGCCCCTCCCCATCTTTCCCCTGCATCAGAATTTCAGATGACTCCACTCCTTAAATCCATCCTTTGGACCTACAGATCAATCCTGCCAAAGGAAATATTTTGTTCACGAAACACCGCATAATTAGACGTAGCATGACCGCGGTTTGTACCCAAATAAGGATTAAATGAAACTATTAATTAGCCTGTCATCACCCGCATGAATGAGTAGTTTATCAGATAGGGCGGTCGTGAGAGTTATCTGTTGATAAGACAACCTGCTGTTATCAATTTATCATTTACCTTCGATAGTGGATGGAGGTGAGCGTACGATGTTACGTACTCGCGAGTAGCGTGGCTCACCCAGCGAGATCCGGATGTAAACAGAAATGTAGTTTTTTTTTATCTTTATTTAAAGGACTTGGTACACAAAATAACATACAGTCGTCCTAGTAAGTCTAGGTACAAAATATTCTAACAACAATAACAATAGTCTTAATTACATCCTAGCCTTTAAACCAAATCTTAACTAATTTATACAATGTTATAGTGTTAAAGTTTTATCTAAATCCTCTACCGCACCTACGAACATATGTACAAGTAATAGTCTTTTTCCACCAAACTATACTTTATCTGTTTTATTCATATAAACACTCTATCCTGTTGTTAAATAGTTACTTACTCAGAGACTAGTTACACCCAGGTTGAACTCAGAGTAAGATACTTTTACTCCAACAGTAGAGTCAGTTAAGTGCTACTCATTCCTTACAACACTTTTATCAATATTGAAATTTGTTAAAACTGGTTTAATGCTTGGAGTAACGTTACCCTCTACTGTTTTAGTTTGTGTTTATTAATAAGGCGGTATAATCGTAATAACGGGGTTCTCAAGTGTCCGCACTGTGCCAGGATCTTCACACGGAAGATTGATATATACCAAATGCAAGCCCACGAGCGGCGACAAGTTAAAGCGGCCGCCGTGACACATCATCGTAATGATGATGTGTCACGGCGGGCGAGCGAACTTGGAGCAATAGTATACGTAGCGATATCTTCTGGCCAAATCATAAAATTACCAACCATATCATTTGGCTGACCATTACTGGCCATATCATGATATAGCTGGTTTTAATGAAAACATGTATTTTTAAAAGCATTGTTACTCAGTATTACGTGATGTTTTTTGGTATTATAAATATCAAACTAACACGAAGACTATTCGGGGGCTTCGTTGCGCTCACCCCCTTTAGTCTTCACCTAAGCTACCGCAGTGTTTGCCCTAAAAGAAGTCATCGTTTTATGATATTTCACGTTTGGCCTGATATGGTCTATTCGAGGATATGGCTGCGACATCTATATGCTTGGAGGGCCGGTGGTGCGCCATGGTAACCAAGTATTTCACCAGTTTTCGTCCTTCGATGTGCCGTACGCTGATTTGATGAATCCTCATGAAGTGGAGCGGTATCTGCCGTTCGACATCTAATTGCACAGGGCGTTTCGTGAACAAAATATTTCCTGTGGCAGAATTGATTTGTAGCTCCAAAGGAAGAAGTGGAGCCACCTGGAATTGTGATGCAGGGGAAAGTGGGAGAGGGGCAAAGTTTGTATGTACAAAAAATATACACTTGACCTATGAAGCTGTAATTTGTCAGGTACATATGTAGTTTAAAGTAACCTTTATTAAGGGGCAAAAAGATTATTATATTTAGACGTTGACTAAGCAATCTGTATGATTTTATGGTCAATAAAATATTGAAACTTGAACTTGTTGTTGCCCTAAATAACTGGAATATTACCCACCTGTACCACATAACCCAGGACATTACCCATTTGTATACACTTATGCTAATGCCACTATTGTTGTGATAAGCGGCCGCTCCAGGCTTTAGTTGTGCTAATATGGCAACAAAAACACTCCTTTTGTTAGCCACAGAGCGGGTGAATGCATGAACGCTGGACCGACAATGTGCGCTACACTAACACGACGAATGGCTCCCAACGTTCTAGAAACAACATTTTGAGCAGAGGGCACTTTGTTAGTCTTTCATTTATACTTCAGTCTCGGCACCCATCATGAATAGTTTGCTACGATTATTTCACACGTTCGAAACATTCGCCGGTTATAATCAACCACGCCTGGTAATTTAAAATTTCGTTGTTTCGTTCGATGCACAGGGTACGCTACAGTTACCGTCGAATGAAACTTTTCTCTCTGGAGTTTGAGGTAATTTTAATTGAACAAAAGAACATTTTGTCGTCAGTTTTTTTAGTCCACCCACATGTCCTCGGGGCCTGGCCCAGGTGGAAGGTGGAGGGTGGAGGGGGCAGGGGGCAGGGAGCAGGGGGCAGGTGAAAGGGGACAAAGGGCGCTTGTTACTGCAACTTTTGGGGCTTGTGTGTAGCTTATTACCACGGGTATACTCATCCAGCACCTTGAGGTGGAAAATCATTTCAGAGAACTAATTAACCGGTCAAGTGCGACCCGAACTCGCGCACCGAGGGTTCCGCACCAAACGCATTTTGTTGTATGAAGGAACTACGATTATACATACAATGTTCATAAAACTTGTGCTATCGTGCCTTTAAGATTCTTGATCAACAGAAGTAAAAACACTTTTTGGTCTATGTAAACAAGTCAATTCCGTAGGCACGAAAGGACATCGGCAAAATAATATCTCATCTTAATAACGGGTCTATAAAAACCTTCTATACCAAAGAAAATCATTTATTTCAGCAACATTTTGCATAGTTTTATTGAAGACATTACAAGCCACATAAAATATATTGTATTAATTGGAAGTTCTAATGACTTTCTTCGGTATTGTTCTGAGTTATCCGAGTAAAAAATCAGAGGCCAGAATGTCACAGCTAATTTTGTTTTTTATTTGACAATCCATCAGGTGATTTTCATGAGTTTGAGGTTGTCTGTTTGAGTTTTTCTTTGCTTAACCATGTTTTTTCTTTGAAAATATTTTCATTTTATTTATAAAATGGCCTCAAACCATAAAAACTCTCAGTATCGACTTCATGAAGAAAAACTCCTCTTGTGAATAGGCGTTACAAATTCGCTCGAGATTGTCGAGATAATCGTTAGTTGGGGAGATACCGATGTCCTTTCACAAATTTAATACAAAATACTCAATGAAGAAATAATCTATGGTTAGTTAACGTACGTAGGCGACATACTGTCAGTTCGTCGAATATGCCGTGACAATGTAAATCTAGATCCCAACAAAACATGCATATGCATATACAAAAACGCCAGTCTCGCAGCCTGCGCAGTTTATTCTACCGTAAAAAGTTGTGAGATCTAATTTTTAACCAAGTCGGTTAATTTAACCAGTATCTGTGTATGGTAGAATCTTTCCAACAACTTTATTATCGTATACTGTTAAGTACCTACCTAATTAGTTAACTAATAACATTTATAGTGATCGGATCAATATAAGACATCTTTATTTCTTCAATAATAATTAGAATGACTTGGCAATCGCACGTAGAAAAGTTGTCGACTATAGGACCGTGTGTGCAACGTAATGTACCTATTGCTCTCGCTCCGAAATAATTCGTTGTTTTCTTATTAGTTAAGTTTATCTTTATTTAGAGATATGTTGTGTTGAGTAATAATATTCATTTGTGCTCTGGGTGCTATAGAGTGGTCAGTTGAGCGCGATTGCCAAGTTATTCTAATTATTATTGAAGAAATAAAGATGTCTTATATTGATCCGATCACTATAAATGTTATTAGTTAACTAATTAGGTAGGTACTTAACAGTATACGATAATAAAGTTGTTGGAAAGATTCTACCATACACAGATACTGGTTAAATTAACCGACTTGGTTAAAAATTAGATCTCACAACTTTTTACGGTAGAATAAACTGCGCAGGCTGCGAGACTGGCGTTTTTGTATATGCATATGCATGTTTTGTTGGGATTTCATTTCTTTTTGTAAGTAACTTTCCTTTTTTAGGGTACCGTACCCGAAGGGTGCCAAACGGGACCCTATTACTGAGACTTCGCTGTCCGTCTGTCCGTCCGTCCGTCCGTCCGTCCGTCCGTCCGTCCTGTCTGTCACCGGGTCCGTCTGCACGAACCGTAATAGCTAGAAAGCTGAAATTTTCACAGAATGTGTATATCTGTTGCCGCACCAACCACAAATACTGAAATACGAGAGATATTGCAAATTAAACGGGGCCCCGATACAAGAGACGTGTTTAGATACACTTACGCATTTCAAAATGGAGATCTTGACTGAAACTGTTTATTTATTGTCATAGCAACCATGTCATAGACACATATACTACACATTTAAATATGATAGCATATTTCGCGTCAACCCACATGGTTGTGGTAGGTATGATTTAGACTCTCAATCCGGAGGTCGTCGGTTCAAATCTCGTGAAGGCATAAACTTTTTAAATTTTCTTTTTGTTTATTTTTTTATTGTTTTGAGTGCTTTTAATTTGTTGTACGATGGTACGGTACCCTTCGTGTGCGATACCGACCCGCACTTAACCGATTTTTTCTTTTCGGGTACTATTTCTTGTGCGTTAGCTACCGACTTTCTCAAAGCCCACTCCCTATCTCTATGGGCTCTTCTCTGTGGCTTTGATGTTACGATTTGTGACAAGTCTGGGCGGTGAATTATATAAATATAAATCATACCTCAAACCAAACCATACCGCGATTCAGGAAATGCACACCTACACTCAGAGAAAAATCGGCTGACAAAGCGACAATAAATGCTTTGTTAGAAATTTATTGTTACCACACGTAAGTGCATCGTCGCTGCAGCTATAGGCCCATAGTGCCTGTGACATCTTTTTTATTGTTGAAATTGTTTTTTTATTTCAGCTAAAGACACGTAGATACGGTAACTATGTTAAAAATATTTAAACGGGATAACTACGGCACGTTGCCAACTTATCACCTATTATGAAGTGATGTTGTAGCAAAGTTTAATCTATCAAAATAGGCGTTGTTACTATGGCTAGTTGTGTTATTGATACGGCTAAGTGTGTTTTTGATGCGGCAGTAGCTCAAAGTACTTGTTCGTCGCAAGCGCAAACCTTTTCTCTGACTCTGCCAGTTTCAACGTGAATTTCGTGCAAAGAACACCTGTGTTTGTGCTCGTGCCGTCGTCGTGCGTGAAGAAATATGGATTTGCAGAAAATTTAAGCACCAAGCAGTCATCAGCTAATTTGCATGGAGAAGTGGAAAATAAAGATGCTCCGATCAAATCGGTTTCACAGTAAAAGTTGTCAGGATAATGTCTCCTACTCCCCAAAAAGTGTTTTCACTTGATACACCAAACACTCGGTATTAAATATTTTGTTCTTTGTTGTAATCCTAGTGTGACTCGAGTAGAGATTAATATACCATACTTTTGATAGAAATGTCTTCGTTTTTTCTTTTAGGATTCTCAAATACCGCTATCCTCTTTATCGTATCTTGTGCTACCCGAGTAATGTAACATTGTAGGTTTTGATCCCTTCACTTTGTAAATGGTACACTGAAAAAATTATATATTCCCCGAAGCTTCTGTGCCTTTATTATTAGAGGTATGCGTACTTTGACCGGAGTTCTCTATGTATGCACCATACGCATGTATGGTGTTTGGTGTACAAAATAAGCATATTTCAGGGTACGCATGCTCCTGGAATAATAGGCAGTAGCTTCGTGGAGTATATAATTTTTGTTCATGGTGTACCATTAACAAAGTGCAGGTATCCAGATCAACAATGTTACTTTGCTAGAGTAGCAAAATACTTTGTCATCGGAACAAAGCAGATTTGATACTGTAGCTAAGGGAAATTAGACGTAGGGACAATATACTTTGATATGATAGTTAAAGTAATTTGTCATGGGAACAAAAGGACATGAAATCCTATTGTGACATGAACATTTTTAGCATTGTAATTTCAACAGTTGTTTTATTGCTGTTACATCAATGTTGGTAAATTTGTTGCATTAGCAATTGAAGAGTAACAATAAAAACGTTGTCTTCATTACTATGCACCTTTGACGACTGTCCAGCATCAAAGCTTTTTTGTAGCAATGGCAATATTTTTTTGAGAGTGTAGCGACATCTAATGGGGAATAGCGATATTAGACAATATTGTAACCGCTTTATTAGGGTTCCGTACCCGAAGGGTGCCAAACGGGACCCTATTACTGAGACTTCGCTGTCCGTCTGTCCGTCCGTCCGTCCGTCTGTCACCAGGCTGTATCTCATGAACCGTGGTAGCTAGACAGTTGAAATTTTCACAGATGATGTATTTCTGTTGCCGCTATAACAACAAATACTAAAAATCAAAAGAAATTTAATATTAAGGGGGGCTCCCATACAACAAACGTGATTTTTTTTGCTCATTTTTGCTCGATATTGATAATGGTAGCAGGTAGACGCTTAAAGTGTTCACAATATATTGAGTATATTATTTATTTAAAAAGTAAATAATTAAATTAAAATTAAATTAATATTTAGGGGGGCTCCCATACATTTTTTTGCGGTTTTTTATAGATAATGGCACGGAACCCTTCGTGCGCGAGTCCGACTCGCACTTGGCCGGTTATTTAAATCATAGCTGGAACCAAACCATACCGCGATTCAAGATACACATAGCGACTAGCGACATCTAATGGGGAATAGCGATGAATCGAAGTAGTCGTGTACTGAGCTTATTGATAATTAATATATTATGAAATTGGGGCTAAAATTGCGCAATGTTTGAGTTTTCCTTGGCTTTGCAGGCTAAACTCTAACCATGCTCAAAATTTTAAGCTTGTGGGTTCGCTAGAAGTAACCTTTAGAGTTTTCATGATCGTGAATCAGTGAGTCAGTGAGTGTCAAAATTGAGGAACTTTGAATTGCTGTACCTTCAACTCTACTGGTTCAAATTTATTGAAATTTTGAGAATATGTCTTATGACATGGTGCCTTTTAGCCGCCGGGAATTCAGGTTTCTATCTTTATCCACAACGGAGTAACAGGTAGGTCAAATATGCTCTGAATGGCTTCCTGTAAAGGATGTTACTGCTGCGCCCGTATGTTTTGCTTTTTGCTCGACTTGGCTTGGGGGCGCTTCCGCGCCCCCAGATACCTAGGTATTTTAGTTTGTTTCTCAATCAGAATGTTTGGCTACTGGCTAATTACTGATGATACGAGTATGATAACGATACATTACATCTAATAAATACTAGGTATATTGAGATATTGAAACTGATCTTTGATACTGGAGAACTCAGTAATATTGTTGTTAATGATACAACGTTCTAAGCGTTGACATTACTTGGCTATACTAGCTAATCTCCAAATACTGATTCCTTAGCTCAAAGGTACAAAATTGGCCAGTAAAATACTTTTGATCTCGCTTTCGTTTAAATATGAAAATAGCCATAGATTGCACGTTCATTTTCATTGGACGCGCAATCTATGGGAAGCTATATAGTAGGTACATATCGAAACCAATTTTGCTCAATTTTTTTTAGTATTTTTTTTTCTATTATTTACTCTATCAGTCCATGGAAATCGTATCTACAAATCAAGTACATCAAATGAGGTATTATAAGCCGATTCCGACAGCGGCTGCGCTGTCGGGCCCCGTTTCGAGGTAACACACATAAAAAACATGATAAAAAATAACACAACCGAATTGATAACCCCCTCCTTTTTTGAAGTCGCTTAAGAAGCTATAAGTGCGTGTAAGCCCCTGCAGCAGAAGTACTACGACCACCTTACGTGCATGTAAGCCCCTGCAGCAGAAGTACTACGACCACCTTACGTGCATGTAAGCCCCTGCAGCAGAAGTACTACGACCACCTTACGTGCATGTAAGCCCCTGCAGCAGAAGTACTACGACCACCTTACGTGCATGTAAGCCCCTGCAGCAGAAGTACTACGACCACCTTACGACCTAATTTATTTATATTTAGACGATAAGCGAACACGAATACTTAGATCTCTGTTGAACCTTCCTTTCTTTGCAGACGTGCAATTGTATTAGCCTACCAAGTAATAAATGATAATTTGTTCCGGTTCTTTATCGGATCCTTTTCCTGATTCCAAATTGGATCTCCACCGAAACAGGCGTGAAACCCCCTTACAGAACAGAACACGCAGTTTTTTTCTACAATATCAATATTATAACATCCATAAATAAATCTCAGCGGAATGCTGAAAATAAACAGCCATCATTATTACACACGTAGACAAGTGTTAGTCGGACTGCCACACGAACGGTTCCGTACCATCGTAAAATAAATAGGAAATAACCGGCCAAGTGCGAGTCGGACTCGCGCACGAAGGGTTCCGTACCATTATCTATTAAAACCGCAAAAAAAAAAACAACAATGTATGGGAGCCCCCCAAAATATTAATTTAATTTTATTATTTATTTTTTTAAGTTAATAATATTCTCAATATATTGTGAACATTTTAAGCGTCTACCTGCTACCATTATCAATATCGAGCAAAAATGAGCAAAAAAGTCAAGTTTGTTGTATGGGAGCCCCCCTTAATATTAAATTTCTTTTAATTTTTAGTATTTGTTGTTATAGCGGCAACCAAAATACATCATCTGTGAAAATATCAACTGTGTAGCTACCACGGTTCATGAGATACAGCCTGGTGACAGACAGACGGACGGACGGACGGACGGATGGACGGACGGACGGACAGACAGCGAAGTCTCAGTAATGGGGTCCCGTTTGGCACCCTTCGGGGACGGAACTCTAAAAAACACGTCCCCTTCTATAGCTATCCTATCCTATCCTACTGCACGAGCGTCTATACAGTGGAGTTGTGGTGCTCGCACACGGTGGAGGCGATGCGGCGCATGCGCGTCGCGTATAACAACGCGTGGCGCGCGCTGCATCGCCTGCCGCCCTGGTGCAGCGCCAGCGAGATGTTCGCGGCGGGCCGCGCGCCAGGCTGGGCGGCGCTGCTGCGCCTGCGCTCGGCTGGGGCGCGTGCTCGCATCGACGGATCGAGTAACTCCATCCTGAGCGCCGCTCGTCAGTGGACGGGCAGCCCACTTCACCAGACATGGCGGGACTATCACGCACCACCGGCACCGGGTTGACCACCAGATAAGGTGCAGTGCAGTGGGGTGTGAAACTGTGTGCTACGCGTGTGCCGTGTGATTAGAACTAATTACTTATAATTATTATAAACAATTTATTTATTTATTTCAATCTTAAAATGCAATTAATTAATTTGAATCTTATTATTTATTTGTTTTTAATTCATATTGTTTTAATATTGTAATAATTTTTAACTTTTGACATTTTTATATTGATTGGACTCTTGTCTGGAAAATAAACAATTTAATTTAATTTAATTTATAGGGATTCCCGTTATTTGTAAGAAATTCGTGTGGTCCATTATTAGTTGTTGGAGTGGCAATAGTAAAAAACTCTGCCATTTCGGTTCTTCAGATAAAACTGGCTGACGGACGGACGGACAGATGGACGGACGGACAGATGGACGGACGGACAGACGGACGGAAGGACAAACGCACTCGTGCGGATAGCAGAGGCTCAGTAATAGGGTCCTGATTGGCACCTTTTGGTACGGAACCCTAAAAATCAAACCTGTTGTGAGCACGTGCCATCACGTTCGATAGCACTACATCTGCCTATCATAATATTTGACTAAGAACTGGGTTAACTATTTCGGGTTACCCTCAAACACAGTGTTTAACTATGTACAATAACCGATCGACTGCGGTGATCCCGCAGCCCGTGGTGCCGCTATGAATTTATCTACCTCAAATGTTTTATGGATAATACTTCCACAATATGAATAGCTGAACTAAAAATTAATGGCATGCTAGAAACTAGTGAAATCTCGTACAGTTTACCATTTTAAAAGCGCTTTTATTAGTGATAAAATGAGGTAGATGTGATAAATAGGTACCTACTATAGTTTATTGGTGGATCAAAGTTATTTAGTTTATTGGTGGCTTTTAATAACTAAGAACATGACTCATGTTTATTTCGGGAATATTGAACATTTTGCAAAATGTAGGTATTGACATGCTAAAATATGCAGTTCAGTTCAGTTCAAAATTTTTATTGACCATAAAATCATACATATTACTTAGTCAACGTCAATATAATATTAATATTTTTGTATACTACCGCCCGTTCGGAAGTTGTGGGCTTAGGGATGCTTGGACACGAATATAATATCGGTTTATGGTTATGGCCACATACACAGTAGTCATACGTGTCACGTGTACGACAGCAAAATGTACCATTCACGTACTTCAAGTAACTTGTGCTTGTATCGTAGGAATAATCGCAGCGCTCTCCCGGTCTATTACTTATTAATTATTCGTGGCCCTGAGATTGTTTCAATGCTGTGTGCGTACTCCTCTAATATGTGTGTTGTGTGGAAATTCTATGGTTACGGAAAATGGCGCTTACCAGTTTGTCGTACAATTTGGAAAGACAAACGATAGGGTACGTTAATTCAGGGTCTCGTCGGCAATGGGCCCTAAGTACACACGTGAGTACCCGAGACCGCATTACTGGGAGAAACTTTTCAGCTGGTTTTCAGCTACCTGGGGTATTTTGTTTTGAAGTAAAACTTCTGACGACCGTATGAATTTTTGAGGGGCGGGTGCAAAATGTAAAGAGTAAGTTACGTCAGGCGCAAAGTTGAAGGCTTTTCTAAACTACATTGATATTTAATTAAATCCTTTTTACAGGATAGGTACGCATCATAATACCTAAAGACTTCCTAAAGATCATATGACCTACGTTCGAAATCCCAACGTTCGAAATACCTAACGATCCATATCCCGAATGTCTGAAATCCCGAAAGTACGAAATGCCGAAAGTACGAAATACCGAAAGTATAAAATGACGAAGTTCATTGTACCTACCGAGTTTCAAAAAGAGTAATTGGTTGCTGTAGGTCACTTTCTGTGCCAATACTAAATATAGGTTATATTACGTACTTTTCGGTTTTGTGAAACTCACAGACTTGTTTATGGGACATGCCACCAGGCTCTCGAAAGTGTCGCCTATTAGATGGTGCTCAAACTGGAAGTGAGCACGAACCTCACTCAGCCGTGCGCAGACTGTGACATCCGATTGACGTGTACGTATGATCGGAATTAAATGGTGTTCTACATCGTTTACTGTTGTAAATCATGCGGGAGGCACAAAACTAAAAAACAAGGAGTGACTTACATATTATTTAAGTAATATAATTTACAGTTACTATTGGCTGCGAATAGAAAAATCCCCGTAAGGAAAATCTAGCATCCGACTGACGTAACTTTGTAGCGACGTTCTTTCGCCTTATGGCGTTTGCCAATATTATGATTAGTAGATAAGTTAATAATTTCTTACTATCTTTGAAAAACTTTGTAATTTGTAAAGATCACATCCAATTTAAGAAATGACGTAAAAGCCTGAACACCCATGGCTAGCTTTGCTCTTTTAATTCACAGGTTTTACGTCAGTACTTACTGAGAACTCAGTAGAAATTAAAATGTAGGTTTATTGTAGTCTACCATAATACCCAAACTAGGTCCCTACCTAACCTAACTAAACATGTTTTTGTTCCAGAGTCCCATCTGATCCTAAGCGACGCGAAATATGGCGTCGCATTTTAACGTCGCATTGCATCACACACAACAAAAAGCAGTTTGCAAATAAACTTCGATATCGTCTAGATTAAATCTCTTGGAAAGAGATAAGCTCGCCTTGCATTTCCTATTTTATTGTGTTTTTAAAATGTTTGGGTGCGTGGGTTCCATTCGCATTTCGCGGGGTTTCTTATGTACCTATGTATTTTTTAAATAAAATGTACGAATTATAGCCATTCTTTCTTTTTCATTATTTCTTAGAAAATAATAACAACATAACATAGCGTCACGCGTTTTCCCATATTGGTTGGCAGTAACAATCAGATCCATGGTTAACCAGTTATTTAATACTCTATCTTGCGTGACTGTGGGCTACCCCATTGCATCGCCACAACAAAATAATTGAAGATTTTGACATTCGCAATTTTTATTCATCTACCCTTTTTCACTTGCAAATTACTCGAGAATTATCTATAGAATCAATAAACATATATTTTGTCTATTCACCCCTGAAAATCTAATCAACCTGATTTAATGAACGTGACGCCGCCGTTACAAGTATTGACTTAGTTTAGTACCGACTACTGCCGACAAATTCTGACAGAGGCGCTATTCTTTCTAGCCTCAAAACAGTAAGAAGTTTACTACGGGAAGGCCTATCCTTAGTATATATCGATGGTGAAACTACGTATTTTTCGTTTTGTGAAACTACATGGGGTCGCCTCGCTCCACTCAGCTTCGCTCGGTCCACACAACCTATCTTTAGTATTGGCACAGAAAGTGACCTAATAAGCAATTGGTAAAGAAGTTTCAACTCGCATTTTCGGTATTACAGATTTCGGGATTTTGAACTTCGGGTTTAATTACTTCGAGATTTGGAACTTAGGAATTTCAATCATTCGGTAAATTGAACTTTAGGGTTTTCGAACTTTCGGTCAAACAGTGATTCGGTATTTTTATTTTCGGTATTCCGAACATAAGTCTTATGAACTTAGGTCTTTTGTCTTTAGGTATTATGCTACGTACCCTTTTACTGGGGCAGATTTTATTCAAAATAAATTTGAAAGTATACAAATGCTAAAGTAAATTAGTAAAATAAAAGCCATTTAATGTCCCAACCTTACTCTCTTACTCGATCTTCGAATCGAATCGTATTCCAATTACTCGTATCCGGGTAAGCCAGTGCCTGTAGACAATGTTAAACGCAAAGGATAGCGAAACGAATCAGCGTTTCACTTTGTCTAGGGGGGCTGTTCCCCTCACGAGTAGGATTGGGCCTTATTCTATCGCGCCGGCTCAGTACGGGTTGGTGGAGGGTTTCTTACGACGACTACATACCTACTACCAAGTAGCTATAGTAGCCGGGACCTACAGCTTAGTGTCAATCATAAAACATAAATTTAACCTAACACAAACATTTACATCCGAAAAACGGAACGTCCGATACTTAAGTAGGTACATGGTCCAGCACCGGGATTCGAGCCTGCATCTCCTGGCGTGAGAAACAAGCGTGAAACCCACTAGACAACGGAGCGCTGATTCCCTAAAAAATTGTACTTCGTGAAAAAGTACTTTGTACTTTTACTCAGATTATACGTTTAGTTTTAAGTTTCTAGTTTTAGGAAATGGTGTGAGCTGAAAACCAGCGTTACGTGCAGCTCACTGCTACACGTAACACATGCTGAGCTCAAACCATTTTTGTAAACTCTACTATTTTTCTAATATCCCTATGTTTATTTGTCAAATAAATATATTTCTATTTCTATAAAAAACTGATACCATTTTGTGTTCCTCCAGGGCAGGAGAATCTACTCCTTTCGGCGGGTCATACAGCCAAATCATTGGGATTTCTTTATTTATTATGTTTGGTAGTTCTTTCTTCTTTCATTAACTGCTGTAGACAAAAATGTTCTTAGTACTAGTTTCACTTTGAATACGCGTACTATTTTTTGTCTTTTGACTAAACGTATGCTAAAAGTCGTGACGTGAAAGGTGCAAAACTTGCAACTGGCGAACACCCGAGACTCCATCTGTATTTTGATTCCCACGACACAGGCTTGCCTTGCCTTGGGAGTCACCGGTAACTCATTGTATGTTTTTCCTATTGATAAATAATTTTTTTTTTCATTTATTTTTTATTTTTTCATCTTTCAGCTCCGTCCTGCAAGAGCAATTATCGGCAAGAAATCAATTGTTTCAATGTAGTGTGGAAATCTGCGGGTGAGAGAATAGTGGTTTGTCATCGTCGGCCTCTGTCAAGCTGTCATTGTCAAGGAGACGCACGTGACCGCGCCTTGGCACGCGAATCGCGAACTGAGACTACGCACGCGCACGCGCAGGGCTGACGACCGAGCGAACAGTGTATGGTGTAGGTAGCAGGTAAAAATACCTACATAGCCACCATCTATCTGTGGACTGGCCAAAGTGGAAACTACTGACTGACGCCCGCCACTAGGTATGAAAACGTCACTTCGGCTGTCAGTTGTTGTACTTAGGCTGTATTTTACCAACGATAAGTTATACGAGAATAACTATCCGGGGATAATTTGTATGACAATGACAGTTCAAAATGAGGTGATCTGATCTGGTGTCTATGAAAAAGTAGAAGATACTCTCGAGTAAATGTTACTCATACGTTGGTAAAATTAGTGTAGATATGCTGTTCAGTTGGAGACTTGGAGTAGATGGTGGCGCCATCGCTCATTCTACAGATAAGATGGTGGCACTATATGTACGTATTGAATAATATTTCGAATTTAGAATGTCAGACCATAAAGGCGAGAATCTCATAGGATTGTAATTTTTTGTTTCTGACGCTAAGGATATCTTCTTTATCTGTTTTTAGGGTACCGTACCCGAAGGGTGCCAAACGGGACCCTATTACTGAGACTTCGCTGTCCGTCTGTCCTTCCGTCCGCCCGTCCGTCCTGTCTGTCACCGGGTCCGTCTGCACGAACCGTAATAGCTAGAAAGCTGAAATTTTCACAGAATGTGTATATCTGTTGCCGCACCAACCACAAATACTGAAATACGAGAGATATTGCAAATTAAAGGGGGCCCCGATACAAGAGACGTGTTTAGATACACTTACGCATTTCAAAATGGAGATCTTGACTGAAACTGTTTATTTATTGCCATAGCAACCATGGTCATAGACACATATACTACACATTTAAATATGATAGCATATTTCGCGTCAACCCACATGGTTGTGGTAGCTCAGCCGGTATGATGTAGACTCTCAATCCGGAGGTCGTCGTCGGTTCAAATGTCGTGAAGGCATAAACTTTTTAAATTTTCTTTTTGTTTATTTTTTTATTGTTTTGAGTGCTTTTGATTTGTTGTACGATGGTACGGTACCCTTCGTGTGCGATACCGACCCGCACTTAACCGATTTTTTTCCTTTCATCCCTAGGTTTGCTGGAAGAAATCTCTTTTTAGAGATAAGCTCGCCTTTGTACATATCTTTCTGTAAATTTTACGTGTTTTTTATGTATTTTTTGTGCATTAAAGTATAAATGAAAAATGAAATGTTCACTTCAGTTTTGTTTAGTGTCAGTACAATTCTTTGATCTAAATTAGATCTAACGCACAAAATGGAGTATTGAATGAGTGGCATGTGTGCGGAACTGGGTCTCTACCACCCGGTATGAAAACGACGTGGCTAACAAAACAAGACGACGATGCACAAGCAACGGAAAAAAACAAAACAAACAATACAAAACCACTCCGAAAACCTTGACTTTCTTTCTACGAGTTAGTTGGCTTGCCTTCTACAGTAATGCTACTTATTTAACGGCATATACATTACAGCAGTTAATGACAGTCCTATTAAACGAGTAGTAATAAAGATGACTCCGCTAAAAGGAAATCAAACGACTATTTATACGTGTCGTGTTGATAACATCGGCGCAGGACGACTGCGGGGTGGGGCTAGTGGGGAGGGGAAACTTTTCAATGCGTCGCGGGGGAGGGGAGGGAAAATTATAGTTTTTATACAAAAATTATACGTATTGTGACGAGCCCGGGAAAACACTTAGTTGCCGCACAATGGGTGTCGGTAAACGTATTGAAAAATACGTAATGAAATACAGGAAAATTAATGGCAGTGATTGATCATCATCATTGTTTGTCCGAATCTCATTCATCGATTTTTCTTCGAAGATCTTCGTGACGAAAGGTAGTCAGTAAGTTAACACAGTCACAAGTCAACTATAGCCAGGTTTCTGGAAGAGCTATTAAATGTAACACACTGTTAATAAATCTTCGTCAATTCGCCTGTAATGTATTTTCATTTAAGTAGTTTAAATTGAAAACTCTGATGTAAGTAAACGATTAAAGGAAAGCGATGTGTTCATAGTATTTGGAAAGTGTTTTCTTAAGGATGGGCGTGATGTGCATGAGACAATCAATACCCGGCCGTTTCAAAGTCTTTTTGCCACAATTTATCAGTAAATTAAAACAAACTACTATCATCCAATATTCTAAGGACATTTCAAAACTTTATTCAGACATGTCGAATCATAAAACAAAGCCGCTTGTAGATATTGCACCCGGTGGGTCTAGTCAACATGCAAAACGCAAATAACGTTCGCACGAAACGCTAAGAATATGTATGCGATTGCATCTCGAAATGTCAAATCGCATACATTTTCCTAGCGTTTCGTGCGAACGTTATTTCATAATTTCTTTATTGCACACAATTAATTGCAATGACAAAAAGTAAATAAAAACAGTGTACAAAGGCGAGCTTATCTCTAAAAAGAGATCTCTTCCGGCAAACCAAGTTCCGATGAGAGAGTTTGATATATCAGCAATGGTAGACCTTTGTGTACAACAATATACCTACGAGTACCTACAAAGCTAGAATATACTTACATATACATCCTAAAATTAACTACCAAAATATTAAAGATATATATAGTTATTTGTGTTTTGCATGTTGACTAGACCCACTGAATTTATTACGTAGCCTGCAAACTGATGACATCAATAAAATCAGAAAAAACCGCAAGGAAAATGGCTTGTTTACATCAGCACAGCTTTGATCTGCTAATAACAAGACAGGCCATTGTCTACCACCTGAAGCCGGAACCGCCTGAAGTGAGGCGGGGGAATGCGGAAGTCGGAGCAGCGCCGAAAATACAACCACAGTGCGATCAATAATATTCTCTACTATTACTACTACTACTACTCTTACTACTGCTGCTCTATATTTTTAACCTTTGAAAGAACGTACGAATTTAGGTACTGATAAGCAAAATTTTTCATTGCTGATTCAATTTCTACAGGTACCTACCACTGCCTGCGATTCAGGAGGCGACACGAACTAAACTAAGAAAAGTAATTTAAATTGTGTGTTTGGATGTAAGGTTGTCGCACCCAATAGCGGTCCTAAAACTTTTGTTAATTTCGCCAAATTCAAATGTTTTTTACCTCACCTTCATTGCTAATGTATAAATTCATGGGTTTTGAGATGTCAAAATTTTATCGTTTGTCTAAAACAAAGTCGCTTCCCGCTGTCTGTCCCTATGTATGCTTAAGCCGGGGCGGCTCACTAGTTAATCATAAGTGTAAGCTTGCATCCACTAACGTTTGCACGTAATCTGATTCATTTTCACTCAAAAGAAAAGTCTCCCAAAATTATCTCAAAATCTGTTTATCAAAACAAACATTTTACAAATCCACAACGTAATTATTTATGTACTTATAATCGTTGTTATAATTACATATAAGCTGAAGATGAAATTTTTAGTGCGCTGTACGAGTGCTCAGCTCAGCCTTAACACGGCGATATATAAGCGGCGCGGCGTTCGACGATCTGCTTAACACGGCGATAAGCGGCGCGGCGTTCGAGGATCTGCTTAACACGGCGATAAGCGGCGCGGCGTTCGAGGATCTGCTTTACTTAACACGGCAATAAGCGGCGCGGCGTTCGAGGATCTGCTTTACTTAACACGGCAATAAGCGGCGCGGCGTTCGAGGATCTGCTTAACACGGCGATAAGCGGCGCGGCGTTCGAGGATCTGCTTTACATCCGAGAGGTCCCCGGTTTGGAACCCAGGGGAGGTAGATAAACAGCATTGTTGCAGCATTGAAACGAAGACTGTAAGTAAAGCACTGGAAAAGCAACTGTAAATGAAGTATCAGTGATAGAGCAAGATGCAAATGCGACAATTTTCATCTGCCTATAGAGCTCAGTGAGTTCAAGTTCAGTTCTGCTCTTGATTCGCGACGATGTGCAAATGGCATTTACGAAGACGACACAATTCGGTCTTTTGCTTCATTTAACCGACACGCTTTCATTGCAAATTTAACTCTATTGTCTATGCTATTAGGTCGGCGTTGAAGGGAGGCGAGGCTAAGTTTTTTTCGATGACCTGCGCTAAGGAGTGGGTCACGGAGACCGTCGAGGCCGCTTCCGAGACTGCCGGCTAATTTTAGATTTCTGAAAGGGTTTTATTATTATTGGGCTTTTCCTAATTTGCTCCGACCAATTCACGGATTAAGCTAAGCAAATATAAGTGTTTTGGAATTATTTTATGGGCGTTGCCTTGCGTCTGCCCCCGGTATGGGAATCGGCACAATATATTTTTTGGTGACGTAGGTACGTAATGTTGTATGAAAAATTATAATAATCAATGTTTAGATGCACACATATTATTCTCTTAGGGACAAAAGCGTAAGTTGGTAGTCACCTAAATGCCTACTAAGTGAGCGACATTCGCATTCTACGGAAGCTGAAGTCATCGGCGGCGGCTCATAAATACAATCATTTGAATACAACAGTATTGTCCGTACTCAATACGGAAGGTTAATATGATATTATCAACAGTAGTCGAAACTACCCGGGGAGATCTACATATCATCATCGACGTCTCTAACTAACAATACACGAGCGGGCTTTGTGTGATAGAAGATAAACTTCAATGAAAAACCATTCACAAAAGATCGGACAGAAATAACTTTTTAAACGGAGCTCTGAAAGCATTCTTCGGATATCGGAGCACGAGAACATTACAACTGGTTACATTACAGTTACAGCATCTTGTTAGATACGGGTACTTACCTAACTAGAGCCTTTAAAATTACCGTAGTTAAATACACGCGCGAGCAAATAACACAGAGGTTAGGTTTCGTCAAATCATTGGAATTCGGGTATTTAACAGACAATCAAGGTATCTATGCTCTATCCCCACGGGACAAGGTCGTATATCGTCACTTCCGGTCCAAGCTTGGCTAGATAACCGAATCTCCGAGATACCAAGCTAAGACTTTCCGAGCAAATTTGCACTAGGATGAGTTGATATCTCGGCCTTGATATCTTTCCACTGAAGTGACTCAATACAATTCCCATTGCATGACGAAAATCTCGTTGACAACACACAGAAGCTTAACATTTGGACATAGCTGTGGCTAATACACATAAATATTCAACGTGAAATATACTTATCTAGGTCCGTGCAACATATGTTAATTCAGCGCGGTAAATGTTGGACTGAAAAATGTTCTAACCTCTTGTGTAAACAGTTGTGTAAGCGCGTGAGGCCGCGCGCTCCTGAAGGGTTCGTGGTACCTACTTACCGCGGGGCGGGAGGTGTGGACGTCGGCTGGTCGGCACATCGGCACGGCACGTCGGCACGTCGGCACATCGCGCTCGCAGTCGCGCGGCACGTCCGGCGGCGACGTGCACACGCGCGGCACTGCCTCCGCCCCGACCTGATAACAACTGATAACCAGCCGCTCCAACTTGACAACTCTCCACGCAACGTTAGAATCCAATACCCGCTCACTACTGCTCATCTATCTGAAGCTGAACCAAATGCACAGTGTATACAACGTTTTAAACGTGATCATAAGACCATAATCGGAGGCTCACTGACCACGGTGACTATCATAAGTACACACCTACACTAGTTACATCCTATCTAATCGACATACGCATTCTTCCTGTCCTACTATTGACTCACGCTACTGTCTATGTCTACAAGCGACACTTTAAAGATAGGTAGGTATCTAAGGCTATATTTAATTGGATTACACTATGACAGCGATAAGCCGATGTGGACAGTTGATTCGTCGGTAGATTTAGCGCAGACTCGAATACTTGTACGTTCGGCTTAGAAATTAGGTCAAAATGTTGTACCTACGCTGTCTTATTTCCGAATTATTCCCTTTACCTCGCTCCTATTGGGTTTGATGTTACCTTTTAGGGTTCCGTACCCGAAGGGTGCCAAACGGGACCCTATTACTGAGACTTCGCTGTCTGTCCGTCCGTCTGTCTGTCACCAGGCTGTATCTCATGAACCGTGGTAGATAGACAGTTGAAATTTTCACAGATGATGTATTTCTGTTGCCGCTATTACAACAAATACTAAAAAACAAAAGAAATTTAATATGAAGGGGGGCTTCCATACAACTAAAGTGTTTTTTTTTTGCGGTTTTTTTATAGATTATGGTACGGAACCCTTCGTCCGACTCGCACTTGGCCAGTTATTTCAAATACACATCCATATTTACATCCATCTAGGGAAATAACGAAACAATGAATTTAATAACTGGGTTTTCAGTTGCAGCATCATGTGTGACTGGAGGCTGAATTCTAATATAAATAGAGTTTTTATCATGCATGACTTTTCCTGTATTCCTTTCTCGTTTTATGTTTTATGGCTATTGTTTAATTTAATTACCCTCCCAAAGGCTCAGTATCTGTCACGAACAGATAGACCAAGTTAAAAAAAAAACCAGTTGCTATACAAATGCGGGTTATTTATTATCCACCGGTATTCAGAATACCCCGTTATTCCCCTGTTATTCCTCAGTATCCCCCGTTTGCCGGAATAATAATAAATGCCTGTAGTATTTGCACCTTGCCAAGGATCGGGCCCGGGGTGACTTAGAAATGTGCTACAACTTCAACAGAGATGTGATGCTTGTGATACTACGCCGGGCTGGGAATATCATAGACTAACAAAGACCTGATATAATTATTAATCAATTACAACTGGTTTTAAAACATTACTGAACCCAGGAAAACAATTATCTCGAACTGGGTTATAATATGCCCGTTTTAACCCGCTTTATAAATAAGAAGTTTGAATTGGGTTATATATAACCTAAGACCCATCTCTAGTATCAGCTGATCCCCAAACGAAAATAACATAACTATATGTTTGCATGTAAGTAGACTTACAAGTAGGTACGGCGTGAAAGAGTCCAGCTGGTTATTATCCTCTAACCCAAAAGGTTAATACCCATGTGCGTCACCTGAACACATGTTCCTTCAAACTCTGTAAGTTTAATACAAACTATAGCAACTTAGTTAAAGTTACCGCGCTCGCAAGCAAAGCAGCCAAGTTCAGAGCAGTGTTCTCTACTGAACCTGGTAAGCGCACAGGTTTACAGAGATTTCCTATAACTCCTCCAAGTTGGCTGCTAACTTGCCTTGTGCCGCGCCGGACAATAGGAACTACTAAGCTAATCTTTCAGGATGTTGAAGGCTACTTTTATTATAAGAAGTGAAGCTTAAAAATAATTTATTATTATGTTAAGTCGTAGCCATATGGCCAAACTTGAAATATCATAAAACGATGAAATCTTTTTGCAATCACTGCGTTAGCTTAGGTGAAGACTAAAGGGGGCGAGCGCAGCGAAGTATGACAAGTATAACCTTTGTATAACACAAATAACATCATGAAGTGCTGAATAACAATGCTTTTTAGGGTTCCGTACCCGAAGGGTGCCAAACGGAACCCTATTACTGAGACTTCGCTGTCTGTCTGTCCGTCCGTCCGTCTGTCACCAGGCTGTATCTCATGAACCGTGGTAGCTAGACAGTTGAAATTTTCACAGATGATGTATTTCTGTTGCCGCTATAACAACAAATACTAAAAATCAAAAGAAATTTAATATTAAGGGGGGCTCCCATACAAAAAACGTGATTTTTTTGCTCATTTTTGCTCGATATTGATAATGGTAGCAGGTAGACGCTTAAAATGTTCACGATATATTGAGTATATAATTTACTTAAAAAATAAATAATTAAATTAAAATTAAATTAATATTTAGGGGGGGCTCCCATACATTTTTTTGCGGTTTTTTATAGATAATGGCACGGAACCCTTCGTGCGCGAGTCCGACTCGCACTTGGCCGGTTATTAAAATACTTACATGTTTTTTTTTAAAAACCGGTCTTATCATTATATGGCGAGAAATCGACATAAATACAATACATGCATTATAATTTTCTGGTCTAGATAGAAGGTGCTGTCGAGATTTCTGGTCTAGATAGAAGGTGCTGTCGAGATTTCTGCTCTAGATAGGTGCTGTCGAGATTTCTGCTCTAGATAGGTGCTGTCGAGATTCCTGGTCTAGATAGAAGGTGCTGTCGAGATTTCTGCTCTAGTTAGGTGCTGTCGAGATTTCTGGTCTAGATAGAAGGTGCTGTCGAGATTTCTGGTCTAGATAGAAGGTGCTGTCGAGATTTCTGGTCTAGATAGAAGTTGCTGTCGAGATTTCTGGTCTAGATAGAAGGTGCTGTCGAGATTTCTGGTCTAGATAGAAGGTGCTGTCGAGATTTCTGGTCTAGATAGAAGGTGCTGTCGAGATTACTGGTCTAGATAGAAGTTGCTGTCGAGATTTCTGCTCTAGATAGGTGCTGTCGAGATTTCTAGTCTAGATAGAAGGTGCTGTCGAGATTTCTGCTCTAGATAGAAGGTGCTGTCGAGATTTCTGTCTAGATAGAAGGTGCTGTCGAGATTTCTGCTCTAGATAGAAGGTGCTGTCGTGATTTCTGGTCTAGATAGAAGGTGCTGTCGAGATTTCTGGTCTAGATAGAAGCTGCTGTCGAGATTTCTGGTCTAGATAGAAGGTGCTGTCGAGATGTCTGGTCTAGATAGAAGGTGCTGTCGAGATGTCTGGTCTAGATAGAAGGTGCTGTCGAGATGTCTGGTCTAGATACAAGTTGCTGTCGAGATGTCTGGTCTAGATAGAAGGTGCTGTCGAGATGTCTGGTCTAGATAGAAGTTGCTGTCGAGATGTCTGGTCTAGATAGAAGGTGCTGTCGAGATGTCTGGTCTAGATAGAAGGTGCTGTCGAGATGTCTGGTCTAGATAGAAGGTGCTGTCGAGATGTCTGGTCTAGATAGAAGGTGCTGTCGAGATGTCTGGTCTAGATAGAAGGTGCTGTCGAGATGTCTGGTCTAGATAGAAGGTGCTGTCGAGATTTCGGCCGACTTGTGCAACACTTTTGACATAATACAGTTTGAAGACAAATAAAATAACTTTAGCATTAAAAAACTCCCTCATAAAACCTCTTCCAGTTTCATCACAAGGTCTCATCATCAGTTGAAATTAAAAGGTCTCATCACAACGAATCTAGAGGCGATGAGTCTAAACTCGATGGGTTTACTAGTAAGCATCCCAGGGTTCCAGCTGCCACCTTCGAGCTTCGCACTCCATCATCAGATCAGCTCGATGGTACCATATTTTCCCAAAGGGCTTGTCACAACAAATCAAATGAGCCCAAATTCGACGGGTTTACTAGTAAACATCACAGGGTTCCCGCTCCCACCTTCAACTCCATCATCAGACCAGCTCAGCTCAGAAGTCATATTACAGTGTAAAAGAATATTTAGATGACAAAACTGCATGGTCTTTACCATCTCAGCGCACAGAAATCCAAAGAGGGGCGATGGACTGAGTCAGTACGTCTCTCCTCGGTGTATTTCCTTAGACTTAAGTAGAAATACATAACATTGTATTTTTAAGGCTCTGATATTTTAAAAGAGGTACGGGGGAGGTTTCTTGCCCTTCTTTGCTCCATCCCTAAGCCCACAACTTCCGAAAGGGCGGTAGTATACAAAAATATTAATATTATATTGACGTTGACTAAGTAATATGTATGATTTTATGGTCAATAAAAATTTTGAACTGAACTGAACTGCTCGATGGTAACATAACAACCAGCTCCAAGAAATCTACTTTCGAAAAAAAAACGACATTCAAATTGGTTCACCCGTTTACGCTCCACGTGCTGTGAGACAGACAGACAGACAGACACACAGAGTGACTCACAAACACCCCTTTTCTCCTTTGTCGGGCGGGGGTTAATAAAATAGTCAAGTAACACGGTTAAGTATGTACATCTCCTGTGGTTGTAATTTGTCAGCTCAATTTAAAATAATACTGTTTAACTATATTCTTGACGTACATAGCGAGAGCATCAGGTTGAATTTGGACCAATTACTTGCATTGTTTTAAACAAATTACATAAAATAAAAGATTTACTTATTAGAAAAATAAATAAATAGACTTCAGAAAGTCTTTGTTAAAACTTCAGGTCGCATGCAAAACAAGGCGAGGCGAGGCTGGTTAGTTAGTATGGCGTATGGCGCATTGACAGGGACTCACGGGCATACATAATGTATGTTCTCACCTTTATTTCCGATGGGAGGTATTTACAGACACGGATCCCTACTTATGTATTCATATGCATTTTGTGACGTACAACTTCAAGCTGATAACCGGCATTTTCTTTATGCCGTCTTTGTTAACCACTTTCACCTGAAAAAGATAAAAACAACAACACGTAACATTGCCCATACGGAGTGGCAGAAGGACAAATTGTGCCCACTTTTTGCCAGTTATGAAATACTATATCTTGCGTGATAGAAAGCTAGTAAATTGCCGCAGCTACGTTGTAGAGAAGGTTTGTGCCGGGGGATCAGCTGACTTGTATGGAGAAGTACTACATATACGCACATACCTAAAGTTCGGGACGATCCGAACTCCTGTTTAAATCTACCATAAGGGCCAAGCTCCACTCACCACGAAGTTGGGCAAGTTAGAACACAACCGCCGCTGGACCTCCAACACACACATCTCTATAATCTCGTATGCGCGAGACTCCGATATATCTGAAACAATAAATGGTATAGGTGTGTCGCAGTTACATGGTTAAATCAGACACTTAACTAACTCCCTGGACCGTTACCTAATTAAAGATCGACATTAATCCAAGTCGATGAAGTTCCGTCAGACAAGTGAATGAACGAAACGTTTAACGAGTTGTCTAAACGTTCCTAGGCAACAAGACGCATTTCAACTTACTAGGTAAGGCAATATAATAAGCAACAAAACTATACGTTTACGCGCCAAGATTGTTGACACCTTAAGAAGGTAGGTACTGAGAGACGCATGTATTTTCTATCTCTTTCGAGCCGCCCGCTGCGAGAGTTTTACTACCTTACATTTATCAAAATATCATGTACACCAGAAAAAACAAAGGTTTACTTTAAGACATAATGAGAAATAAGATTGCTATGCCCGCGTTAAGACTCAGTAAGGTTGCATCTCAGCGCACAGAAATCCAAAGAGGGGCGTTGGACTGAGTCAGTACGTCTCTCTTCGGTGTATTTCCGTAGACTTAAGTACAAATACCTAGAAATACATAAAATTGTATATTAAGCTCCTTACCTATTTTAAAAGTGGTACGGGGGAGTTTCTTCCCCATCTTTGCTCCATCTCTAAGCCCACAACTTCCGAACGGGCGGTAGTATACAAAAATATTAAAATTATATTGACGTTGACTAAGATGACGTTGACAATCTGTATGATTTTATGATCAATAAAAAAATCACTTGAACTTGAACTTGATTCCAGATACTTTTTCGCGCCAATTTTCCCTTCCTGGCTTCCTATCAAACACAGCCTCGACCGCAACCCCAAGCTTCCTATCAAACACAGCCTCGACCGCAACCACAAGCTTCCTATCAAACACAGCCTCGACCGCAACCTCAAGCTTCCTATCAAACACAGCCTCGACCGCAACCCCAAGCTTCCTATCAAACACAGCCTCGACCGCAACCCCAAGCTTCCTATCAAACACAGCCTCGACCGCTACCCCAAGCTTCCTATCAAACACAGCCTCAACCGCAACCCCAAGCTTCCTATCAAACACAGCCTCGACCGCAACCCCAAGCTTCCTATCAAACACAGCCTCGACCGCAACCCCAAGCTTATTTTTCCTTCTTCTCCCACAGCTAACAGCAGTGGTCCAAAGAGGCAAAAGTTGTTTTCTATGTACGAGTATATTCGATACCTTTGAACTTTGAATATTGCACCGAGGTCATGCTAAGGCTACCTTGCCTTAGCATGATTAGCGCGACAAGGGTTTTCTCGTGGGCAAGTGAGGGCAGAGGTATGCGGCTAATATAGATCTGTCACTCACCAACTCGCGCGAAGAAGATGCGGAGACACAGCGGGCCGCCGCCGAGGAGCATGTTCGCCTCGTGTGTCGCCTGTCACAGTCACCAAGGTTAAGGCTACAGGCGCTCACTCGGCTCGTAGTGCTGCGAGAAGATGCCGAGACACATCGGGCCGCCGAAGCCGTGCGCCGCGAACGGCAGCAGCTGGCAGGCGCCGAGGCAGTCCATGAAGTACAGCCGGCCGCCCTCCGACGAGCTGTAGCCGCCGAGGAGCATGTTCGCCTCGTACATCGTCTGGAAACGTCACAATAGACTTGTATCCTGTGTGCTCAGCATGCCAATCTTTGTCTCTCGGTCGACGTCGGGAGGACTACTTGTCATGTGTCAAACAAGGCTCGGTCGTCTCAATCTCGGACAATTTCTTTTGTCGGGCAAGAGATGATACGCTAGCATATTGTACGTACAACGTAGAGACATCTCTTGCCCATGCCCGACAAGAGATTTTTTTTCACGTCAAGGGCCTTTCTCGTGTGTAGCATGCTGCCCGTACTAATAGTAGATAATTGAAACAAAAAGTAAACTTTAGAAAAAACCGACTTCCACAAACCCTATTTGATTAGATTGAGTTTAATACAAACTGTAACCCCTTATCCCCCCACCCTTGGGGAATTAATTTTGTCAAATCCCATCTCAGTGCCACCCCACGCTACTAAGGAACCTCTGTACAAAGTTTCATGGCTCTAGGTCCACCGGTTTAGGCTATGCGTTGCCTGCCCGTCAGCCACGCATTGTATTTGTACCTAGTATTGAGCAGATCTGGTGGCCATATGTGGTCTTCATCAGCAGTTCCGCATCACAATATTATGCTTACTATGTGCATTTGCACGAGTTATTATGAAAAACACAAAAATCACTATAGGTCTGCCTATAATATTTGAAGAGTTCTCTCGATTTCTCCAGGATCCCATCATCAGATCCTGACCTGGTGTCAATGGGACCACCCTTGAGGTATTACCTATACGCCGAAAAAAGATTTGTTCAAATCGGTTCATAATTGGCGGAGTTATCGCGTAACAAACATAGAAAAAAAAACATACGGGTCGAATTGAGAACCTCCTCCTTTTTTGAAGTCGGTTGAAAAGGTACTTTGTAGGAACTGTCATAACTGTACTTTAGTTCCTGAGTTCTATCAAATAGCACAACGTACCGTAAGTAACGTACAAGATTGACTTAATAAGAGACAACTACTTGAAATATACAATTTTGAGATTGTTATGATATTTTGTACATAATGTTCCAACTTCTAAACTTGTTAGTACTTAGATGTGTTGTATTTGATTACCACTTGGGCACGACACAACCCAATTATTCAACATTAGATCAGGTCGGCTCGCAAGTCGCAACAAATGGCGTGAGAAAGAGGAGGCCTTTACTCAACAGTGTGTGGGTGAATAGATTATTTTTGGACTCACATTATTCGAAAAAGCCTCACTCATGACGTTCCTCGTGAAGTGCGCCGCGGCCGCCGTGCCCAGCTCGTAGCCGTTCCTCGTCTTGTACAGCTGCAGGTTCTTCATTATGAACTGCACAAACTGTGCCATGTCGCCTTCCTCGCCGATCACGCCAAGCAGGATCTTGTCCGAGACCTCGTGGATTTTGTCCTCGTCTGTCAGCCACAATAGGACCCTGTCTTAAAGGTTCTCGAAACATTTTGACAGATACATCAGCTGTACTTTTACACACAAAATTTATAATTAACTATTCAATAGGGCTTATCAAGATCCTTTGAGACAGGGCCTAGGTCTAACAAAAGTATTTTTTGTTAGTGTCCAAAGGCGGGCTTATCTGTAATTGCCTCAGCTAAATTACGATTTCTAAAGCCTCAACCGAGTCAGTCGATCTATGTCACAGTAAAATGTATCATTTCAGCATTTTAGCACAGCAATTTTGGCAGTATTATTGACCGAGCGAGATTGAAGCGTCCAGCATAGTACTAGTGTATCTCTTTCGCGTCCAGTTTCAGGATTAGCCAATAATGCGTATCTGTCTGTTTTCGCCTACCTACCCTACTGTCGCATTTTTAACCGATTTGCGGTTACTACCTACTACAGTTCGTCATAATCTAATGATCAAGGATGCTGGCTCTACCAGTTTTCATAATCTAATGATCAAGGATGCTGGCTCTACCAGTTTTCATAATCTAATGATCAAGGATGCTGGCTCTACCAGTTTTCATAACGTAAATGCTATTGAAGGTGGTCTGGTCGGCGGCAATCATGACGAATTCTTCGGTCTGTAATCCCATCACACATTGTAAATACGACAACAGTGACATTAGCCACGTATGAGTACCTAATAAAGATTTCAAAAATAATACAAATGTTGTCAAAATATAATCTCCAAACCAGTCTGAATCTGACACATGCTATAGAATAGAAATGTTACTGTTATTTTATTTTTCACTTCTCCATAAATATCAGCGGGGTCGTGATTTTGAACGGCAATCGCATATGGCAATATCTATTGCGAAGGCGCGAAATTCCGGATTTGGCTTCTCGACCGGCGGCGTCTAGGGGTAGGATGGAACTGAATCTAACCCCTATAGTGTTGGGGGTGTTTTTAGTGTTCCGTACAGAAACAAGAAACCCCTATAGTTTCGTCAAGTCTGTCTGTCAGTCTGTCCGTTCCGTATGTCACAGCAACTTTATGCCGAAACTATTAGGGCTACACAGTTGAAACTTGGTATGTAGTTGTATTCTATAAACTGCTTTACGATTTCAATACAATTTAATAAATAAAAAATTAAGGAAGGGCACACACATTTTTCCTCAAAGTAAATCGTTAAAGAGAAAAAGTGAAAAAAAATGTGTGTGTCCCCCTCTAACTTTTAAAGTAAGAGAGTGAAAGATCTAATATATATATATATATATATATGACTCTGACAGACGATGAGGGAAACAAGTGAATTACACACACTCACCCTTACTCAAACAATACAGATATACTCCTCACATTCTCCTTATATACATATTTTAATTTTAATCACGTACCCTTTACTAAAAATTATTTATAATGAGCATAACAATAAGATAACCGCTAAGTTTTTATATCTCTTATATATGCTTAATGTATCTTCTGTGGATATCTGTGACCGGCTTTATTTTTGTATTTATAAAACCATTGTAACTCGTCTGTGGTATATGCTGTTGATGTCCCAAATAAAATAAAATAAATAAAAAATCCAGCCTTAGTTGGTTAATCTTAGGATTAATTTATTTTTAATATAGTGATGGTAAAAGCCCGAAATGAAGGAAGATAACAAAAAAATTCGGGCTTTTACCACAGCTAGTTGGTAAATCTTAAGGATTTACCGTATTTCGGGCTTTTACAGTAACAGATATATACATTGTAATCTGTGGCATAGATGATGAACCAAAGATGAACCATCCGAAGTTTTGACTTGTGTCTATGTTTGTTGATTGGTAGACCTCATTTTGAACTGACATAAGTCATACAAATTATCCCCGGGATAGGGCGCGGCGGCTGTGCGGGGCGGTCGGGCGGGAGTCGGGGCGGACAGGTTCCGTATTGCCGCGATGCATGATGCCTGCCGCTGCTGTGTCACTCACGCACGGCATTTCATGTCACAAGGAAGATCTTTGTTATTGCCTCTAATTCAGATCAATGATACTCAAGCGATAGCGGGTCGTGGACTCGGGACTATGTCACCATTCCCCAGTGCATTTTGTTCTATTATACATACGTACACACAGTCGTTATAAGATTCTCGGTATATGCTTAACAGTCTATCTCTATGTACCTGTAAACGATAGGATTTTCGTGAAATCCACAATATTCACAACACAAAGATAGGATAATCTTTTGATCTCCGTAGGTATACATGATAAAATTACATTACCTTTCGGGACAAAAAGAGCCCTACAAATATCCCTACGATCCCCCATATCGGGGATTACGTAAAAATACCCAATTCAATTTTGGTAAAATAAACCGAGGACGACGTAAAATGATCGCATAATGTGGTAATAAACCTCCAGATCTAGTTACCGGTTACGTTCACGTAAAAGAGCTTAATATTTCTCACCTCTAAGAGCGTAAATTATACTGCTGGTTGTGTACCAGGTTCATTGTTATTGCCAGTGATAAACCGGCAATGTGTGAGAGCCGAGGGAGGGGTGTCGAATTTTATTATCGTATATATCCCCATTAAGTTGACTTGAGTTAGATTCAGGTGCCCTCCGGGTTGGTTTCAGGTTACGTAGTGGCCGTGAGTCCAAGGGTTAAGTAAGGGCCAGCATTATTTTATTAAATGGAGATGGAGACTAATTAATTATTCACACATACACCATGTATTTACATTACGTACCTATCTTAATTTGGTCCTTTTGAAACAGTTAGAAGTCATATTAAGGTGGGGGGGTCCATTTAAGGCCGCGCTCCTTGGAAGGCCGATTGTTAAAAAGTCGTATTTTAAAGCCATGTGATCTTGTGATGATCATGCTCGGAGCATGATTCCCGCGCATTCGATATACGATATCGACACCTATATCGAGTGATTTTGTATGGGAATCTGTCAATATTGGTCTCGATATCCGTATATCGAAGGCGCGAGAATCGACCCGCTGATATCGACACCTATATCGAGTGTATCCCGTACAAATTCATTCGATATAGGTGTCGATATCCGTATATCGAATGTGCAAGAATCATATTACCGCCGCAGGGTGCGACAGTAATAATTTATACATTCAAAAGCCTAAACTTATGTAACTCAAGTAAACAACAACCAAGCAAATTATCATGAAGCAGTGAATGAAACATTGAAATTGAAAGTGAAACGGAATTAATCATTCATACAATCATACAATCATAAAATCATACAATCATACAATCCTGCCGAGAAATGTTGAAATAAATAAAACAGTGACATAATCAAGTCCGTCTTTCAGGAGAGTTTGACAAATACCTTCGTTTTCAGGAGAGTTTGACAAATACCTTCGTTTTCAGGAGAGTTTGACAAATACCTTGGAGAGCATAACACGTGTAATTAGGTTTCCACATGAAAAAACTAAAGCATAATGTCATCCATGTAAACTAAATTGAATATTTTTGTAGACAGATAGAAAGGAGGATGGGCACAAATATATGGGAGCTGGGACCACCCTCCAATAGCAGTAAGATGTATGTCGTTGAATAGGTATTTTTAATAGCAACAACTTTTGTTATGACAGCTTGGTAGTCACAGTTGTCAGTTCTGAGATATATGGCATATAAGTTACGATAAATACCTAGTAGTTCATGACACTGTTGCTTAATGTATTCAAGGTATAAATGAATTAACGCAAAATGAGAAACTTCTTTGTTAGGGACATCATTCTGAGCAACTTTCATTATGAAACCGATTTGATCAGCTCAAACGCTATTGGAGCATGGTCCCAATCCGCCCATTCTCCTTTCCAGTTTTCAGAATCATCCCTTTACTTGTGCTATAAGACCTTGCTTTGTGCCAAATTTCACGATTTTAGGCCTACGGGAAGTACCCTATAGCTTTTGGTTCCATTGCGATTACTATGAAAATCCAACAATTTTACAGCATTTAAAACGGTCGAGTAATAGCGTTCGATTGCGTTCACCTAGAAGGTTGATTTTTTCACAGTTTTATATGACCACAGACCCAATTGATATAAAGTTCAGCCTTATACATCTGAGTTATACATACGTGTTCTTGATTTAAGTGGTGACACACGGACAGACGGGCAACAAAGTGATCCAGTAAGGGTTCCTTTTTTTCCTTTTAAGGATCGGAACCCAAAAACATGGTGATTCTCAAGCTTTTGACTTCCAAAGTCTTCTTCGTAAAGTTGAAATAAACCATTTAAATAAAAACAGAACAATTGGACGCGTCAGTAGATAAGCAAAAAATCTACACTGTTCGATACAAAGTAGCAGCAGTGATACTAAAGGCGCCGTAGCCTCGTGTACAAAGGCTCTAAGGAGCTAGACTCGCGAGCGTAGGCGCGTGTTCAGAAAACTCCTTTGTATAAGTTTAGATCTCTTAGTTTCCTCATTAGCAGCTACAAAGTGCAAAAGTTCCGAGAAGCCAACCATGCCGTCGGCAGCCTGCCAGCTGCAAAACTCATAATTCATAATTTCTTTACCTACTGCACACAATTAGTTGATACGTGTTTTATAATTATAATGCTTCGAGATTCCACCCACCCTCTTTGAAATGCCATTCTATGCTCGGCAATACTAGAAGAATTTCTCGTAATGTTAATGTCAAATATATATTTTTTTCGGATAGGCGAAGACAGGAGAAGAACGGAAAGGGTTAATATAGCCAAACGCGTTTACATCTACGAGAAATCTGAGAGTTTTTTTAAGAGTAACGCCTGCGTAACATTACTGCGCAATATTTTTTCTGTGACGCCTCATTCGTTTCAGAATATTCAGGCGGCTCGCGAGTTGCGAATCAATTCCGTACCTTACATCTCCTATTTCCAAGAGCTCTGCTTTTCCGCGTCTTCTTGAGTGGCCATTATTGGCACATTTATCGTATTTTATAATGATTAATGAAAGAAACAGCAGTAATCTTTCGCTAGTAGTAAATTATAGCAACTTAGCAAGGCTATCAATAAGTCCCATACATTAATTGCATAAGATGGGTGCCGAATAAATTAATTTAATGTTAATCTTGGGTAGTTCTCATGATAATCTATTGAAAGATCTTCTAAACTAAATCTGGGGACGCATATTGCCGCACTTGTATCTAGAGTGAGGTAGAAATATCAGCTCGTGTGAAATATTCACGTGTTAAAACAATCGTCAATATTCATCCCACTGAAAATTTATTTGTAATAAATAACAATAATATTTATTGACACAAAAAAGAAGTATGCATAGTTACAATGGTTATTTCAATGGAGGCCAGATGAGATGAGATGAAAAACATTATAGCATGCGTCGCTGAGCGCTGGCGTAAGACCTGTATTTAAGCAAAACATCGCCCCAATTCCTAGTATTTTAAATACAAATAAAAATTCTAGCTTCTAATATAGATGATAATATTATAACCATTAGAAAATGAAAATGCAAAACTTATATACAGGACTCTTTAACAATTTAGTAAATTAAAAAGTATTGTGTAGTGTACACTCTGTGTGTTTAAATGTGGTGTTTGTATGTGTGTATGAGGGTGTGTTAGTTAGAATGAGAGAAATTGGAATTAATTGGATAGCTGTGAGAGATAGATCGAGCTACTGTTTACAACCTGTAGGGGTCCGTGTCGCGGAATATTCTCAATGTATACAAAAGCCATGATCCTTGTCCCAGGGAACATGATTTTTTAAGCCATCGGCCGTTTTACAGTTTTAATTAGTCTCAGCTCAGACATTCTGAGCGAGACGGCCCCGGAAGGAAATATCAGTATCGGTCGGATCCAGATAGTTCCTGAGATGCCTAAGAAAGAAAGTAAAGTAAAAATAAAGTAAGAGTAAAGTAAAGCAAAATTGAAAGGTAGCACGGAGACCGATCAATATTTGTGGGACTTGCACTAGAATTTTGACAGCCGCTAAATGAAAATACAACGCGGCTGACAGCAAACAGCCTTGGCGTGTTTGACAACCTAACTTGGCCGTGTTGTACTTAAACGGCGATTAAACTCCATTTAGCGAATGTCAAAAGTTTATAGCAGTGGCCAAGAGGAGGAGGAAGAGGATAGGAGGATTACGAAACAGATTTCAAAAGACGAGCGATTCACGCTTGGTTGTGCAAAAGCACACATAGTAGAAATATTCTGAAGTTGGGCTTGATTCTGCCTCTGCCACCTCGCCAAGCCTCTGCCAAGTCGCATCTCGTATCGCAGAAGTCGCGTCAACGCCATGTCATACAATCAGAGACGAAGTCTTTACTTACCACTGTAACCACCGACCCTTGCATGCGGCGGCGTTACTTCACCCGTCATACAGAATTACGCGATGAATTACGCAATATGATTGTCTACACAATTTTGCTCTCTGTTTTTTTTAAGTTTCAATTTCAGTTTCCAATTTAGTCCTCGACCGGTCCGGCGCCGTAGTTCTCTCTTTACTGATGAAAAACAGGATTTACTTTACCAGTGCGTTAGACTAAGATAGTGTAGTATGTATACCTAGCCGCCCTGTAACTATAGTCTCAGATAACACCTCGCGCTGCGCGCGCGCCGCGCCGCCGACGTCCCATCCAGGGACCACCTAAAACGGATGTTGCTTACCCCGAGCGAACGATCATTTAAAATGAGCTAGTACCGCTCGACAAAAAGCAATTCTAACAGCGAACAAATCTAAAAGGAGAATTAAAGGATGTTGGTGTACCTATGCAGAACAAGGGACAAGAGAAATCCCTTTTAATTGAAGGAGACCTTTTTCCCGACTTCGAAGGGATCCAACGTATAATAGGGTTGAAATGAAATATTTACATAAGTGAAACGGTCTGGAGTTTTGTATATTTTTTCCGTTTCTTGGAAATTCGCGAAAGATTTATGAGGATGTATTGTATGTGCGAGTACATTTACAGAGAAGTTAGGCATAATTTCACCAGTTTAATTAGCTAATAGCTGAGTATGAATACTTAATTATCAATACTAATGGTTAACCAGGATCAGATTGTAACCAAAATCAGATGTACAAAGTAATTGTGTACGCGATTTTTTGTGTTCGACAGTAATGAATACGGACAGCAATAATAAAATAGAAAACTGACTAAAAATAACCGAAGCAGCAACGACACGAGTAAAGCGATAACTCCAATCAGAGCAAGTTTCAGCGTTCATCAGCGGATTGCAATAAAAGCAACTCACACAGCTGCCCTCCAATGGGATCTGGACCTCTAGGGTCTGAGATAGGGTTGGTGTTCCCCCGGCATGTGGTTTTGCTAGTGGGATGCGGGCAACTCAGAACAATAACTACAGGAGCCGCCATTCATCTGGTTCCGAGCTACGAACGACAAAAAATTGTCAAACGCGAATCGGACTCACACAGGAAGGATTCCGTACCTGCTACCTGCTCTACGACAATTTTACGGTGACATAAACAAATCGTTAGCCGCAAAGAGTATATAAAACTAGTTAGCCGTACGGCGGCGTTGCCATGATCCTTGTTCCGGGGGCGGGCTAGACAAGTCGGTCAAGTGGACAACCGTTCCGGGCTGAAGCGAACTTCAGGACGGATGGCACAAGACACGGACGGGCCTTGTGAACTAGGTACTGACACGATGCCTTCAAGTGCCGTCACGTGTCGTCGGGACATCCAGTGGAACGGGTGTTACGGTCATGCTATTGCAACACACATCACTATCGAAGCAGTTTATGTCAAAATTGATGCATGCATATAGGTACCTGCTGCGTCAAGGGCGGGCGGGGTATAGTTGCTCACGTCTGCAGAAAATAATTGGATACGCCGCCGGCCGGCCATGCACGGCCCCACTGGGCGGTGTTACCGAGCAAAAGTTTTTCTGTGTTTTCCACACAAATGTATTAAATTATTCAGACACATGTGACATTAGTTGTTAGACAATCATTATTTAAGAAATCAAGTAGAAGAAATTGTATCACGTAATTGATACGAAATCAATCTATATGCTAAATAATCGTAAAAGTCATCCAGGATTTCGTCTAGCGTACGGGAAACGCCAGACAGAGGTTTTGTTTTGAGCTTAAATATGAGTGAAATAGTTAGTGAAAATCCTCCACCACCCAGACGACGTAGTGTGCAGCGAAGTATCCTCAAACGAATCGGTTTCCTGCAGCTCGCTAAACCCACTGCAGTTTGAAGGATCGTTGAGCAGACTCATAGGGCTCCCGAGAACTGGCCGCTTAGCGAACGTAGACGAGAACACAATCTGGGATCTGGGGGATGGTGTCAGTTTTTAACCGACTCCAAAAAAGGAGGGGGTTATCAATTCGGTTGTATTTTTATAGTAATTTTTAGGGTTCCGATCCTTAAAAGGAAAAAAAAAGGTACCCTTGCTTTGTTGTCCGTCCATCCGTCTGTGTGTAAAGACCTTTTAGAGCAAGAACGCGTAAACTTATCAAGCTGAAATTCATATCAATTGTATAAGTCTATAGTCGCATATAGCTGTGAAACAATCAACCTTCTAGCTAGGTCAATGCAATCGAATGCTACGACCAAACGCATTAAACAATGCTATAAAAATGTTGGATTTTTATACTAATCGCAATGGACCCAAAATCTATAGGTTACTACCCGTTGTCCTACAATCATGACATTTGGTACAAAGCAAGGTCTTATAGCACAAGTCAAGGGAAAAATCTGAAAACTGCAATTTTCTCTCTTCCGGCAAAAATATGTAATTTGGTTTACATGCATGACATCATACTTTAGTTTTTTATGTGGAAACCTAATTACACGTGTTACGCTCTCCAAGTGTGATCGGAACCCTTGGTGCGCGAGTCGTAGTCGCACTTGGCCTTTATTTTTTTATGTTTCTTACATCGAAACTGGTAGCTACTATTTATGAAACGATTTCAAAAAAGATATTTGTTCGAAAGGGAAGCCCAATAGTTTGGTCCCAATTTTTGAAAATCAGGAATCGGTCCAGTGGTTAAGTTTCTACATGAAAAAAACTGTGAAGTTTAATTTGTTTTCACCTGGATGACATTATACATCCAGCGTTTTCGGTGTTTATAGTCAGTGTCACGAGATAAATTCTGGCTTTTAGGATCGTGTACTTGTTTATATTATGTAATACGTATGGACTTCACTGTCAAGAGACAGATTTCTAGGCTCATTTTACAGGGTACACAGGGTGAAATTTTATTAGTTGACCATATTTTGGGGAAAGATACTAATCATCATTATGAAGGAATTCCCAAGGAAAATATGGTCGCAAACGAAAAATAATTTTGGGTTTTCCCATAGTAACTTAAAATCAGCTGATCGGGACAATGTACTGGGGACGAGATTTTTTTCGTTTTCATAATGGTACCCTCGCATTCATAATGGTAAGCTCGCCTTTGTACATGTGTTTTCTTTTAATGTAACTGTTTAAATTATTGTGTGCATAAAGAATTGTGAATTGTACCCCAAAATATGCTCAGCTAATTAAATGTCACCCTGTATAGACGACATTAATTGTATACCGAGCGGGGAGGACTATGAGGATAGATAGGGTCAAATTTTACATAAGCTCCATAGCGCAACTGTCAAATCTAACTCTAGTAATGTGAAAACCATGGATAGATAGATTATTGCAAATGGACGTAAGTGACGAAGGTCATCTGGTGAATTATGAAAATAATAGTTCAAGCTCCTATGATATTTATTACTTATGTAGAGTTTGTGGAAACGTATAGCGTCTAACTATACTTATGATTACACCTTCTGACTTACTTTATTTGAGATCAAACAGCAGCACAGATAAAGGGTTTATGCCATATAGCCATTTTAAATTATTTCCAACTTGTAAGCGATCTAAAGATGCCAAAACAAAATAGGTTCCGGTCGGTTTAGGTTCTACTTTTGGATCAGTCTCACCAGCACAGTGTAGGTAGCTAGTCAGCCCCGAATATAGTTTGTAGTCCCCGCCGCAGCCGCAGTGGACATAGGTGGCAACTACACCAACCGCAGCCTGTCTGAAGTGGGGTAGCAGTCAACACCCTAAGGGAACCAAGCACGAATTGGTGTTTGAACATTCAGCACAAATAGATCTATACGTCCTACCTGAACAAGCAAAAATATATGTAAAGCGGAAGTTGTTTTGTACTAAGGTCCAAATTAAGTTGGATCTCATGTTCATTTTATAATTTTATGTGGTAAATAAACACTTCTTCTTTCTTTCTTTCAAATTAAAAGGTCCAAGACATCATGATCCAACCCGACCGAGAATACGATTACTTGCTTGTTTGCCGTGGTCTCGATAACGACTACTTTTCTCATACTTTTACGAGTACCTATGGTATGGCAACATAAGTGAATCCTATAAATACCTGCGTAAATTAGTAGATTACTTTTAAGTTATGGTTTCTTAACTAGACTTCAAACGATCGCTACGCGAAATAAGATATAATGAAAACATCGTCATTTTATTTAAGTAAAATTTATTATCAGATTATCACACTTACAATAAATACATATTCTGCATAATAAATATGCATCAGTATCACGATGGCACTCGGTTATCAGTGCTTCAGTATTCGTCATGTGATGTGACCTGTAATATCGGTGCAAGACGACGCAGGCTCTCTATACATCAATCAAGACGACTGTAAACTATATGGTCAAGTCATCGGTTTCAATACCGATGTAATATTGATATCGATGGTAAAAAATTCTGGTTTACGACACAGATGTATACTTACTACAAAGGGGGGCGTATACTTTGTGGGGCCGAGAAGCGATATATGTGCCTCTGTGGTTATACATATATGGATGTAAAAGGGATGTTGCTATGAATGCTATTGAAATCATTTCATTTGGGGAAGCTGCTGAAATCCACCTATAGGATATCGTTAATTGTGATTAACCTGTTAAAAGTAAGTAGCTGTTTCGCTGCAATTTTCCATACCATTTCTGGAACATTCTGGTTACCTAGACCTGAATAAAACACGAGTGTATATAATTTCCAGGTCCAAGTCAAAGTTCTGCGCCTGCGACGTCTTGAGCGACATTACTCTAGGGACTTTCTTCTTATTCTAAATTATGCAAAGGGATGTAAGATTTTCCTTAATGTAATAAATAACACAATACAAAAATCTTCTAGACAATTATGTGTGGTACATGTACAGAGTTACGGGCGAATGAGTAAATCGAATATTACTACACCGCGATCTCTTCACGGGTTGAGT